>JBAMHW010000004.1:25180494-25197015 GCA_037177495.1 Rhadinocentrus ornatus
ATACATACATACATACATACATACATACATACATACATACATACATACATACATACATACATACATACATACATACGTACATACATACATACATACATACGTACATACGTACATACATACATACATCCATATATAGATACGTAGATAGAGACATAGATTGATACATAGATAGATAGAAAGAGAATAGATGGATAGCGGCAGAGGATTAGAGGCAACAGCAGGCAGCGTGCCATATGGTTGGGTCTAATCTGGGCTTGTGACATCACTGATGAGCAGAGAGGCCCACCATCCGTTTCCGAGCCCTCTTTTCATTAACATGTTTGTTATTGTCACCTGGCAATAGCAACGGTCGACTCCAGGTGAGCCACATAAACAAAATGTGTGTTGTACCTGCTTCTCATTCAAGCTTTTCCTCACAAGACCCATGTTTTGCTTTCTTTCTGGGTTTCTTTGCAGCTCTTCTGCTCTCTTTCCCTTCCTTCCTCCCTTACACATGAATGGTCTGAACCACTACGTGCTCTCTCACTCTAACAGCAGCAGCTCTGTAGGACCGCTAATGCATTTAGGAAGCAGGCAGAACCCTGCAGCTCAGCTAACAGGACTCAAGTCCATTGTGACTGTATCTGATGCAGTATGTAGAGCAATATAAAGGTCAATGTCATTGGGTCACAAGAGCAACAGGTCAGAAGTTGAGATTCATTTAGCTGTAATTAAACTTTACAGAGATTTTAGGTATTTTATTGCAGTTGTTTCTTTCTCATGAAATTCAAATGTATCATTAATAAAATTACAGATGACTTACAAGAACATAAGAAAATGTGCATTTTAGACAACAGGAATCTGGTGTTCAGTGCTTCCTTAGATTTCACAGTTTAATTTTGGCTTTGCACATTAAACCGCTTAGCAAATCTCTGTGCTTCCAATAAATGTCTATGTACTTGTTAATGAAAAAAAACAAAACAAAACAATTCTTTCATCTCATGTTTGATTGCTTTATTGCAGTTATATTGCTAAGTCCGAGCTCTCTTTCACCCGGCAATGACTGCTCTTTACAGTATGTAACTGCATCAGTTCACTTCCTGTTAAGAAAGCCCTCTTTTTTCACGTGACTTATAAAAAGAACTCCTATACAATAGGTTGCCATCGCCAGTACAAGCAGCCCAGCTCAGCCTTCCTCGTCTCTCAGCTCCCCAGGTGCTTCCTGGTTTGCGGACAGAGGCTCCAGATGATGATGCTGTTTCCCATTAAAGCCAAGATTACTCACCCCGCCTCAGCTGGCCGCTGAGCACAGCAGGTAGGAAATCCACTAAGGCATCAAAATGACTCAACGGTAATTCACTTCAAAACCATAAATCACAGTTTGTGGTGCTTTTGCTCAAATAAAAACATCAATTTCTGGTAATACCTAAAAAAATTAGGAGTAAATTATTACAGTTAAGTAATAAATCAAAGTTGTCCTTTTTTAGTTTACTTTTGCTAAAAGAATCTAAACGTGTTTACAGATTTGCCTTATCCACCTGCTTTTATGCGGTCATCAGCTCTTTAATTCATGGTCTTTCTGTACTAATTGACCATATTTAAATATTTTTATGCAATTAGACGTGTAGATTGTACCCTCATATCTTAAAGTTAAAGTTATACCCTGTTTTCTGCTATTTTGTTTACTATATGTACTGTGGAGAACATTTTTCTCTCTGTCTCACTAAAGTATAAACTCAATAACTGCCCTATCATCACAAGAAATTAAATCAACATAGTAAAATAGGATCTATTAAAATGAATTATTTTACATGTTTCTACACCCAGGTCATGGTCCTATTAGACACAGATCGGACTAGACTCACACTTGGTGGTATGGATAGTGAAATACTTGACAGGCAGACAGTTCAGTATGTACAACTTGCAGGGTCAGCCCGATCTTTTATGGGGCACCAAGCAGAATTTGACAAGGTCCCCCTTAGGCTACCTCAGCACCACCAGCCCTTAAAGGGGCAATAAGTGGAAATTCATAATATAGATAGAAGGAATTAAAAAACGCTGTGTAAAGAACTAGAGGTGTAATTTCATCTGGAGCTTAGCATGACGTAGCACACCGTCTCTCTGTGTTGATCTCCAGCCCTGTGTTTACAAGCCGGTCTGGCTGTGAGTTGGCATACGTTCATGTGAATCACCGCCTCCTCCCTCCTCTCGGAGTCCTTGGTCCTCCCTCCCTATAAAAGGCTAGTGAGCAATGGCCGCGCGTATTTTCGAAGCAAAATGGCGGAACGAGACATTGCCCTGAAGACAATCAGCATTCAACATTATCCATAAAGAAACAATGGTTACTCTAAACTGTCTGCTAACACCATTAGTGGCAAAGAGACACCGTTTGATGCAAATGGTGACACACAACATTAGATGATTAATTTACAGACAAAACAGTATAAAAAAAACTTGTCAAAAGGAAGTTCTAATGCTTGTGGCATTATAACGTTAAAAGTTACTTACTTCCTTATGCGACATGTTCCAAAAATGGTGATGATTTGCTTACAGTGAAATGATTTAGCTTTTTGCCCCATTAACTTTTACTAGTGCTTGATCGCCATAAAAGAGAGGCAGCAGGAATTGATTAAACTAGTATTTTTTTGCATGCCAACCATCATTGAAATAGTAAAAAATCATTATGGTGAAACAATTTAGCTTTTGGCTCCATTAATTTGTACTAGTACTTGATCTTGTACTTGATTTTCTACACTGTAAATGTAACACACCCATTCATCTGCAGTAGTTGTAGCTGGTTGACATCACACTGGTGTCACTTTTTCCATATAATGGGGTAGTAAATTCTGAAAAACGATCTAGTATTAATTTGCACTTCTTAATATGCAGTGTGCTGTATGTATGTGGCGTACCGAATTTGTATTTGCAAGTAAGCGAAAACATCAGCAGAGACACTTTCAAGGCAAGGGGAATGTTTTTGGACAGTGGTGGATTTAAGGTTCACCAATTTTAGGTCAAAGGAATACATCAGGGAAGTGGGAGTTTGGCAGATGGTATTAGTCCACTAATTTTTCAGGGGAAAAAAAAACAACCTAGTTTGAGACTTGATGAAAGTTTTTTAAGAATATATGACACAGAAGAAATACAGAGGTTGACTTGTCTACCGGTGCCAGTTGAGCTCATTCCTATCTGAGGTATAAATTTCACCAGGGAAAATTTCTTGGGGATTTCATGTTCTTCATAAAAATCAGTTTTAAAAAACAGTCAAGCATTTTTTATTACAGAACCTTTTCAAAAAAGAAAAAAGACAAAGCAGATTCTTAAGTATAGTTTATTTTCCTTTGGATTTTATTGTTGTGTTTGTGTTGTGTTAGGATGAGAAAACATTTTACAGAAACTGGTTTTATGTAATCAAAAACATGCTAATAGACAGAACATGGTTATAGTCAGCAAATATGACCTGCTGTATCTTTGAAACATGTTAGAAGTGTGACCAGTAAGGAAACAAGAATGATGATGAATTTCTCAGTAAATATTTCAGGGATTGTTGCTGGCAAGTTGTCACTTGTTCATGGTTGTGTAAATTATGATTAAAGTCATCAACAACAAACTTTGGTGTTGTGAGTAACCACACAAACAAGTCATATCACACCCAGTAAACTTGTGGCTTCCCAATCCATTATGGAATAGGAATGTTTGAAATTCCTTTGTTCAAGTCATGATATGATGGCCCACATGACACATGCTGAACACACACTCAGATGCAAGGCTTGACTCACCATTTCCACCCACTGCTCACTGTCATGTCATGACTCTGAAAAGTTAAGCCAAGCTCTTGAGCAATATGAGGAACTGAGAGGGAGAGATGTTGAGCCAGTTTGGCAGTATTGCACAGAAACATAGTTCACCTCCTCTTTTGCTTGTTCAAAATTGAACTCATTCCTGTGTGAAATTTCTTTTGAACTTAAAAATAGTTGAAGCCTCAGGGGGAGACAAATTTTGTTTACAGCGTTTATGGCTGCTGAGATATGGGAATTCTGGGAATTTGTTGTGTTTCTTATCACTTTGCTGTGTTCCTAACCCACGTTGTCATTTTGTATCCAGATGTCCCACAAAACGGGGAGTTTCTGGTTATCTGGTTTTCGTAACTCTAAGCGAAGCAGTATAACATTCTGTTTTGTAATATGTTCTGAATCCCAGCATGACCTAGTTATTGAAGAGGAGTTTCTTTTTTCTCTTTCTTTTTGTTATTAGAGCCTACAATTGATCACATCTCTTAAAATAACACGTGTCTGCATGCCGATCTGTGAAAGTTTCCATGACAGATGATAATTAAGGAAAGCAGAGTCCATTTGCTTATCCTGCTTTGCATTCACACTTCCACAGTCATCTCTGGATGCTGCTAAATGTGCAGAGTTGGAGAAAGATCTAGACTTTTACTACACTGCAATCTTTGTCCTCAATCCCTGCTCAAATGCACATAGAAGAGGTGCTTATTCCTAGGAAAAATTAATAAATATTAACAGGAACATGAGATGAAAAGATCATTAAAGATTATCATGTAGTTATTTCCTGTTTTGGCCTTTGATCAGTGTTATCTGACCATTGGCACCAAAAAGGAAGTGCTATGCTGCTGCACTGCACCAGGTCAGCGCAGGATTACAGATAGAAGTCCTAAATATGACCCCATGGGTTTTTGTACAAAGTGATGATTACGCTGGAAGAAGACCGTATATTTGTGCTCAACTTGATGCAAATGGGCCTAGATGCTCAGCAAATGCTCCAGTTTGCAAAGTTTGTATCATTTTGTAGAAACAGTAAAGAAAAAAAAATGGACATCAATGCAATTGAACTCCCAATAAAGTTGCTTTCTTTCTTTTTATTTAATTAATTATTATTACTTATATATGTTTCAGTTTCTAAAAGACTTAGCTTTAGCCTTCAGTGGTCTGACAGAAAAGCAGTATTTTAAGACTCCATCACCAGACTGTTCTGAACTAATGAAAGCCTGATTTTTAGAATATTATCTGACAAAAGACTGCTTGCATGGATGATGATCTCCAGAGAGAGAAGCTGGAAGGAGCAGAACATCTTGAATATTTTCTCACATTGTTCACAGTATCACTGTATTGTATGCACTTCAGTAAATAGCTTGATTGCCTTTCTGTGCATATATCCTTGCACATTAAGTGTTGTCCAACTAAATAAAGAGGAAACTCTAACCACAGTTTGACTCAGCTGTGCATTTAACTTTACCATCTTTAGTGGACAGCAGTCAGAGCACACTAAATTTGAAGAATCAGAAGGTTTCCTAATTTGGGACCTAACAGTTACTTAAACTTAAACAATTTATTAATGAATTGAGCGAGAGCAACAGTATGTCATGACTTTTTAGACTGCGCCACTTCTGCATCAGACAGTGCTAAAGCTATTAATATAACCTGGACCTTTTACATAGAGCTGTAACGGTCTGATGCAGAAATGACACAACACAAAAATAGTGATCTGACTTTTTACTGGTAAGATAATAATCCCTATTCACCACGGGAACTTTTTCCATTTAGCTGGGATTTCGCATGACATTTCAACACATTACCAAGGTAAAAAAAAATTTCCCTCACCATTAAATATCCCCAGAAAAAGCACCTAGTACAGGTGTAGGACTTTTTTGATTCCTTGGAATTCTTGAGGGGCAGGGCTATAGGCTGAAGAACATTGATTGGTGGAACATCCTTGCAAAGTTTTTACACTTCTCTTCACTTTACTGGTATGTTTATGCAGGTGTGTGGCTGCAAACATGTTTAATGTAATTCTACAGACTTAACTCTGTAACTCTCTTAACTCTCTAAAATGCAAAACATGAACATTACCAGGAATTGTTTTACCCTGGTAAATAAATCTTGTGTAAAAGATTCTGGAAATGTTGGTGGAAAGTCTCGTGTTGACTGTCCATAAGGACTATAAACATAAAAATAAACAAAAAAGAGCAACAAAAACCTGAATTATCCCTTCAAGATAGAACCTAAAAGCCGCAATGCATGTTGTGTTATCGTTGTATTTTATTTTGCACACCAAGTGGAGTTGCACCTCCAATCTCGTTGCTCTGCTACAATGACAAGCTCTCTGAATCTAAAATGTCTAAAGTCATGATCTCGAGATAACAGAATCATTTATGTTGTCTAATTTTGTACTACTCTTGTGTGCACCTGTCACTGTTGTAGAATCTAAACAGCTTACTTCTAAGTATTGACCATCTTGTGATCTTGAGAAAACAAAACAAATTTTCATGGACTTACTCAGAGCTGCTATCTCAAGAAAACGAAAGGTTGATTTCTCAAATATAATGACATAGGTTGCCCCTGTTTCCTTTTCCTTCTCCTCATTCTCTCTTTTCTCCTCACACTCCCTCTTCTCTTGTTTCCCAATGTCAGGTCGAGCATTAAATGTAACTTAGAAAATACAAAATACAAAAACAATTATCAAGTATCAGTGGGAGCCTTATATACTCTTTAAAGGCTCCCTTGATAAACAAAGCAGTGGAACCATCTTTCTGCTGTCATAATACCTGACAAGAAAAGTTAAAACAAAAATAAAAACAAGGATAATGATATAAACCAAAACAAGCATTGCTGTTTTTAAATAAAAGAACAATATTTCTGGGATCTCGAGATAATGACATGAATAAATAAATAATGAACTGTAACCGTGATCGCTCCAGCTGACATAATGGTGGACATATCGTCATCAAAGTAGATAATTATGATATCCCCTTTAGTTTAGATAAGAAATCTGGACCAACATGGCAAAAAACATGAAAGCTTTATTGCTATATTAGTTGCCTTTTCTCTCTTTCTTTTCCCCCCCCTTAATCTGAGGAGAAAAGCATTAACACAAGCTCACTGTCTATCAAGTTGACAATACAAATGTCAGCTAATTAAAAAAACAGTTCCTTTCTTCTTCTCTTTACCTACTCTCCATTATTCTAACGTCCTCTTTCTATATAATGATTCTCTGCAAAGCCTTCCTCTTTGTGATTTTACTTCCTAACCATTTAAGTGTCTATAAATATATAAATAAATGTCACTATATTGTAATCCATCTGCACTTCTGCTGAGTAGAGTGGGTCACAAAAGTGAATGAGGAACTCAGGAGGTAAATAAACACAAAGCCAGTGCTGAAAAGTCCCAGAGGACTTACTCTGAGAAGCCGTAAATATCCTTCCAAGCATCTACAGGCGTGGCAGCTTTTAGATCAACAGTAAAAACAAACATACCCTATGCACGTTATGTTGTGTAACACCGGCTTATATGAATGGAAATTAAATAAATACTCATAAAAGGTGCCAATATTGCACCCTGCAAAGAGCTTCTTCCTTGACAGTCCCCAAATTTCAAACACTAACGAGGCCAATTTTAAAGCAAGGTACGTTTATGAAGCCACATATTTGGAGAGCCAGCTTTAAGGAAGTGATGCATGAGTGGAAATCACTTGAAAGTGTTTGGATGCAGGTGTTGTTTTTACCACATGTTTAGTGGCATAGAACTTTCCTAAACCTGTTTTGCCTTTAAACTTAACTGTCAGGAAACAGTCTTCTGCTTCTGTTGAGCATTTTTGGGATCTTAGCCAGCAGGCCTTTTGTTGTTCAAGGATGTATGTTTTCTTGTAGGCAACAATACCTTCCTGCAATTAAATATATGTCACTGCAGTTGTGTGTGTGCCTCACATGTTTATATGTGCAATATGTGAAGTTTAATAAGATTGCTGGGACATGACATATTCCATTGTACAGCTTATTTGAAATTAAAATAATGTGCAAAGTAACTAAATTACAGAGCATTTTTTAGTTTAAACTGTGAATGAGACATAATAGATGACTCACTGTGTAATTTATTCACAATAAATGACAGTTTCCAGTAAACAAGACTGATCTGTTTGTATTTAAGATACAACTAGTATCACTGCAAAGAATATTTTGGACCATGATAAGATCAAATAACCCAGAGTTGCACTGTTTGGGGAAAAATACTGGGACTGATGCAATACAGAATAATAAGATTATAATGTAACAAAGACAGTAGAAGTTTGACCATGGTTAAAACGCTACCTTGCCGCTGTATACCAGCCTAAGCTTTTATCCTACAGTGGAGTCTTACTTCACAATCAAACACAACAGAGTTAGCTTTAGAGATTTGGATCAACATGGCAACAAATATGTGACCTTCATAGGAAATCCTTTCAGAAATCCTCCCCTGTGCAGATTCACTGAGATTAGAGATTTAGATTTTCATACAAGACCGGAATTTAGGAGTTACTCCAGCATCCACTTTTCCTCTCTCTCTCTCTCTGTTTGTTGTCTATCGTCTCTCTCTTTCTGCATTTTACTGCCATCCTCCTCTCTTTCCCTTTGCTGCTCAGTCTTTCTCCCCACTCTCCTCCTCCTCCCCATCCACCCCTCTCTTCACCTGTGTGGGAGGCACAAATCCAAATCCACTCAGCTGGAATTAAACTCACTGGGACCTTACAGATTGCACTTCTCCTCTTTAATCACACACAAACAAAAATACACTCAGACTCACACACACTTGTTCACTCAGTAGATGGAAAGACCGAGGCAGGGATGGAAAGATGAAATGGATAGGAAGGTAGGAAGGCTGAGAGTGGGTGGTGGCTGGGGAGTGATCACGTCATAGAAAATGGAAATAAACATTGCTGTGATAACAGTGACAGAGGTGACAGCTGTGGCTCTGCACCTCCACTGTGAAAGAAAATAACACAGTATTACACGTAGACTGTGTCCAAAAGAGAGATCTGTAGTTTGCTCCATTTCTTTGCTTGAGGCTAATAACTCAAAGCTATATGAGTCATCATTGATGTAACAAGGGTGCATTATGGGTAATTTAGGTATTGCATTTTGAGTTGAGGTGTGGCATTAATAAAAAAGCAATATGTCTTGTTTTGAAGCACCATTCACAATTATTAAGGCATGCATTATGAGTCTGACAATGTTAAATGAACACAAATTGGTCCAAATCTAGTTTATGAATTTCCTCAATAAAAGGTCTGGTAAAATTTGCACTTGCTGTGAAGAAAAAAAGAAAAGAAAAAAACATAAATGCCTTATCAAGG
This sequence comes from Rhadinocentrus ornatus, assembly GCA_037177495.1. Classification (NCBI taxonomy): domain Eukaryota; kingdom Metazoa; phylum Chordata; class Actinopteri; order Atheriniformes; family Melanotaeniidae; genus Rhadinocentrus; species Rhadinocentrus ornatus. Next base: position 25,189,600 of record JBAMHW010000004.1, read on the forward strand.
ACAAAAAAAAAAAAGAAAAAGAAAAAAAAGGGAAAAAATATAAGCATGTCAAAATAACGTCATCTTCTTTTTTTTATTAGGATCTCCATTAGCAGCAAGATGCTGCACCTATAATAATAATAATAATAATAATAATAATAATAATAATAATAATAATAATAATAATAATAATAATAATAATAATAATGATAACAGAGCTAAAACAAATCCTTAGCATCCTTATTAAAGTATTTTTTTAAAAACATTTTTTATTAATTAATTTACATTTTGTAAAATAAAAACGCAAATTATTTCTTTTAATATCTGCACTTCAGGGAAAAATTGTATTAACAACAAGTGCAAAGAGATCAATGAAACTCAATGATTAGTCTTCATATTTTGTAGTGCATTATGACAGATTTTTAATGGTGAACAATACCTATTTAGTTCTTTTGCTTTGCTCCTGAACTAGAGTGAGGAAAATAAGTATTTCATACACAGCCAATTTAGCAAGTTTTCCCACTAACAAAGAATGGAGAAGTCTTTAATTTTAATCGTAGGTACAAATCTACGTGAGAGATAGAATCTTACAGCAAAATCCAGAAAATGATTGTATGATTTTAAAATAATTAATTAAAATTCTATTGCATGAAATAAGTGTTTGATACCATCCAGCAAGAATTCTGACTGTCACAGACCTGTTAGTTCGTCTTTAAGGTTGCATTTACACCAACTTTTTTGATTCGAATCTTAGTCTATTTGCTCGGAAAGTCAGCTTTGTTTGGGGTATTGTGAATGCACAAACAAATTCTGATTTTAATCAAGGAAGCGGACTCAGTCTGCCTATAAACGCAGGTCTTCAAGCTGACCAAATAAAGGAAGTGGACTACATAACCAAGTGCAATGTTGTTTCTGCGCATGGCATTGTGGGTAAACACAACCAAAACATTAGCGTGTGTGGGGCAATAGGCAGCTCTGGACAAGAGAAATGGCTTGAGGCTAGATGTGAAAGAACTCGGTTAAAGTTCTGTTAGAATTCTGATCAAACCAAGTCAGCTGTCCACTCAGTCAATCAGACACCAACCTCTCCACCATGGGCAAGAACAAAGAGTTGTCTAAGGACACCAGGGACAAAATTCTAGACCTGCACAAGGCTGGGATGGCTACAGGACAATAGGCAAGCAGCTTGGTGAGAAAGCAACATTTGTTGGCACAATTAATTGAAAATGGAAAAAACTCAAGATTCCCCATCGGACTGGGGCGCCATGTAAGATCTCACCTCGCGGAATATCAGTGATCTTGAAAAAGGTGAGGGATCAGCCCAGAACTACACGGGCTCTTGTCAATGATCTGAAGAGAGCTGGAACCATTTTCTCAAAAGGGGACAGGACGGCTGCACCGTAAAGAGCGGAGGATGGATGAAGCCATTCATTGCGAGATTTTGGGACACAACCTCCTTTCTTCAGTAGGAGCATTAAAATGGGTCATGGCTGGATCTTTCAGCATGACATTGACCTGAAACTAAGAAGTGGCTCCAAAAGAAGCATTTCAAGGTCCTGGACTGACCTAGCCAGTCTCCAGACCTGAACCCGACAGAAGATCATTGAAGGGAGCTGAAACTCTGTATTTTTAGATTTTTTTTAGATTCTGTCTTTCACATATGACGTGTATCTGCGATGAAATGACATACCTCTCCATTTTTTGTAAGTGGGAAAACATGCAAAATTGGCGGTGTATCAAATACTTATTTTCCCTACTGCATACAGACATGATATGTATTTTTATAGCAGTTAAACAAAAATGTGTTTGCAGTACAGTGAAGCCGGTGGTGGGATTTGCAGGTACGGAGCTGGGCTCTGACATTTCCTTTTTATATATCACTCTTCAAGAACCTCTCAGAGGAGATAAGGTGGGGGCTGGGGTGGTGACTCATACATTGCCTGTCTCCATTGAACTTCCCTCAATCAGTGACAGAGGGAGGTGAAGACTCTCCCTCCCCCGTCTCTTAATGTCTTATTTATTTATTTTTTTCAAGTAAAGTCAAAGGTTCCGTATTCCTTATTGCAGGATTTATTTACCACCCCCTTCCTTCTCGCAGAGCTATCAGACTGATAGCTATCTGGAAGAACCACTGCCCCGATTATGAGGAACTGCTGCTTCTTGATAAAACTTGCATGTAGGTGGGGTTGAAGCGGTATAAGGAGGGGTACAGGAAGAAAGCTATATAACAGAGGAGAAAAAAAAATCCCAGTTGTTGAGTAGTCACATCCTACACAAAACAAGATTACCAGCTCTGTTCAGACATGACAGATAATTAAAAGATCTTATCAATCTATGCTCTCTGTTGCCCAAATTTTCTGTCTTCATCACTCATTGTAATCAATTGTGCACTACAGTGAAAAAAAGTCACAATTATGAATGAATGATCTTCAAAATCACTCCCTCATTTACTAGCTGATCAGTAAGATCTGATAATTTTCATGCAGGCATGCAGTAAGCTCATGATATTCAGAAGGATCTTCATTGTTGTTTAGAAGCTTTAAATTGATTCAAGTGTGTAGCTTTCAGCTTATTTGTTCAAACAAGAAACAAGGCAACATTTGTTTACACAAAGAGAATGTAAAGCTATATGGGGCAGAATATTTGAGTGTGTTGGAATGATGCTTTCTCCTGGGAACACTTCCAAGCGATCCGCGCTTATTTAGGCTTTTCCTGTTTGTACTGTCATGAATATGTAACATGTTAACTGAGGCCTGTAGAGTTGGAGATGTAGCTCTTGGGTTATTGCTATTTCTCTGAGCATTACTTGGTCTGATCTTGAGTTAAATTTTATTGTTTTTTGTTCTTTGTTTTTCTAATACACTTGTATTTTTTTCTGCACCTTCCTGTAATGTTTTTATGTTTTGTGTAAAGCACTTTGAATTGTCTTGTACATGAAATGTGCTATACAAATAAATTTGCTTTGCCTTGAATGTTTTCTACATGTGAATATTCTCACTGTAGAATAATGTCCCTTCCCTTGTCGAAGGTCAGCAATAATTGCTTGACAAAGATTATTGTTGATGTCATTCCTTCTTAGCTTTGTGTTATTTAACACCTGATTCCTGCAGACCAGCTTTTATAAAAGTGTTTACACCTGCTGCTGATCAGTTAATCAAGTGCATTACATTAGCATCAGCTGTAAAAGCCAATAGAAGCAGTAAGGGTGGATGCTGTTATTCTACACGCTGTTTCTACATTTTGGCAAATTTTTTGCAACATGAAAAAATGCCAATGCAATATGACATGTTTTGTTGTTAATCTGAGGTTGTGTTAATCTAATATGAAGACTTGGTGAGGACAGATGATTTCTTATTATGTCCTGATCCTGTTAACAAAGCCTTAGCACGGACAGAGGGTGTACTTTCTTTTCACCTGACTGTAACTTAAACTTTGCTCCGGTTTAGGTGATGGATTGTGCTTTCTACTCTCAAGGTTGGTGCTTTGACTTGTTTTTCCACATGACAAAGGATCTTTAAGCAAAACACGGAATCAGACGTTGCCGCTGAAAGCAGCTCAGTGCAGTGGCTCTGTCAGTATTGATATGTGAGCCTGAGTGTTTAAATGAGTGAATGACAAAAACCGCAAGGGATTTTATGACAGAAAAGTGTAAATGTCAGAAGGAAAAACCTTTTCCACTCAACAATATGGATCATGACAGTTACTGAGATAGTGATCAAAGCGTTCTGGGTGAGTCAGCCTGCGGAAAAATAACGGTTGTTTCTGAGTAACTCATAAAAAGCTAATGCACAGAAAACCAAACAAAACATGAGAAAACAAAACAACATAAAAAATCAAACCTATGATGACCTCTTGTTTCCTCATCATCCTGATTTAAGGGGACTGTTTTTGATCTGTTCTGCAAAAGTTACAAATCAATATATTCTGACAAGCCAACACTAATATGTTGTGGTTTCAAAACAAGAATGATGAGGAAGGACAGAAATGTGGCTTTTGCAACCTCATTTGAGGCCAAGATTAAATCCAGCATTAACATGACTAATGTCTCACAAATTAGTTCCAAAAGTCTTACTGTGATTATGTAATGTGACTTTAGAAACGGTATTAAAACTGTTTGGACACGTTCTATCAATTTTTTTCTCTCTCTGGGGAATGAAGGTCATAGAATTTCTTTAGAAAATACAGGATGAAGTTTGTGCAGATGGTAAAATAAAGTAGTTTCTTTCACCTTCTTTAAATCCATCTATTTTCTCTTATCCCAGTCCCTCTGACACAAATTTTTATGTCACATGAAGGTCTAATTGAGAAATACATTTAAGTGTGATTCTGGGTCTTTTGCTCCATTAGGATTAAAGATTAGTATCTAAATGCGGCTCCAGCAGCAACAGTGACTGGTCAGCTGTGGTAATTTGTTTTTCTGCTCTACTGGGCAACTCATACAGAAAGCAAATCTTCATCTGTGTTTACTTTCATGTCATAAAAATCAATGTGGCTCATAAAAGAAAAAAGAAAAGGATCGAAAAAGGTAATTTCCTGTATCCTGAAAGTCAAGCCACACTGGCACACTAATGGCCGTTTTATCTACCACTGCCACTAACTAAGTATTTCTCTGTGTGCTTCCTCCTGTTCGCTGAATGGAGGCAGTTATACTCTGAGCCGGGTTATCTTTGATCTTTGTTTGTCTAAGTTGTTCCACTATAAATGTAAAGTTTGGAGTCTTGATAGAGAAGGCTCCTTGATGTCTGTTCATTAGAGAAGCCTTCAGTGGAAATGAGCCATTCTACCTGAATTCAATCAGTGATGAGACCTGAAACCTGTTATCATGAAGTACCTCTGATGAAAGGGGACAAGGCAAGCAGACGTCTCCCATCTGAAAAGAGCCGGGCGGGGAGTGATGCTGGCAGGGGCAGTATCCCCTTAGAGTGGAATTCCTGGAGAGGATCGTTAAGAAGAAGGCAAACACTGATCATTGGTATTGCAGTTTGTACTGATAGATTTCTAACAATGGTTTGGAAAACTGCCTACAAAGAAATCTGGCGTTTAAAATATATGAAAAATATTCTGAGCTATCTGCAAACATCCATAAATTATAATGTATTTTCATTTTCATCAGATTAATTTGCTGAAATTGAGCTAAAAGCAAAGCGCTAGACAACCGTTGAACTTTTTAGTTTTAAATAGGAGCAGAACCTTAGAAACAATAACACCTGTTGTTTGTGAACAGCTGTCAGGTGTCACAGTTTCACTCAAATTTGTGAAGTGAGCACATGAAAAACAAAACACAGAGTAAATGTAATACAGGCAAACACATTCAAATTTATTTGCCTTTATCCACATATTCAGCTGGCCACACACAGCGATGTGTTTAATGTGTAATTTTACCAAATATATTTATTTCAAAATTTCTATTTGATTCTTCCTCATATATCACACATAACAAAAGCTGGAAAGCATAAAAAATTAAATTTTAGGAAAACAACTGTAAATATTCCTTAGACATACAAACCACAACACCACTTTACTGTAAAATAACTGTAACCCTAACAGCTAAACACTATGGTTGGTAGACCAATAACAGAAGATAACTGCTGTAGATTGCAGCTGTGACTATATGAGGGAAGTTCTACTTTCATAAAACCAAATTTTTGTGAACTGAAAATAGATGCTCTGAATTAATCTGATTAAATGAACATTAGCTTAAACCACACTGGCCTCATTTTTGCATATACACTGATCAACTATAACATGCCTAATCCTAGTAAGATCCTTTGTATGCCATTCAAAGACTTCTGATGGAGACCATGATCCCATCATATTAATTTCCCATTAGACTTGTTTCAGGAAACTTTGGACTTCAGGTGAAAGACTTCCTTCAGACTTTTAGTTGTGTTCTTTGAGTCCTTCTTAAAACGTTTTGCAGGGCGTGCTACTCACCTTAGATAAACACTACATATTTATAAATCACAAGGTATATTGGAGTCAGAGTAATAAACCATACCACATTTCTAAGGTTTTTCTAATACTATGCATTCCTAAATGATACTTTTTCAAAGGCCACTTTATTATACACCTTGGAAATACTGGGTTGGACTTTATTGCGATGCAATACCACTGCTAAACTGTGTCTAAAACGTTGACTTGCGTGAGTAAACTATGAAATTGACAGTTTACCTTTTTGAAATAAAGTATTTTCATTTCATTATTGATGACATCGCAATGATGTCATAACTTATCGACTAGTTGATTTTGATTAGCCTGACAAGTCCATTTGAATAACCATAACTAATATGTGAAGGAGACAAAAAAGCTACCAGCTACAGAAGCTGGATGAATATAATGAATGAGTCAGAGAAGTGACCACCCCCACCCCAACAACACTTGTTCTCAGTGACAGCTGATACTTTAAAAGCTTATTTGACATAGTTTTAATGCTGTTAACCTTGCCGTTTGACTCATCCACCAAACTTGCACTTAGTTTCACCCATCACTCCTGCTTCAAACCTGATGAATGTCAACTCAAATAGCCTTGACTTCTCACTAACACACTCCTCCACCATCCCCATATCTCACCTCCTACTTTCCTAAATAAGTTTTATCTGCTGTTCGCTTTCCTTGCTTTGAGCCAATTGCACCTGACGTCACAATTTCTTTAATTAACTGGCTATCTCTCTGCCTCCCTCTCTACATACAAACACTCCAGTCTACTCTAGCTTTCCAGTCACTTACATCCATCTCATCTGGCTGTGGGTGTCAGGCATCGCCCAATGAGTCACCAGCTGTCACCACCCACCTGCATTCACACTCTTATTAGCAGCTGCCATCGTCAGAGTGGTAATGATGCTTATGACCTCGGTGGCTATGACCTGTGAGGTCATGGAGAGAGTCCACTAAGCCGATTGCTTTGTTTTTAACCTGAAAGTAGGAGCTGTGTGGAAATGGGACAGTGCTGTGGCATCATCCAAGTGCACAGTAGAGAGGGGGAAGGTTGAAGTGGTTTGTCTGTGATTTAAGGCTCTTATTTTGCTGTGTTATATTTTAAATATTTTTAGTAAGATTTTTTTAAGGCTTTGGACACTTATTTTGGTAATACCACATGGCTAGGATGATGATCAACAGTAGTGATGGAAATTTAGCTTTTTTTCTATAAACTTTATAGCTTATTCAGTATACTATCTTGTACTTTCCCTATAAGGAGGTGGGTGGTTTCTGTTTTGATTGTAATTTCCCCTGCACAAAAACAGGTGTGTACTGGTAATGCTGTTATTTTGTTAAAGTGCAAACTAACCATGACCAGTGTCTGATTATCTTTACTGAACAAAAATCTTTGCACAAATTTACAAAAAGCAATATTTAACACTTGGGGAACACTTAAACAACACAATGTAACTCCAAGTCAATCACACTTCTGTGAAATCAAACTGTCCACTTAGGAAGCAA
>JBAMHW010000004.1:25205748-25224575 GCA_037177495.1 Rhadinocentrus ornatus
TTAAAGCTTTTAAAACTATTTCTAATGTATTGCTATTCATTAAAAACACCGCCCAACAGCAAAAACACTGCAGCGATAATACAGTGGTTGTGCAGCTAGTAAATAGCTGGTTGCAACATCTCAGAAGTCTGCTGTAAACAACCATGACACAAACATAGAAACCTTTTTTGTCAGTGACACATTTTGTTCCACCTTAAGCATTTACTGTTCGACAATAATATTCCAGAAGATGCTGCAGATGTTGCCAGAGGTAGTTTAGTTTTTATTCTAAGATGAAATATTATCTTAGTCTAAGTATTTAAGCAAGCTCAATTAAAGCTTTTAACAAAGTGAGGGCATATTGTCATGAAAAAGTCCAACAAATATTTCATCGGTGTAGGAACTACACATTTTCTTTACAATGATGGATAAACTTAGATAGGAATTTTTGAGATATACACAGCCATTACATCTACGACTGTGGCTCAGATCACCAGCTGCTGCAGCCCTGCAGCCACTCACCACCATTCAGCATACAACAGCATCACTGCCTTCTTTGTCTGCTCCAGTATGACGCAAAGTCATCAGTGACATCGTTACAGTACACCTGCCTGCGGGCGTTTAGTTTATAAAACCAATTACAATGACAAGTGCAGTAAACCATTAAAGCCCTGCCTCCTATCTTTAATCTAGAGGCAGTTTTTTGGGGCATTGATGGCCTCAAAACGTGTCACAGCTGAATGGTGACGTCAGGCAATCATGCTCTCTGTTCTGAAATCAAGTTCACTATTTTTCAGGTAGTCATACAAATTAACATGACCATGTTATCTTCTTGATCCACAGAGAAATATTGAGTCTTTGATAAGCAACTTTCATCAGCTGGTGTTGTTTCAAGAAAATTAGGTGTTTGCTTGCACAGATATGTGAAAAATCTGTGGTCTTACATAAATTAATATTCTTAATGTCATTTACAAATGATTGTGTTTACCCATTTATTTATCATTATTATTTTATTTATTTATTCATTTATTTATTTATTCAGTGAGATTCATAGCAATGGGTTGTACTCACTTTCATACTTCATTCATATGTCACAATACATTAAAACATGCATAGCCTTCCAGACATTCAAACATTAAAAAATAGACATAATCCTGCAGGCATTAATGCAAACAAAATAAAGAAAAAGACAGATGAAGGAGAAAAGCTTGTGAGGGATTAACACACATTCAGAGAAATAAAATAAGGAAACAGAAAAAAGAGCAAAAGAAAAAGAGAAGTAGCACACATAGAGAAACAGGCTTTAATATATAATTAACTGGTGACTCAGGCTCTTTGTTAAACCACTCACATGCATGTCCATGCGTACTCATGCAGCCACACAGAGCTGCATTTGTAATTCTTTGTTAGCTGTTTTCAAACAGCAAATGAAGGAGGCAACCTGCTGGAGGCTTGGGTGGCAAAGTGACCCTCCATCCTAAACTGGCTTGACGTAAGTGGATGCAACCCACTCAGCTGTCCCTCGAAGATAACAACCACACAACTGAGTGCATGTCCACTGGGCTTTTTCACCCTTTATCAAACTCCTTTTACTTTTTTTTCTTTAATTCTTCTTTTTAGAAAAACTATCTTTTCCCACAGTCAGGTTTGGTCCCACACTTCATCTAGGTTTGCACAAGTGGAAGTGTGGTATAAATCTAGTTTGAAGCAAGTGAATATGCTCCACCTGGTCTTTGCATTTTGACAAAGACATCGACAAAGAACCGATTCTTGGCCAGGAAAGCGAGATTAAAAACAGCGTCAATTCTGATCTCAAACCAAGAAGTGTTGCTGTCAGGGCAGGGCTCTGACAAACAAGACTTATGAAAATGTTTTGAATTAAAAAAAAAAAAAAAGAGAGAGAGAAGAAGCTGAGCTGGTGTTTTGTTTTTTGTTTTTGTTTTTTAAAAATCATCTTAAAATATAAAAATATGGGGTATAAAACTGACAGCAGTATTAAGCCATTGAGGTCATGATAACCTCATTGTATTTCTTAAGGCTGTTGGTAAAGCTGATTGCCATTAAAAATGACAGTACAAACATAGTTTATATTTATATTATTTGAAGAGTATTCGATACACAATGTGTCACAACTATTTGACTATTTAACATCACAAAATGCTCACCATGTTGTTAAAAGATTTGCTATATGTTAAAAAATCCTGCTGATTGTTGCTGGCTGTACATATTTATGAAGCATCATTATAATGCAAGCGACAACCCAGGAAATGTGATTTTTGTTTGTGAGCTAAACATTGAAACTCAATTCTAAAAACATAATTACATGACATCATTTCCATCCCATGTATATTTAAGACCATGTAATAAATTGCTATATGGAATGAGGAAGGTGGATGCATATTTGACCAGGGTGGTGCAAATTGATAACACAATCCTGTGACAGACTGTAAAATACATGTGTATCAACTGATAGTCACAGGTTGCAGTTTCTGCAACATGACTTTTGTCGACTCAGAATATTTAAGCCTGGAGTATGAAACTGCTACGTATCAAACATGTAGACAAATATTCCTATTTCACTGTTTCAGATTAAAGCTAATCTTTGCAGCAGAAGAGTCAAGATGCTGGAGTGACCTGCCTGTGATCCAGAGACTTTTACAAACTGTAAACAGTTGGCACATCATAAAATACAAATCACAAACTCTATAAAAAATTAAATAAATAACAATAATAAAAAAATAGGACATTGTTCCACTCCCAAAGGTCCAGCAGGTCTCCTCAGTTCCCAAATGCTTACATACTGTTGATAAAAAGAGAAGATGCTTTACAATGGTATACACAGGCCTTTTCCCACTTTTGAGACAAGTAACATCCAACAAAATGAAAAATAAAATGTCACATTTTAATCATTTGACATGTTTACTATGTTTCATTGTGAATAAAGAATTGGTTTATAATAATTACAAAGCTTTTATTTCTGTTTTTATTTACATTTTATACAGCATCCCATCCTTTTGGAAATGGAGTTGCACTTGTGAGTGATACACAAAAGAGCTGATATCAAGAAATCCCTCTCTACTACTCTACTTAATCTGAAGTAGTGGAGACTTCTTAGAAAACACATTATGCCCTGCCACAAATGCTGTATTGAGATGCGTGGCGATGACATGACTGCGTTCCCTGTGTGATTCACCCTTCCTCATTTCCTGTTGACCAGTCAAGAAGGCCCAAAGCTCCACAAGAATCAAGGCAAATAGTGAGCAGGGCATGGATATCAGAGGCAGATGAAGTAGTGAAAACGTGACTGCTTTATCATCATGGATGCAGTCACCCCGGCCAGTTCTCATTAGTGCGTGATATGATAAGGTGTGAATGACACAGTGTCAGGCATACCAGATCTTACACTGTCACAGTCTCATATCTAATTAGACTGGTGGCAGCTTTACCCATGTTATTGTTGCTGTTGTTGTTTTAGGGAAGCAGGGCTGGCTGGAGGATGCTTGGAGCTGAGGAGGAAAGAAATAACAAAGGAATGTCTGTGACACGCTTTCACACAAAGGCAAACCCACGCAGGATCCAACGACTAGACACAATGATAATCACACAAATGAATGCACTTGTTTTCCAACAAATAAAATAAAAAAAAAGATAGAAAAAGTGTGAATGCTTCACACATACACACACACATACACACATCTTCGAACTCAAGGCTGGGGCAAATGACATGCTAAGTTTGAATTTCATTAACACTGTTTTCAACTTTTACTGTGAGACGCGGTGTTGTTGGGGTGTTCCTAGTACCACTGATGTAGCAATTTGCCCTCATTTGCTCCAGGATTATATCTAATCCCAGAAGATTATGCCCACAGAAGAAAAGTTAGTCATTATACTCACATATATATCTATATATATATCTCTATATATAGATATATATAGAGATATATATTTATATACATCATCATATAGTCATCTGCTGTGCTGATATGATTTTAAAAGAGTAACAACTGTGATAAATAAGGTAGATATCTTTACAACAGACTGCAGATAAAGACTTCAAAGTACCTCTACAACAGGTGAATTCCTGCTGCTTCATCTGTGGTTTTTCTTGCAAAAATGCAGCTGCTAAGAATTCTGAATAACACCTGTAGGACCACCAGTAGCAGTTCTACCTTATTATTTCTGTAAATCACAGTTTGTTCCATACAAGATAAAGTTTTATCAATCATCTGACTTATTCTTTCTGCCATGTTTTTGTAGCTCTAAACAACATGATGAGCAGGGCTGTATTAGCATGCAAAGAAGTGGTCATATTCATTGCATCTGTTCTGGTAGTGGTCTCTAAATATTGTGGTGCCATAGTATTTATTCAGTTTAGTCAAATTTTAGCTGTAATTTGTAGACCACAACTAAAGGATTATGAATGAGTCTTGCTTTTTTGATCAGCTGGAGGGTTTTCAAAGCATTTTTGAGACATCCCAATAAGAAGGAATATCTGTGGTCCAATCTAGAAATGCTTGCACCAGTTTTTCTACATCACTGAGATGGGATGTTCTTAAATTTGGCAAAAAACATAGGTAAAAGAAGAACAAGAGACTTTTATATGTCAAGTAAAGGACAGATCCTTAAGCGGACAAAGCGGCAATACAATATAATATAATGGCTGTTGTTTTTGCCCTTTATGTTGAGAATTTTAGATATTTTATATAAAACTATTCTTAAACCAATAATCTCACAGGCACTCATTTTAAAATTATAGACTTGTCGAAATTATTTGTTTGAGGTGGTTCCAGGTGTTTCTTTGGTGCTTTTAAAAAATAAACCTCAAACTCTCTAAATGTAATTTGTGAAAACACCTGCTTTGTTAGTGTAGTTTTTTTTTATGTACTTAGAGAATTTCTGCTTTTTAAAAATTCCTTTCAGTCAATTACAATTTCTGGTACAAATTTACAATTAAAAATGGTACATTTTACAGTGAACTGATGACCACATAAGACTTCTTGTTTGTTGCTGGTTTTATTTGCATTTTGGCTGTAACAACATTTTACTGTATGTAGTATGTAAAAATGCCACAGTTACATTTAACAATGTGTGTGTGATGATGATATTGCAAAATAATTCATCTAGATACAGATGTAAACAGATGTTGATAAATGGAGAAAAAGATGTATTTGTCATGTGCAATAATAAAGAGAACCATTTAGTCTGTAAACATTTGTGTAGGGGAATTTTTACAGGAAAGATAAATGAAACAGAAAATTCTACTGTAGTTATCTCAGCATGAGCTCAGAGATTTATTTGAGAAACTGCTTTGCAGGCTGTTGGCTTAACGTTTGAAAGAAATTGATGCAGTAACATGAACAAGAAGGGGATGGTGTAATGGCCTTTGCTACCAATAATGCAGCTTCCACCATCAGGATATTTAAAACTTTGTTGTGCAAAACCTTCATCTATCTTACATACATTAGTTTTTTAAGTGCAGACTATTATTATTAATTTATTTTGGTCTGCCATCGGTGTTGCCCTCAAAACATTCCATTTATAGTAATCCCAGCTAGTAGGGCCATGTGTTTTGTAAGATGCACATTTATTTGATTATTCTTACTTTAAACAGCTTATGGTCAGATTGTTTAAGACTGGTCTGGGAGTCAGACAAGCAGCTGCAGGAGATAAAGAGAAATACGGACAAAGAGTGAAACAGACTGATTGAGACTAGACATCTCATTCATACTGCAAACAGGGATGACTCAGAAGCTCCCTTTTCCTCCATTTTTACTTTTTTTTCTTTTTGTGGTCTATCTCTTTTGTTTGAAAAGTTTTCTCTCTCTATCACACACACACACACACACACATTCTGTATCCATGGCTTCAGAGACTATTACACTGACTTCCATTTACCTCCTTCAGACACTAAGCTAACGTGCTTGACCTACCCTGCTGTGCTCCTTCTCACCTTTGACAAGCAACAATCCCCAGCTGATATTGGGTACATGACAACTGAGGAGACAGCTGGAGTCTCCACCAAGGCAGAGCTTCAGGCCCCACAGAAATCAGCCGGCATGTATATCTAGTCCTGAGTCACATTCACATTATGAGCCCATGGACCAGACCAGACTTCCTCCCTGGCTCTTGCTCCCAAGACATCGCCTCCATCTGGTGTCAGTGACTATCAACTGCTGTCCCCACATCTCATGCAACATAGGTGCTAATGAGATTTTTATTAATTTATTTTTTCATTTGATTTTACCTTTATTTTACCAGGGATACAAACCAATCGAGGTAAGAACCTCTTTTACAATAACACCCCAGCCAAGAAGGCAACACAAGGAGCATCAGCAAAACTACAAAACAACATAGAAATTACTATAAAACAGATAATAGAAACCTAAAAAACAAAAAACAACAACAAAAAAGACAACAACATAACATTAAGCACTTAAAACAAACAATATAAAACATATTAATAATAAAAGAGATAATATGAACAAATAGTAAATTCCTCATGTAACAGAGCAGACTTAAATTCAGATACTAAACTGTGTAAGTTCACATTATTTTACTGCTTGTTCCAGGTGACTTCCTATCGCAATCCTGATGTTACCCAAACTTTGATGCACTGGCCCAGTTCCACCAGCACCAGGACCGTTGCACAAAGCAGCAAAAAGGGATACCCTGCAATGTGACTATGTAAAAGAACGATGTCCTCAATAACGTGCGGAACTGAATCACACACACACATGGACACACATCAGATGCCCATGGATGATGTGCCGCTGACACTTTCCATGATGCAATCCCACCTCAGTGCTGACATCTTTGCTGTTGTACTCAGACCTCTATTAACCTGTGCTCACTCAGGGTTAACAAACAGAGCTACATTCATAAATCTGCTTTAATGTACACATACCAGGTGAGCTACCGGTGAATCAGCTGCAGCAGATGTGAGGCAGCAGCTCTGTCACATACATGTTTAAACCACCTTTTGTTTACAATATTGGCCAAGATATTGATCCTCTTAATTTATCTTTAGCGTCTTTCGCATTTTCTTTATAAAATCTCCCTTTTTTCAAAGAAGACAGCCTCCATTTGAAAATTAATATACATATGAATGCTGCGTTCCTTCAGTGTGGCAGATAGACTATGTGACATGATGCTTGCTCATCTTCCAAACAGGCATGTGGCTGCAGACATCACCTACCAAGCCCGGAGAGTCTGACTCAACAACATTTTTGTAGATGATTACCATCTGAGACATCTCCAGGGCAGCTGCTCCAGCTGGCTCAATTCTCTTTGCTTGCTGTGTCTTTTAAGGCTAAATGATATCTCTTAGCTTCTGCAACTACCACCCTGTACACACTGAAACCACACACATATAAAAGAAAAGGGGCAGATTTTGTTGAGGATATCCAAAAATTTAAAGAGATCAGGATGAGGACAGGACTGAGCCAGATGGTTTTACTTTTGTTGTGAAGTGGTTCTGCAGCATAAAAATGTGTTTACTTAGATCAACGCAAAAAACAAAAACAAAAAACTGATCATTAAATAAAAGACTAGTAAATGCATCAATGTAGTTACCCTAATATGACGACAGCAGGTAAAGGCCATTAGTGAGAAAAACTGTTAAATGACGGAGCAAAAAACAGCACTTGCAGCATAACATGAAATAGTCACGAAAACATAATTGATCCCAATTTCTTTCTTTTTTTTTTTTTTGCTCCTGGAAATAATTCAGACAATGTCACCACTTCTTCTGAAACAGTCAATAAAAAAGTATTTCATCAATTTTGGTGAAACAGTTGGATGAAATGGGGCAATTAAAATACAATAATCTCTCTTGACAGATCAGAAAATACAAAGATTGGACAATGAACAAAAAAAACAAACAAACAATAAACTAATTTCTTGTTATAGGCTGAGAAATTGTTCAACAGTTATATTTTCCTCTCTGCTGTGATTCACCTCCTGTCACACTTCTAATGTTAGCCGTGAAACTGTTTATTTTTACCTGACTGATGGTGTGTGTTATGTCTCTGAGGCAGGTCCAGAGGAAGAAGGGAGATGCTAATGAAGTGACACCCTTAAGTTTACATTACATTGAGTGGCAGTTAAAACGCAGAAGTGCCAATAGTATGAGAGAAAGCCAAGGCCAACATAGCAAACTAAGCACCCCTAACTAGAAATAAAAACAACAACTAACCAAACCAAATACACAAAAAAATACAAACCTACATCTGAATTACCCTAACTCAACATAAACAGGAGAAAATCGTCCCCAAGGAAAACAAAAAGGCAGTTTTCCCCTACAAGGCCAATCAGGAAAACTAAAGATATTAAAAATAAACCCTAACAAACAGACACAACCAAATATCTAGGCTTACGCAACAGAAACATGGTGTGGTCTCAAGTGGCCAAAAGGCTCAGTCCTCGGTACTTTTATAGGCTCCTCCCATGCATTGATTGGCTGAAAAAGGCCACCACTGTTGTGCTTATTGTCACCAGTTCGTTTTGAGAGGAAGAAGAGTGATGTATCAATGAGAAAAGGGGGGACGTGGTCAAGGATAAGTGAGGCAAGGTTGATGGATCTCTGCTGCTGTCCTCCAAAAGCTGTCGCCTCTCCAGAATCTACGAGCACCAACAGACAATGCTATGATGATTTAAAAACTTAAATGCAAAAAGCAGTAAACATTTAAGCCCTTACATTAATACTCCCACCATAACTCAAGTGTCTAACAAAAGCAGCCTGTCTGTGTGACATCGTGACCAAGTCAGCGCAATGGAAAAGTGTGTGTGCAACCAAAATGTGTCAGTGGTTGCCTATGTAGAAGTGTAATGGGTGTGTGTGTGTGTGCCTGAAGCAGGACAGTGGAAATAACAAATCACTCCATCAGCAAAGTGCTACTTTGCAATATTCATCACTAAAGGGACAGTGCTCAGCGAAACAGACAGGGTAGAAGGGAGTTCAGAGCAGGAGGGAGGACGTTCACCCACACAGGAGCGAGATTCGTCACTGCTGCTCATGTGTCGCACCGAGAGGCAGAAAGAAAAGTATCATACACTGGCTGTTGGTCATAGAAAACAAGTTGTTTGTCTCATGCAGCTGCTGGTTTTGATTCATTTGCATTTGAGGTCCCACATGTAAATCTCAGAAGAAGCAGCAGCTGGGAAGCCTTGCTTTGTGCAAAGTTATGAGGCTTTATGAGAAAACTGTTCATATAGTGGTGAGAAAAAACATTTGCCCTCTTCCTGATTTCCTGATTTCTTAAATGTTTTCTGCCACTGTATATTTTTGTTTGTTTTTTGCTGTCAAGGTTGTAATTATCCTGTTTTTCTACTACAGGGGTAACTGACATTCAGGGTTTTTCATAGAGTAACAGGGTAACAAGAAGTCACAAATATGTCTTAGACAGACAACAATTTCAGAAAGGGATGTACAACCACTTCTGCTGTTATCTAACTGGTGACTGGTTTGATTAGTTGTGCTTTCAACAATCCCAGTTTGGGAGATGCTCAGACAGATTTTCAGATAATGTAAAAGCTGATAAGTTTCTGAATTAGTTGCTGAATTGCTGATGGTTAAAAAAATGTGCTGTTCCATGGATCGACATGCAGCATGAAGAGCCCCGTTTAAAAATGTATAGAAATGTTTATCTTCCCATAAAAAGATTTGGTGGGCTGATCCTTTACAGTCAAGAAGCCTTAACAGCTTCTGTAGGCACAGAAACAGTGAACATTCATTTTTACTTAAGACATATAAATACATATAAACATTACTGGATATATAAATAAATCTTCATAATGCAGAAACTTTTTTTCTTTTTAATTTTCTTTGATGTATATGCTCAACCCTGGTTTACAGGCTTCCATCAAAATGTAAGAACAGCTTGCTTCGCATGAGTCCACCTGTCTCCTTAGGCTTCTCCACCTGCTCATCAGGAAATGTATTTATGGGCTTGCACATGGGTTATAGGAAAATTTGTAATGCTCAGATTACAAAAATAACATTTGTTCATGAAATACATCCTGTCCTTCACGCACAATTTATTTTTCAAGTCACATACTGTCCAACAGAATATGGAGGAGCTGACAAAACTCGATAACAGGAAAAATATTTTGTTCAAATTTTTTGCCAGTATGAAGTAAAGTTTTTTCAGTAGGAGTACTAGATTTATCTGTGACTTTTCTGACTCCAGCTGCCTGAGCCTCAGTTCGGCGATCTACAAACATCACCATCATGTGTCAAAGCTTCTTTTCATCCTGCAGAATGAGCTGGTAAACAACAGCCTCGTCAGAAAACACTCAAACATTTCTGTTTTGTCTGGGTGACTTGACGGGTCACAGCCTACAAAATTTCCTTCCAGGCTTTTCTCATTGTGTCTGCCAGGGTCTGAAAAAGCTGGACTTCGTGAGTTGAGGGAGAGACCTAAGTGCCTGCTGGGTCTCCTTTTCCTGACAGCATGACTAAACCCACAGCAGAGGCACACGGAGAAGGCTTGTTATGACTGAGTGCCCCAGAGCCTGGTTAGGGCATGACGTCGACCAGCCTCCAAACTTGTCCATCTCCCTGCAAATGTAATTACTCTCACTGTCTGTCACACCACTCTCTCTCACACACAAATACACACACCATATACACCTGCCTCCTTACTTCAGAATAACAACACACGTCAGGTTTGACTACATGAGGTGTGATGCGTAATTCATTGGACACCCACCTCCCTCATCCTTCCTCAGTGAAGGACATTTGTAGGGAATTACTTTCCTCCTCTAATAAGACCGCTGTGATGTCAGCAGCCCAGTCGCCGTGGGGATTGTGACTCATGCACATCACTGGAGGATCCCCATACCCCCTCCTTCTCCTGTAACATATCCCCACACACACAGCACCACTGCCCTGCTTAATTTTCCCTATTCTTAAACCCCTGTAGACTCCTACAGCCCTGTCAGTGCAGTAATTGGATGCATGGGTTTGCTCCCCCGCAGGAGGACTTGGGTGGGGGGTTGAACAGCAGCTACAGTATGAAGATATGGTCCAGAGGATGAGTCACAAAGGAAGAGAAGGAGCAGACATTCCTTCAAATAGGACATCTCCAGTATTTGGTGATGATGGAAAGGTAACCTCGACTGAAACGCAACCAACTGTGATGTAAAAAAAAAAAAAGCACTTCTATGTTCGATTACTTTGACTTTAAAAGCGGTTCCTAGACACAGAAATGCATGCTTTTTCCCCTTTTTTTAATTAAATATTACAGCAGCAGTAGCTTGTTGATTTCAGCTGATGACTTTGGTGGAATCAACCATTGACCGAGGGCTAATTTACACCATAAAATGACACTAAAATAAGTACACGTAATGCAGAAGACATAGCATGAAATCTGATGCACCGTCTAGATTTCAGTGCTGCACCGACTGAGTCATGATATGTTTTTCATTCTGTCGACTGTTCTGTGTGGAAAGTTAAAACAAAAATGGTAAACATCTTACAAAGCACATTTAACTGCAGCAGCTGCAGCAGTTCAGGGGAAAGCACTTCAGTGGAAAGCCAACAGCTATTATTGATGACATTTCTAGGGCGGCGACATCACCAACACAAGTAATAATTCATGATGTGGAGTGCTTGCAGCTCATGTTTAGGTTCAACCCAGGACCATGTCTGTAAATTGTTACTATATTTCTTTCTTTTTTTTTTTTTTCACATTGTTTCCAGTCTGGTGACCCTTTAACATGAACTGACTGTGCCATACTGTTAGCATCACAGTTCATTCATTTTCAGAAAAAGTGGGATCATGATAGAAGAGACCAGAAAGATTATGTCAGTCTCTCTGTGATTAAATATCTCTGGTGCTGCTTTTCTTATTAGAACAGCAGCACCAAACGCTTCTTATGGCTGCATTTTTTTAGTGACAGCAATATTATTTTTTAGAAGTCATTCAGCTCATGTAAATGGATGTTTATTTTCTGGTGACAGATGCACTGGCTGGATGGTTGTCTATGTTAAGATGGTGTCAGTATATTTCTATAACTAACACTTCTAATTACAATGTGACAACTCTTCACACCCACTCTATCACAGCTGCCTTTTCTTTTCTTTCTTTTTTCATTGTTCTGCTGTGGATTTCCAGTTTTCTGTATGTCAATCAGTTTTCTCTAAGTTATGATTTGAAGTGTATCTGTGCAGTCTAGTGGTGTGACAAAACATTACAACTTCTCATAAGGTTCAAGTGCAGTCATTTAAGACTGGGGGTCTTAAATGACTGCACTTGAACCTGGACAGTCTTAAATTACTGTCCAGTCCCAGTCAGACTTATTTTATTTCTGTCTGTAAGACAATTATCTTTCTAATATTTAAAAATTACAGTCTGATAATCAAAGAGCCTGAAAGCTGCTTAATCTGTCAACACGCTGAACATCATTTAGTTACAGCTGTAAAAAGGAGGTTTAAAGGACCACAAAGCAAGACACAAAAAGCAAAGTTGTAAAAGCAAAAAGCCAGTGTGAAAGGTTATGAAGTTAATAGCTGGTTGTGTTGTGCCACCTTTATCAGGCAAAAGCAGCTGCATCCAAACACTTGATCCACATTTGATCACTCTGCTGAGAGATTTCTCTTGCAGGAGCAACTCATTCATCTCCAAACTTGGATGAGGACACAAAACTTTAACTGTGTGTCTTCTGAGCCTTCCTAAGGTTAATTTCCTCTTTTGTTTGGGACTTTACCACATATAATGACTGATAACCTACCACTTTGTTGGGTTTTAATGCAGTATTTGTGCCCCTCTCCTCTTAAAGGAGCAATATGTGTTTGATTAACAGCTTCTCTTGACATTATATTCCAAGAAAATTAAACTTGTGAGGCATCAATAAATATAACTGCGTATGGAAAGTATTCCGATCTGGATTTGATCATTTTAGATTTAATTGATCAATCCAGACCTTGAATCACAAAAGACAAGGTCCTGTCGGCTTGATTTCCTGCAAGTCAGTGGCGATTTGAAAGCATCTACTGCCCCCTAGTGGTTGATATTGCCCTGTATTGCAGAGGTCTGGGTTTAGAAGATGTGCAACAGCTACATTTTTATTCATAATGCTTATTTATTTGACACGGATAGCCTGAGATTATTACATATAGAAACACAATTTTTATTATGCTCAGTCAGCTTTTCTTTCTTAAGATGATAATGAAGAGTTCTGAATATTTGGTGGTATTCTAATTAGACACATCTCCCTGTTTCAGTTGTATTATATATATATATATATATATTTTATATATATATATAAAAACAAAACAAAAAAAACTTGCTGCTTTACATCCACGTTAGCAGCAGCGTATCCAGGACATTTTAATGGGGTGGCCAATATAAGACAGAAGTTAGTGTGGGGTGGCCAGTAGCATAAATAACTGTATTTATGCTGAAAAACAGCTGGAGGAAAAATGTAAATGTGTGAAAAGTTTCTGCTGTGCCTTTGTTTAAATGCCAATTTCTTTCTCCTGCAAGCCAAGACTTTTAAAAAGTTCTGTTAGTAATAAATTCTGCTTTCTTCTTCTGGTCGGCCTTTTTGCTGCTTTATCTATTCATACATTCTGTAGTGGCAACCACTGATCTTGCTTTAAAGCCACTCTTTACATTTAACAGGAGGTGAGGTTAAATAGGCTTGACGTGTAAATATGTTGACTCACGTCGTTATTGTGGTTTTATTTACGTTGTTCCAAATGTCTTTCAGTTGGTACATCCAAGCTTTTCCTGGGTTTCACAACATCTCTCAGTTAACACTCACTGTAGCAACGTCTTTTTGTAACATATCTTAGTGACGTTGACGGTCAAAAAAACTTTTTTCTTTGTACCTCGGCGCACCTGTTAAACCATTAACCAACATCAAAAATTGCATCTTTTATGTCGCAAAGAGCATAGGTACTCTACTTTAGGTGCTGTAGGACATTTGACAACTTAGCAAAAAGTAGAAATGGCGTAGAACAATAAACACCACAGACCAGGTGGTGATGAGAAATCGGCTCTCATGACTGAAGTGGAGAAGATGAAACGACAAATTAAATCTCAGAAATCTGTGTCTGAGAAGGAGACAGCCATCCTGTATGTTGAACTGAGAAAAAAGCATCAGCAGCATCTCCAGGAGAGTCGTCCAGCTGGAAGCAGATCTCACTGCTGAGAAGACAAGAGCATCGAGAGCTGAGACCTGCTTCGCCCAGGAGGTGGAGGAGAGCTCTAGAATAAAGTCTGCTCTGGTGAAAACCCAGGAAGAACTGGATGAGTAGAAACAGCAATGGGAGCAACACAAGAACCTTCTCCTGGCTGAGCAAGAAGAAACAGAAAGATCCGTGAAGGAGTCTGAGAGAGAACTGGAAGGCCAGGAGGAACAGCAGCGAGATGCAAAGTCAGAGCTTCTAGAGAAAATATCCTCTCTGAAGAAGTCTCAAGAAGAGTCAGAACGAGAGAGAAAATGCTTTAGAGAGAGCCTACTGATGAGAGTTCAGAACCTAGAAGCTCTGATGTTAACAAGCCCAAAAGACATCTGAGAGACATAAATTCCTCCTCGCTGGACGTGGAGGAATTTCTGTCTTGATAACCCACCTCTATTATTTCATATAAGACGTAAATCTGCTAACTTTCCCCCTCTATCCCTGTTCTTTCACCCACACTGAACACGATTAGACTGAAAAGAAGTTAAAACGTCATCTAATTTGATTTTAGGATCTCTGTTGTCATTGTTTACACTTTCAGGAAATAAATACCTAATTGTACCTTCAGGGGTAAAATGGATTGTCACTGGGGTGGCACCCTCCAAGGTGCTGTTGTTGTACCCTCAGCAGGGCAGTTTTTACCTCTATAAGACCAGACGGCCCCCGTATTGGTCTTTATGAGGTATAAACTGTGCTGTAGAGGGTACAGCTGTACCTTTAAGGGTTCTGCCCCAGTGATCATCCTTTGTACCCTTAATGGTATAATCAGGTATTCATTTCCTGAAAGTGTAGCTGTATAGTTCAAGAGAAATTTTACAGCCACACAATGACAGAGATGATTGTAGCTGAGAAACAGCCACAGTCATCCCTTTGGACAGGGATTATTTCACAATATTAATTCTGTACGGTTAAGGGTACAATAGCAGTGACGATCCTTTGCTGTCAGATTGCAACATCTATTTAATTTTATCCAGAAACCGGTGTCTCGTGCTTAGTGGCTCTTTCTCCTTTTCCTTTTACCCACCCCTTTTTTCTCACTTTCATCCTTTTCCATCCCCTCTAAAAAACAAAAAAATGATACAATAAAAAACAACCCAAAACAAATCTATGGTTTAGGTTCCATCCTTTCTTTTTTACTTCTTTCTGAGTCAAAAAATGTAAAATATGACCTGAAAACAGCAGAAAAGTTTTTCTTGTGAAAAATGGAGGTTAGAGATTTAACAACTTTAACTAAAGGAAAAAAAAAACTTAAATAAAAGAAAAATAAAACAAATCAAAGATAAAAACAGACCAATAAAAACAATCAAAAATAGCAAAACACCACAGGAAAACATTGGAGGCCGGTTCCAGAAAGCAGGTTCAACTAGCTCTGAGCTTTAAGTCAGAAACTTTACCCAGAATCACACGTTCCTCATCAGTCGGGCTCCGATCTCTGGGGTCTGTTCCAGAAAGAAGCTTGTGTGGAAACTCTGGGTTTTTCTTCCAGTCTGTCACCATGGTAACACACTGTGGACGTTCAGTGACATCACAACAAGTTTTGTGCTATGCACTGCAATGCTTTTTATCTTTTAGTTTTTATGTATATGGGATCTTTAACGTTGGCAACACAGAACAAGTCATGAGGAAGGTCATCACACACGTCTTAAATCACAATTTCATTAAATAATCTAGTGTAGAGGACTACTGTTAGTTCCTCTGCCGGCCTCTCTGGATCCCAGTGTGGTCAAGTAATAATGGTGGGTAATGAAGAGAGACCAGAATATTAGCATGAAGCCACTTGGGGCTTCTCATCCTGAACACAAAGACAAACCCAATGATTAACTTAGAAAAAAATTACTCAGCTATTGTAAATAACTGAAAAAGTTTGGGAAACACTGCTATAAAGTGATGCAATAGGTCTCAGAAACTACATGTATCTAATATGACACATTGGGCATTAAAGGGTTAAATCCTGCTTCCTGGAGTTGGTACATATCTGTACGTATGTGAGACCCAGTTCATCAGCAGGAGGCAGTTTATGGACAAGCTATGAAGTCTCAGTATTAGTATATTATGTATTTAATATGACTCATTAGGCATTAAAGGGTTAAATCCTGCTTCCTGGTGCCGCCAGTTTTAATTTGCAAAATGGTGAAATGATGGTAAACTTTGTCGTATGCAAATATTAAAGGTTTGGTAAACATGCATTGACTGACAGATAAATGCCTCAGGTAATAGACAAGTTTTAACCCTGATGTAAAACCGTTGAGTCAGCAGACCTGACCCTGATATAAAACCGCTGAGTCAGCAGACCTGACCCTGATATAAAACCGCTGAGTCAGCAGACCTGACCCTGATGTAAAACCGCTGAGTCAGCAGACCTGCAGGTTTCTGGGAGTTTGTTCCACATGTGAGGAGCATAAAAGCTGAACGCTGCCTCTCCACTTTTTGTTCTGGTTTTGGGAGCAAAAGTAGACCTGACCCTGATGACCTGAGGTTTCTGGTTGCTTCATTACAAACCAGAAGATCCTGAATGGATTCTGGTCCTGAACCATTTAGGTCTTTGTAAACTAACAGCAGGATTTAGAAGTCAGTTCTTTGACAGACAGGAAGCCAGTGTAAGGATGTGAGGATTGGAGTTAGAAGGCAGCTTATTGACAAGCTGATGTTCTGGAGCAGATTATGGAGGTGAGCAAACATCTGATGAGGACAGTTGATCAGACATAAAAGTCTAAGTATATTTCAATTTATGCATATTATATTAATATGCATATTAAAAATAAAACAAGCCTTTACACATCAAAGTAGAATTACATAACAATAAAAAACCCTCATTAAAATATTTCACACAGTCGCACGCATACATGTATACACACACATGAAGCAGCCCCCCCTTCTGTACAAACATGACTCTCTAGTTTCTGTCTCCAAAACTGAATGTAGGTATAAAATATTAAAAGTAATTAATATCTGGCTTGAGGCTGCTGTTAGGAGATTATGGGGATCCATCCACCAGGAGCCAGTCCACCCATGTCGTACAGCGGCCACTGCCGCGGCAACCACCCCAATCAGGGCAGACCGGGGCCCACACCCCAGCCATAAGGCTGCAGTGTAGGGCCCCAGTCACCCAGACAAGGGCGATCACCGTGGCAACAACCCCCAGACCGAGCACGCAAAACCCATGACGTGGAGGATCCCGATGAGGAAAACACTGGAGCTAAAACGAAGATTACCTTAAAAAACTATAAAAACAGCTAAGAATGAATGAATGAATAAATAAATCAGAAGTAATACAGTTGAATAAAAGTAAAATAAATTAACAATAAATTAAATGATGTAAAATAAATTTATTAATATTTTCGGGAAGTTGATCAGACATCCCTTCGTTTCTCCAGAAAACCAAAGGTCAGTTCTCTGTAGCTGTTCAGACAAAGATTTCTTCACATCTGAAAGATGCTGCTTCAGGTTCTGGTCCAGTTCTGCAGGAGGCTCTGGGAAGCTGTCAGACACGACTCTTGAATTTGGCAAGAAATTGTTCTGCTGCTCTGACTTAGGCTGCACAGGACATTAGTATCCATCGCCACAGGTTTGGAAATGCTCTTCATTGAAGGCGTTATTAGCCATGAGGTTTGCTGAATCACAGCATTACACATTCAGGCTATGTCCACACAGCGCTGAGGCCAGCTCAGGTGTGAAAACAGTGGTGAAAACTAGGAGAAATGCTTCAGCATCCACACGAAACCGCTGTAGTACATACTACAAGGCTGTTGGGGTGCTATGATGATGAAAGACTCCAAAGCTAGAACAAGACGTAGCGCATGCACAGATAAAGGCTGCGTCCAAACATCCACCTACTCCCTAACCCCTCCTTCACTACATAGTGACTCATTCTCTCGGCGATTCGGACACCAAGCTGCCTGTTTTTTCCTCAGCGCAGACCATGTGACTACCAGCCATCACCACGGCAACCACAACGCGAGTCAAGATGTCGTTTCAAATCCAATCCAAAGTCATGTGTAAATAGTTTTATTCCTTATGTTGTATTCTATTCTTTGTTGCATATCTATTCAATAAAAAATGTTTTTTCGCCTCTTTGCACCATGTTGAGCTTCTGCCCGCAATGCATTGTGGTCTATATTGACCTGTCTAGTGTCCATCGATGCTCACTACTTTTCTGGACATTCGGACACCCCTACAAAATGCATGACCCCTGTATAGGGCACTATGTAGGGAGGAGGGGCACATTCGGACACAGCCAGAGGCTAGCTGCTTGTTGCAGGAAGTTGACACTGGAAGAAGAGAAGAGGACATGGCCAAGGATTCACTGCAAGGCAAAACGAACATTTGTTTGGATTGATGAAGAAGTCAAGCTTCTTCTTCAAGTAACGCTGGACTACAGAGCAAAACACCATGAGGAAGGCTTAAGTTGGGAATTAGCATGTGTTCGTCACATTAACGTCATTTCCTCCAGTTGTGCAGTCACGCTGGTTTCAGGTGTTAAACCTATCAAATCAAAATTTATTTAAAAAGCACTTTTCATGCCAAAGGCAACACAAAGTTTACATGATTAAATAAATACATAAAAGTCTAAGTATATTTCAATTTATGCATATTAAAAATAAAACAAGCCTTTACACATCAAAGTAGAATTACATAACAATAAAAAACCCTCATTAAAATA
>JBAMHW010000004.1:25227352-25264294 GCA_037177495.1 Rhadinocentrus ornatus
ACACACACTACTGAGCCTCATTTTGACTTGTTTTAAGGACATTACATCAAAGTTGGATCAGCATGTAGTGTGTTTTTCCACTTTCATTTTGAGTGTGACTCTAAATCCACACCTCCATGGGTTAAGAAATTTGATTTCCATTGATAATTTTTGTGTTTTTTGTTGTCAGCACATTCAACTTTGTAAACTATGTAAGTGTTTAATAAGAATAGTTCATTCATTCTGATCTAGGATGTGTTATTTTAGTGGTCCCTTTATTTTTTTGAGCAGTGTATATATATATATATATATTTGGTGAATTTCAAGCCTTTAATTGATAGTGAATAGTCAGTTTAAAACGGATATTTCTTTTTCTGTGTAGGAGTGTGCTTGTGTGTTAAGTTCTTATGAGCAGACAGGAGTCAGGGTGCTCTCAGTTTGGTGAATCAGAAGGTTGCCTGATGGGATACAATCTAAACTCAAAGCTACTCAGAATGAGAATGGGGTCCTCAGAAAAACACATTTTTCACCTTCTAAAACTCAAACCTCAAAAATGTAATAGTGGTTAAAGTGGACGGCACACTGGACTTTTAGACTTCTGCATCAGGTAGTTTCACGGTCCCTGTTGCCACATGCTGTTGCACATAAGGCTGTCTGCAGCAGACCGGGAGCCTGCTGCAACCTGGACTTTCTGCGATTGCTGACAAGGTTTTAGAAGTGAAAAGTTCCCCTCTCTGGCGCTCCTCTTCTGTTCTTAACTTTACCTCCAATGCCAAGATTTGTGATTAATTCTGCAGACTGAGAGCTATCAAACAGGAACAGAAATAGAGGGTATACCCTGAACAGGTGCTTCACCTATTTAAAAATATGAAAGTACTGCATGATACGGCATGCATGTGCCACATCTTACAGCTTTCATATGCATCTCTTGGGCTCAGTTGCCATCAACCATAAACAATTAAAATGATGTAAGCGGATAATTAAATGAGTAGCTCCTAATCCACTGACAGATGTGATGTGGTTATGATCGAAAACTAAAAAAAACCTGCAAGTTTAGAAATATTTAACAGTTATAAGACTTTATCTAAGCTCAGGCAGTCTTGAGTAGTTTTATTTATTTTTGGTTTGTTTGTCTCTCTTAAGATGTAGTAATATGAACTTGTAATCTCTTCTCTGTTTCCACGTTCCATAATCTGTGACAAGTTCATACAAACCTGGAATTTTGTATTATCTGATTTACTTTTACCTTTATAGGTCTAAAATGAGAATTACAGAGGGATGAAAAATATAATTTCAAGTATATCCCATTTACTTCCCTTTGTTGCTCATCTTCATACTCATGAGATTCATTGTTTAACCAACAGAAGGGGTCTAAATAATGTGAAGAAACTACTGGTATAACATTTGTGTGTGGCAATACAGGTGAGCAAACTGCCCAGCATTTGTTTAAAGAAATTAAACCTTAAATGGTTTTTCATACACGATGTTTTGAAGTCACAACCTTTATTCATCGTAGTCAGTGTGAGCCATTGCTTTACAGTACATTCAGAATGGTATTAACAGCCACTTCAGTCCTTCAGGTTTGAAAATCTTGGTGTTTTTATTATAAGTATTGCATCTTCAACTTACACAGCTAGTATCATCACCATCGGAGAGCTTTTTGTTTTTTTTCTTTTTATATACAAAGGATGGCCACCAGTTCAGAACAACAGGAAGGACCCTACTGCACACAGGACTTGCTTACTGAATTAGGCTAACCCAGCTTCACAGACCCATTTGCTCAAATCAGCCTGGTAGGGTGCAGTTTACAGGCAACACTGCAACATTCACCTCATCAGCTCGCTTCAGGCTGAGCTGCAAAACAAGAACTCCACCCTTTCCAAAAGTCTCAACTTTAAACAGAAAGGTTAAACATACAGCTTTGTGTTTACCAGTTTATAAAGCATAGCCAGAAATGTTCAGATCTTCTACACAACTGATCCAGGACC
Organism: Rhadinocentrus ornatus; assembly: GCA_037177495.1. Classification (NCBI taxonomy): domain Eukaryota; kingdom Metazoa; phylum Chordata; class Actinopteri; order Atheriniformes; family Melanotaeniidae; genus Rhadinocentrus; species Rhadinocentrus ornatus. The sequence continues at coordinate 25,229,320 of JBAMHW010000004.1, forward strand.
AGTGCTGACTAAATTCTCAGTGCATCTTTACAGCTGCAACTGGACAAATTTTATGATAAACATTCCTCAGAAGCCTGATATTCACTACAGGGCAGTCTGAAAAGGTCTGTGAAGCCTGGTCCTGGACCTTTCTAAAGCTCAGCCTTAGTAAGAAAATGGAGACACACACACACACACACACACACACACATACATACTGTACACACTCACATGAGAAAGGACAGACCTGCTTCAGTTAAACCAGCTGGTGTCAGCTCATTTCTGAACACTATCAGAGTACAGATAGTTAACAAAGACTCGAATTTGTCCAAGTCCAGTACAACATGTCACACAGGTTTAAACTCAAGCATACAACACAGGTCTGAACAGGGGAGTGAAACACATCTGTTGTCAAACATGGGGACCCTTTTCCTGTCAGCAGTGCATGTTCATAAAACCAATACATGAAGAAGAAAACAAAGCAACAATAAAATGAGGGTTAATAACTTAATCGGGGCAGAATAAATGTAAACTGTCCCTCAAAGAGAGATAAAGAGAGGACACTGAGGTGTTCTGAGGTGTTTTTGGCATTTTTTTTTAAAAATATTCAAGCACCAGAAGCGGTGACTTCCTTATTCATTGCCAACGCCCAACAACCTCAACAGATCTCTGCAAAGAGCTTACAAGTCAAACTCCACACCTTAGCGATGTCCTTCAGAAATAAACCAGAGGGTTTGTTCTGCTGTTTAAATTGTCTTTAAATCCTCAGTCGAGGCCTTTGTAAATGTAAGACACATTTTGTCAACTAAACACAAGTCTAACACAGACTATAATCCTCCTAATAGAGGAAAGTGGAGTTTAAGACCCCCTTTTTATTGTGTAGTACCTGGCTCAGTATTTGCCAGTAAAGTCTTGGCTTTTGGTGAGTCTTGAGCAGAGCCAACCCCCCCACCGCCTCAGAGCAGACCCAAAACAAGATGGAGAACATCGTAAGAGCAGGCGGCGCTTGTTTTTGATCTGTATTTGTCGTCGTTTGGGGAGTCAGCTCTGGACATGACTGGTGACTCTAAACAGGCGAGACTCAGCACTAGGAGCAGCTTAGGGGCCAATTACATTTCAAGTGTCTATTGAATAAAACATCAAAAACTAAAACTAAATGGCTACATTTTTTTTAAATTCCCGTCGCCTCCCTCCCACATTAAGAAAATAAAACACATTAACCCATAAAATATACAATTCTTAAAATAAGGAATGAGGAATATGCATTAAGAATAAGTGAAATAAGACAAAACTAAAATAAGTTAACTTTTCCCCATTTTTTTGTGCTCTTTAAGGGATGGAAAAATAAATATTTAAAATGGTGGTTTTCTTTTTTTTTTTCTTCGTTCTTTCACACACGAATGAATGAATTACAGCCAGACATGACAATGGAATAGAAAATAAAGAAAACTGTGGTTGAAGTGCAATTCTTAATGCTAATGGAAATGCAGATCTTTGACATCATACAACCCGTTCTCTTCGTGCCACTCTTCATAAACACCTGATCACCAGTGGAATGCCTCATGCAGCTTTTTACCCCCGTTTATGAGTCATATAAACAGGAGGGAAAAAAATTCTAATAAATAAAAACGGTGCCAAAGAAAATCTGCACCCTCCAACAAGAATCCTACTGGATGGGAAGCTGCTCTGTTGTTTAATAAAATGGGTTTTTTGAATATTTCAACCAGTTAAGAAATGGTGCGTTCACTGTCATAAAAAACAAAACAAAAACAAAATTGAATTTAAAATGCACAATAAACAATTTGAACAGCATCAGAGGCAATACTTCTATCCACAAGCTCTACCTTTTATTAAAATTATTTTTTAAATTTTTATTTGTTAAACTATCTGTATGTACAAAATAAAATAGTAACTTTCTTTTTTTCCATTTTTGGACGGTCACATGTGAGTCTTAAAAGGAGAGAAAAAAAATGAACAGGAAGGAGTTCAAACTAACGAGACAACAACTACGACTTATTGCTTGTTACTGCTGGACAAAGGATGGATTTTTATTCCAAAGTTTGTAGCTGTTTGGACCTTTTCTCCTTGTTAATGCTGCAGTTTTTTGTGTGTTTATATTTCTTGATTTGTGCCTTTACTATGGACAGCTTTAAAGAAGGCAAGTGTGGGATGGCTTGTTGTAGCTGCTTATCGAGGGGAAAGAAACCAAAAACAAAACAGATACAAAATTACAATTTCCACTCTGAAAATGACTAAGAACCCACATTCGACAGAATATATTTTTTGTTAGGTTTTTTTTTTTTTTTTCCCATTTGTTCCTCCTCTTTTGTGGTCATTTTCCTCCACGTCTGATGGAAAACAAGCACACAGACACCCTTTGTTTGCTTTAAAAGCTCAGTGGTGGTGGATCTGACTGCTTCCCCGTTGGTTTATTTGTTCCAATAGCACCAATTCAAGAGTCCAAGCTTCTGCTGTCGAGTGGAGGTCATGAACAAATAAAACAGGGATCAGATTCAGGGCTGGAAAGATTCGGGGCCAAGCTATAGCTGTGCTGATATGGTAAAGATTGCCCATCTGGTTGATCTGAGCCAAACACCAGAATATTTAGATGAGATACAACAGGATCAACTCAACACCCACCCACAATAGAGATAACCAAATAAAAACTCTGAATTATTGAATATGATAATAATTTAAGTGCATTTTCAGTTAAATTGGGGGTAATTGATCTTTTAACAATTAATGTCATGAATGAATGAAGTAACAGAAGTAAAATCAACTACTCATTTTTGTCGTCCGATCTCTTTTTAAAATAAGCTTCAAACCAACTGGCAGTCTTGCATCACTGTGTCTGAGTCCCTGGTCCCTGTTGGTCGGGGTGGCTCAAAGTTCAGAGGCAAGGAGGACTCTCAGTGGAGCTCCTCCAACAGTCGGTTCAACATCGGGATGGAGGGGATGGACAGAAACTAAAAGGCTAAGATCAGAAGGTGAGGCGGTGCAGTGGGAACGCCCATTAGCTGGGGGCGTGCCCATCGTTGCAGGCGACGGCATGGCTGGATGGATAAACAGATGGGAGGGCAGGCGAGTTTGGCAGGAGTGGTTGGTGGTAGTGGTGGCATGGGGCTCTAGGAGGAGAAGGCAAGTTTGACACTGCAGGAGGAGTAGCCCTCGTCACTGGCCATGCTCTGCAGGCTGCTGTGGTCGTCCAGGTCGCTGGTGCTGGCCGTGCTCACACTGTCCAGGTCTCCATGGGAGAACTCTGTGCTTTCCACGTCAACCTCAATCTCTTCTGCAGGAGAGGGCAGAAAGTTGAATAGATGACGAAGATTAAGGAAAAAAAGAAAAATTATAGTTTTTTTTCTTAAAAAATTAATTATGTGATTACAAAGAGAAACGTTCTGTGCTCTTATGTTTAGCTGGAGATTTCCTTTTAATTAGTTGTGTAACACGATAAGTGTGAAATTACAGTTACTTCAGTAGTGATAGCTTTAACATCTATTGGTGGACATAATGTAAATTCATCTTACTGTGAGAGTACAACAACGTTTCTTTGCAGTACAAAACAAACACAACCTGGTACATCACAACAGACTGGTACAAAAAAAAGAAAAAAAAAAAAAAAGAATACCCCCTCCGGACCCAACCATTCTCTGTGTTGTGAAATTAGCTGGAGTGCAGCAGGAAGCGGGGAGCTCGCTCACCTTGATCGGAGTCAGAGCGATCGGAGCAGGGGGTGGAACCCACGCTGTCCATGCGTATCCTCTCTCCCTCCCCCAGGCTGCTCTGGACTGCATCGTCACTGCCTCCCCTCAGCAGCTCCAGCTGGCGCTGGAGGTGTCTCTGCTCGCGCTCCAGAGACTCCAACTGGTACTGGCTCTTCCTGTCTGCCTCTTCAAGTTTCTGGTCAGGAGAAAGAGGAAATGTTAACTGTAGGGATGAAATTAAACTCAACACGATGCAGAAAAGATTTTAACAGCTACTGTTTCAATTCCATATTTCATGGTCAATAAGAGAAAAAAGTGGTCATTTAGAACCTGTTTTTGTTTCTGAAACCTTTGCAGGAATTAGAGAACATGCAGACTCAACACAGAAAGAAAGATTTCAGACTCAAACCTTCCTACCACCCTATGACATCTATATTTAGAGTGCTCATGGCTTGTCTCATTAGATAGTCAAGACACAGGAAGGGCTCAAAACTGGTCCCCAGTACTTTTTCCATGAATTCAGCCACTTAACTACTTGTGTCCTCAGATCCCTCTCCTGCCAGCCCTTATGCCCCTGAATGGTTTTCCTTACTTGTTTTGTTTAAACTGCATTGACTTCTGAACTTGGGAGCCTCCTTTTACGCCTTACATCATTACAATACAAGCGACGGCCATGGCAGTGCCTGACACAGCAGTGTTGTGCTCTAACCTTGTAGCCTTATGTCATGGTCGCCAACACTAACGAGCGTGACTCCCAGCGACAGATCAAAACAATGGGCCATAAATAAGCAACCGAGAGACTTCAGTTGACAGCAGAAGTGTAGAGTGGTGGTAGTGGGAAGGAACAATATCGGCTTTATACTTTTCCCTCTGCCTCTGTCACGTGAATGGGGCTAAATCAGGCATTATACATGCAGACTGCTCAGTCTGAGGCAGTCACATGCCTGTTTGTACAGTAGATAGGAAAGTGTACCGCAGAATGTCTCTGCAGTTTATGCAACCCTAAAATCTTGATTCCTATGCTAGCAATGACTAGTAACTAGCAAAGTTCAGTTTTTCCATAATAAGATGAAAAATGCATACATATACAGTATGCTTACAATTAACTGAATTAAGTTAGGTGCAATATCAATTCCCCTTGCAAACACTAACATGGAAGGCCTCTAACGGGATTGGGCTGGCGGCATGCGAGTTGGCTAAATTCTTTACTCTAAATAGTAGAAAAGATCTAAAGCTACATCTTTCCCTAGAAATGTTACCATAGAGCAGGTGCTCCTCTACGCAACCTTCTGGTATTCACTATGAATACATTAGTTTACTAAATCACTATTAATAAGATTGGGATGTAAGGAGCCAGTCTACCAAAACTGCTATAAAATGAGCAAACGACATCTGCAGCAACACAGACTTATACAACCAATAGCACAGGTGAAAACAAAAACAATTTTTTTTTTGTAAAAAATATAAATTTTTGCTCAATTTTATCTGCAAAATAAAAGTCCATCAGTATGTTATTAAACATAATTTAATAATAATAATGTTATTATAATAATTTAAATTTAATTTGTTTAAATTTTAGGGAGTTTTGAGGAGTTTGACCGCTGCAAACACAAAAAAAACAAGCATATGAGTTAGTGTATTGCTTAATGGACTTTTGTTAGTGGCATTGTATAGGTGATTTTTGCTCTTAAAAAACATTTTTTTTAAATTAAACAAAAAAAACTCCATCAGCAGAGAATTATCAGTTATAAGACTTGCATATCACCATTAACATAGTGGCGACTCATCTATGGTTATGACAAAATTTTTGTTCTTTGCATCAGAAAGATCGTGGCTCGTGTGAGGCTACAGGAAGTGAAATAACTCAAAGGGACACAATAGCTAAAGTGTATAAACAGTGAAGTCTAACAGAGCTCACATCTCAATAAATAAGCCTAATTTCAAAGTACACCTGACAGTGTGATCAAGTATGTTAGCTCTATGTACATATAAAACAAACTAAGTAGCATATCAACATGGTCTGTGCTGTACCTTTGCTTAAGTATATGTACCTTTATATGTGCTTTGGCTTTAGTGAGTAGGCCCAGGGTGGTGTGGCGGGTGCAGTCAGGTCCCAAAGGTATGAGGGCCTTCAACCGCTCCAGACACAGCCTCAGGTGAGCTCGTCTGTAAAGGAAAGACAAACAGAGAGAAACACATAATGATTGGATAATAGTTTAGAGGCTTGTTGTTCAGAGTGTGCAGGTCTTGTGGTCATTTTTAAATTAAACACATCTATAGTGTAGTCCATTACAGCCCTAAAAATAGAATTTCCAGTTTTCAGGTCAACAAGACAGAAGGTCACATCTGATTCATGTCCAACATAAAGCCTCAAGGCAATCTATCATCTTCTGCATGTACTGCCTGTTTACTCCCTGTACCCAGCTTTAGTTACTCTTCTCATCTACATTACAAACAAGTTCTACCTGGTAGGGGAAGGAGGGCTGATTGTGGTGGTGTAATGGTATTTCCTGGATCCTGCTCGGCTCATATGCTCCATCATCCTGACAGTACCTTATTCTGTGACTAGAGACAGACACCAAGGTACTATCTATACTGCTAATGGACCTGAGTTAAGAGGTAAAGGAAGATAATTGTAGCTTTAACACAATCAGCACTCCATTAGTCGGGGCTGCCCTTACAGCTAGTCTGCAGGGAAGGGTGGAGAGACATTAAGAGTCAGTGGAGTGACCCAGACTTAGGAATGATCTCTGGGGAGACGAGCCCAGAAGACCGGAGCAGGAATTCTCCACATGCTGGGCTGTTCAGCTCTCTGATAAGCTCTGCCGCTGGTATGATATGTGCGAGTACTAACTAGAACATACCTGCTTGTGTGTGTGTAGTGGGTAAGCTATGCATGGAAGCTGCTGATAAGAACATAAGCGCAAGCCATTCCGGTCATTACACAAGTACTGTATGGGTTCTTGTACGTGAACAAGTGCTGCATGGCTGCAGAGTAAATAAAAAGGTGCCCTGAAAAGACTGTAGTGCTACAAGTTTGGAAGTAACAAGACACACACACACACAGAGCTTTTAATACTGCAGGTCTGTGTGATGCCTATCAGTCTGGCTCAGGTCCTCCTTGTGTTTAATCACTTCTATTCAACCCACCTTTTCTCTTCATCTGCAAAATGTCTATCTGTACCTTTCATCTGCACATAACACAGATATCAATCACCACCTATTCACAACCTACTCTTTAACAGCCTGAGGGAGGATGCCACAGCCACACCTGGGAGATGTCAGACACAACATGGCAGAGTGCTTTTTAGTAAATGCATTTTTCACCATTGTGTTCAACACTGTAATCAGAATAATTAGCTCTGAGGAAACGCAACGCTGAGTGCATTTAACTGTGATGTGCCGTGTTTGCCACATGTGGAATGTTTCAGCACACCATACATTTCAATACATAATTTATCATAATGCTGTGGCAGAAGACCTGACACAAATACAATTTGACATTACCCAAACATTAAATTTTTAGTTTTAAACCCTTACTTCACATACTTGTAGACTTTTCAAGGGGACCTCAGCTATTAACTACTTATCCCTTTGTCCAGTGGTTCCCAAACTTTTTTTTGCAGGGCCCCATTTTCATTGACAACAATAATGTCAAGCTGTTGTTGGTAGTTGAAATCTCTGTTCTTGATTCACATTGTTTGCCCATTGTTACTTTCACAAATGTGTCCATGTTTCCCCATGTGTGTGTGTCCCCAATTATGGCTTTGCCCCCCAGTTTGGGAACCACTGCCTTAGTCACAAATATGACATTTTTTTCACAAATAGCCTGATAAAGACACATGTGAGGCAGTAGCAGGACACAGTGATCCTGTATGGGCCTGTTTGCCTCAGCGTCTGGCTTATCAGGCATAAAATGAACTAACTCCAGACACCAGAGACTCTCATTTGAGATTAAAGCCCCCATCTTGGCAGACAACCCCAGATAACCCCCATTTTCAGGCACTTTAGGTCTCCTGTTCTTCATCCTCCCTTCACCCTTCACTTGGACATGACAAATGTTCAGAGGGAGCAGTTACAGAAACTGCACAGGCACCAGAGAGTGCAACCACATTTCTACTCCTGGAAATGACAGAAATATTTCATTATGGCTCTTAGTACCTACACCATAACAAGTGAGTGCTGTATGAGGTGTCAGTAGTCAGGCTTGTTGATCACTACTGGTGTAAAACCATAAACATCCCCCTGCTCGTTTCAGAGCAATTTGAAGAGCTGTCTGATCTCCTCTTCTTGTTGGCAGCATTCAGACACCCTGACTGTATCTCTTATTGATGGAGAGACGTGCAGCATGCGTGATGGCATTTTATCTAATCTCTAATGTAAATGACTACTGTAGCACTCGGATAATTACAGATGGCAAAGAAGAACCAGAAAGCATTAGAGGGAGTGTCCAACAAGCAGTGTGTGACTGTGAAAGACAGACGGAAAAAACCCAAAACAAGTGCATTGTTGAAACTCACGGCATTCACAATGGATAGCTAGGAAACTGACCATGAAACTGTAAATCTCAACATTTTCCACGTCAGTCAATACCACCTACATAATCTCAGTGAATCCACAAATAAAGCTACAAAAGCTTTTTTTCCAAAGATAAATAACCTTTAAATGTTGACATCTTTATTTTCTTTTCCTTACGATGCAAGCTACTTTAGTTGAAATGGCAATTAAGCCGAAGCATTTTGACCTACAGATTGTGACCCCACCCCCCAACAGTGTCAGTACAAATGAGGTAAAACAGCTTCACTAAGGGGCTAAAGGTTATTAGCTCCTGGTGATGCCCACCAACACAGGTCCTTAATCCTTGAAAAGGCTTGTTTATCATGTAGACTCGCAGCCAAAAAAGCTTAAGCCACACATGGCTTAAAATATGAATGGCAGCTTGACCATAAATACCTGCATGCTGCAGGCAAAAAAAAACTGTTTTTGCCTCTGCCCTCTTAGAGCTGTGTAAGCTTCAAGAGGGCAGATCCTGCTGTTTTCAGAGTTCTTAGAAAAGACTGATGCTAGTTACATAAACAGCTATGGATTGACTGTGAGCTCTCATAACTTCGTGTCCTCATTTGCTAAGGCCAAGGACTGGTCAAGCACACCTGGTTAAAGGATGTGACATCACTTGATCACAGGTGGTTTTACTGGATGGCTATTAATGCAGCTGATGGCGAGTCACCACCACTATGAGCTTGTGTTTTTATTTTTTGAAAAGGGAGTCAAACTTCTACACCAGCTTTTTCAACTTCTAAGCAGGTGCTGAGAAGAGCACAGCTTATTAACTGAGATATGAACAAATTCAATCAGATAAAATATATTAAAAATCAATCAACAAATGCAATACCTAACCAATTTCCAGACGGGTAGCTGATAAGTGCTTTGCACTACACGCCTCCAGTGTCCAGTCACTAATGAATGGCACGGCGAGCTGCAGGTTGCCTGAATGAGGAACTGTCCATCCGTGGTGGATTACACAACACATGGCCAGTTGCTACCAGGACCTTTGCTCCAAACTGTCACGCACAGCACGGATATCAAATTCCTCACTGTCAGTAAAACAACATAGGCAAAACAGCTCTCTGATGCCTGAGAATCTAAACAAACACAACAAATAACAGCACGATTCTCTCCTTTTTGCTTCATGTGGGTATACCGAGGCAAATGGTCGTCTTTGAAATTCTATTGCTCTCTTTAACAGTGAACATCAATGGACAGATGGATCTATAATGTAACTGACTATTCAAAGGAAACCACATCTGAAGCTGCTGCTCTATCTGCCTATCTCCCACAGGTTCATGGAGCTTTTTGTTCTTACTTAGCCAACAAGATGGTGGAACTTCATTTACTCACATTCTAGATTTAATTCTGCTGCTGCACTTTATCTCAGAGCAAAGTACGGCATTATTTTTCTTTACTACATTTCATTAACTTTTTTACCACAAAAATTTATGAAGAAATTATTAATTAATGCTTTGTTCTGAATCCAACTACCCAGCTGTTTGTACCAATACAGCTGAAACAATCAGTTGATTTATCAATATTCAGCTCAGAAAATTACTGTGACATGCACTCCTCGTCTGTATCCTTAAGAAAATATTGGAAAACAGCCAGCTTTCCCTTTCCTCCTGAGACAACGGAGCGCTTCCACTCTACTAATGTAAGTACACGTGTGTCTTGGTCTAGCTTGAGATTGTGTGTGTGTGTGTGTGTGTGCGTGCTCCCGTGGCTTGTGTTCCTGATGGACCCCAGATGGGTACGCAGGCAGGCAGCTCTGCCTTTTGGCTCTGACATGTGAGCAAGTAGCCAGCCAGCCTTGGGTCTCTGCACCATACCTTTCCTTCGTATCTACCCTGCTCTCTGAACCAGACTGCTGGTGAATCACATGCACATCATGTTTCTTTTCTCCAAATCTCACAACTTGTAGCGTTTTATTTATTTATTTGTTGCTTCTTTCAGTCCCATTTAAATCAAATGCAACGTACTTTCTAATTCTCGCTCCCTATATCGCTTCAAATATGATCAACTTTTCACCAAAGTGAAAAAGTTTGCCAGTTGCAAGATTATAAGTGACAGGTTAGTATAATTATACCAAATTTATGCTGTTCTGTACTGCCGTTTCACTTGCTGCTGAAATGTATCAAACTGTTTTCAGCGTGATTGGAGTCGAGTCTTTCTGAGAGATGCCCTTTGAAGCTCTCCCTGCTGGTATGGAAGAGCTGCCCACCATAACTCTTACAGAACCTACGCACATCCTATGCACAACAGCTCAGCACTCACCTCCCATTGTTCTTGCGTCATCCATGCACACAATGCAGAGTGCACAAGCCTTTAGAGTGGCACTGAAAGGCACACACACTGCTGTGTGCATTCTGAATATTGTGAAATATACAATGGTAAAATAGCAGCATGAAAACGGCCCAAAAAAACCCCCACTTTAAATATTACTTAATGTCATGTGAAATAAAGAAATAAAGCTGTCATTCTTACATCACCCAAATGACAGAAAAGAAAAAAAAGCTGCTGTCTCTTGGAGATTTCCCAGTGTCTGTGGTGGAATAATGTACAAGAGAAATGTGAGAATATCATGAAAAAAAGCCAGAAAACAAGTACAAACAGCTTTTGTATTCTCATTTAAAACTGATCCAATGCAGACACCACCATGCTAGTTGAGGTGATAAACTGAAAGTTAGGACTTTATCTGTCTGCTACCACAAAATATGTGCTGCCTCCCTGTCTTCGAGGCTTGTAAAAGACCAAGGATTTTCTCCATTCCCCACTGGTAACATGCTGATATCCTGATATGGTAATCCTCTTTTTGACGGTGTACTAAAATGCCTAAAATGAATGGCAATTTAAAAAAAAAAAACATTAATAAACACCTAAATATGAGGAGGGATGCAAAGAAACAAAACCATTTGAAAACAGCTATGACACGGCATACCATGTTTCATCCCTCCCCACCCATCATCCCAATAAACTGCACGACAAAACCAGCACAGTCGAAACGTGATCTGTGAAGGAAAGAAAATATATAGCTGCCCTAGATTCAAAACTTGTGAATGCATAAATAATAGATCACTTCCCAAGCCATCCAAGATGTCTGACATAATTATTGGACATGCTTTTAAAAGACAGGGTCAGATTTCCAGCCCTGATACCAGTCAATATGCTTCTCTTTGGCAAATCCCCCACTCTCCAAAACCCTTTTAACAGACACACATACATACACACACACTTTGACCTACTTCTAATACATGTCGAGATTGGAAATGTGCTCCTTTACCCAGTTATTATACTAATTACACATCATCAATGACAGCCTCTCTGATAAATCTCTTAAATTGACATAAGAAAGGAAATTAAGACATCATTAGACGGACCTTATTAGACGAGGGGGGAGTACAGTTGAATTTATAAAAGGGAAATCTATGTCTCCTCCTCTGCCTTACTCCATCTGCAGCAGCATTAAGACTCATCTGAAGAAGCCACAAATCAAGATTCACAGTGAGGTCAGAGATTATTGGAGTGATTAGAGTATCATGTAATGCAAAGTCTCATTTAAAGCAGACTCCGTCCACTGAGCTCTACATCAAATCGACAACTAATTATCTCACTGTACAGAGGGGGGCAATTTAATCAATTAGAAAATGTGGGTACTGAGGGAATTTTCCCTTTCAGTGCATTAAGAATAATTTTTATTTTCCAATACTTTACAAATCCATTACCTCACCATTAAAAGAAGGCTTCCCTCCCAGTTTATAAATAGTGCACACGTGGGGCATTGGATCCACACTGCAGATGGTAACATGTAATATACATGGAGAGGGGCAGGTCTTAAGCCACTCGCTAACACATATGTTCATCCTCCACGACGTTCTGATCTGACTGTGGCAACTCAATAGATTATATCGAGGGCAGATTATGATACTCCCACTTGTTTTATTGAAACAAGTTTGGTTTTCTTTCAGTCAAATTCATGTCAATAAAAATGACATTTGATGTATTTGCTCGCCACCTTCACTTTACTGGGTCTGTTCTAACACAAATGGAGAGAGCTGTCCTTTATCCGACAGCATGTCTTGTCTAGGATTCTGGTTTTTGTGTCTTTCTCCCATACTATGATGTGGTAGTGTTATACCTCTTCCCCTCTATGCTCTTTCACATGACTCCTGTCAGGCTCCAGTAAGGTCACATGTTTACCCATACAGAAAATGGCACCTGACTAAATAGATTTTTTTTTTTTTCCCCTCATAGGGGAAGCCACTACTCACTCAGTTAGCTGATGGAAAAGTCATCAAACAGGCACCAGGCTGGCTGCAAAACTGGAGCCTTCTGATGTGTTTTAGCCAGTTACAGCTTTATTATCCTGGCTATAAATAGCAAGTTGATGGTATGAAAAATGCAGAAGGAGCCAAGATCAAATGGTGACAACATTTCTTATCAGAAAGTCATTACTTTTGGTGTGTGGAAAACTTTGCAATGATAGGTTATAATTTGATAGCTGGTTTAAGCATTAGTTATGTAACGTTTTATCATTATTTGTCATGGGACTGTACATAACTATTAAAATCTATGTAGCTTTAAAATTTAAAAAGCTCAATAATACTTGTTACCAAGACAATGATAATTTGAGACTAAGGTGAGTTTAATTTTGCCCATTAGCTCGTTTGGTACATTTTACATACAAGATTAGATCAATCATTGCCTTATAGCAACTGTATGTTAGCTTTGCTCATTTTTTTGTTTTTTTCTGATCCGACTTCTTCCTCATCTATTCTATAAAACATGGACAGATGGGGTAGATGTAGAGAGAGTCAGAATGAGATAGAGAAAGTGAGACATATAGAGTGGGGGAGGAAGGAGTTTTCTGTCTGTGTAATCTGCCCAGAAACTAGTCATGGGCACAAACGCAAGCACTTTCCACTGGGTTTAGTAACGGCAAATGACACAAAATCTGCACGGCTTACACAAAGTTTCCATCTCGTATCCCAACATCATTGCAACATGTCACATGACAACAAATATGTGCCTTCTGTTAACTGCGACTGTGTTTACCTTTTAATGGTGTACTTTTGTTGACCTTTTTACACTGAAAGCATCAGAGTTTTTACTAAACTGCTTCATGTTTAAATAGTGGACAGTGGTGGTTTATTGTTGAGCTGGCAGTAAGTACACAAAGTCTACATGAGACGAGGCAAAACCTTGACTCCATTCTACTACAATTATCCGTCTGCTGCTCTTCAGAACAGAAAAAGAAAAGATTAATGCATGGATGTTGCCCTTTGTGGCAGCTGATGCCTCATATCCTAAGAGGCTCTATCATCATCTAATAGTTTTACAGCCTCCACCTGAACTGACACAATCACACAATCTTAAATTTAATGAAAAAGAATAAGAAAGCAAACTACTTCAAAATGAAAAACTATTAACAAGTCTTAGAATTTAATGGGAACTATGCTGCATGCAGATCAATAGTCTGGTTGGAGTGGGGACCAAGAAAAGGAATGCCGAGGGAATAAAAAACCATTGGTGAATGTGGTTGACTGGGAATGAGATTTTCTGAACAGTTAGGCAGTTGTGACCTCCATCCCAAAAAAGAGAGATCCAGTGTTTTCCAACAGGCAGTAAGCTCATAATAAAAATTAATTTGAACTTGTGGTTAAAACCACACCGGAAAGTGAAAGCAATAAAAATATAAATGAGAGTTCAAAAATCAATGTAGATCTGCACGAACTCAACAAACCAATCCCAAAGGCCACAAGTAGTAAATAAAGTCCAACACAATTAATTACTATGTAGAACAACGCTGCTGTCACGTGAAACACGTTGAGGCTGTGTTCCTGACACACGGCAACAGTGCAAAGGAGGGGTGGGGGTAGACCAAGCTAAGATGGAAAACGTACAAACAAACATGAAATAAAAAAGGGATAAAAATGGATAAAAGAATATTGCAGCAATTTGCCCTCCGCAAGCACTGACACGAACACATGCTCACACACATACACACATATGTGTAGAGTTAGCTGGAGTTAAAAGTGGGGGGTGCGCTTTCTGCGTGGCTGGGCTGAGACTCTGGGGCTGAAACCCATCACTAACGCACAGATTATTTCACACGTGCACACTGCCTTTTAATCTGCTCCACTGGCAAAGGTTGGAATAAAGAGCTAAAGAAAGAAGGAGAGACAAAGCGATGGAGTAAACGAAAGGCATAGTGATGAAAACTGAGCCAAGATGAGGGAGATAGAGGGAGGGAGATGACTTGGTGGAACAAAAACAGAGATGGGGGACATGCTTTTAGGTGCACAATCATCCCACCATCTAAAAGTGAGACCAATAATGTAAACAATTTATTTGAATGTAGCAAATCCAACTCATAATATAGCTAATTTGACTGGATTATCTGCTCAGCACAAAATACAAACATCCTCCTTTATTTGTCTAACTCGTGTTGGGCATCACCTTTAATGATGCATATGCAAATACTGATATATGCCTTCTTCCTGATTTTAAACATGCACATCGTTAGCCCATCCTGGCCCTTACTTGTCCCTCTAACCTTCTGTGAGTGGATGGGTGAGGGCAGAAGCTTTAGATTAAAACTCCAATGTGGCCTGGTTCCAAAAGTGAGTCTAAAGCCAGGGAGATCCAGCCAGATGTTGGCTCTGTAGGCAGGTTGGAGGATGGGATGTGTATGTCTGTAAGTTAGAGGCTTGTCCTGTCAGCATATGACCATTTTGTTTTTTTTAAACAGTTGTTCATGTGTTAGTATGTCCAGACAGTGGGGGTAAGAGTTAAAGGAAAATACTCTACAACAATCTTCAATGCACAAGCAGAAATGTGTCTGAACAGATGCACACACTCATTTTCTCATTCTGTCTTAGAAAAATTATATTACCGAGTCACTTATCACCGTTGGTGGAGGGTAGATCCACCGGGTACTACACCTCAGTTATCATCATTGAAATGTCAAATAATGGCATTCAGTGGATGCTTTGATGATGGGAAAGTACGTGAGGTAGCTATTGTGAGAGAAAGGGGTGGAGACTTGCTGCTTCAGCTCACTAATCTCATTGGCGAAAAGCTAAACTCTGTGATTGGTCAAAAGGCAGTGGTGTTTCCCCCATTTCCTCAGCTGTGCAGCTAAAAATAGAAACCATAGTCAGATTTAGCCTAATTGAGAGTGTCCTGGATCTTCTACAAGGACTTTATTTTCTCCCCTTCTATCTACCTTTTTATCCCCCAGAAATTAAATTAGCATGGCAGGTAATGTAACAAACTGCTGCAGGAATTAGGAAAGAAAACAAATAGGGGAACCTCTTTCTGGAATAGCATGCAAATGCAGCCTGCTCCTTTCAGTACAAAGTAGACTTGCAAACAAGCACAGTGTCATTAATGGAACAGGTTGGACGAGTCACACACCCTGTGTAGGAGGAACTGGACATTTTGCTAAACAACTACATGCAAAACAAGCTGGACAGTCAGTTTAACAGTTTATATCTGCTAACTAATTTTGCATGCTCCTCCAGCTTTATTGGTCATATAGTTAAACTGTCCCTCTGCAAATGGCTGTACATGTACACTTTTGCATGATAAGGACACAACAGGAAGGCGCCACAGCGATCTGAGACAAGAGTTATCAGAGCAAGACGTGAGCGATGGGTGAGCTATTAAGTGGCGACATCCCTTCCCCTCTGTAGGTCATTCTTTAACTTTGTGTACATAACATCTGCGTGGGGATGGTTCTTGAGGTAGAGCAAGGGTGACCTTTTGTTTTACACTGTCCTCTACCATTTGAGAGCAAGCCAGTGGGGATGTCAGGATATGCAACGTATGAGTGTACAGGTGTGCACTCCTTCCACTAAAGTTCCCACAAGGTGCTTTGTCAGCAGATTTTTTGCCTCACCTTTGATAAAGCATTTATTGCAGAAATTATGCAAGTACAAACAGAGCTGATTCAGACAAATAAAATAGGAACTGTGCGGTTATAGGCTATTACTCCATATAACATTCTTACTCACTGTAAACTACAATATAAAGTTCTTAACCGTGTGAAACAGCTACACTTTCCTACACTGCTTCAAAAACAGAGTATTACCTCTTCATTATAGCTGGGGCTCTGCAAAACTAGAGAGAGAAGAGGCAGCTACAACGACAATCTGACTGGAGGTGGCAGGTGTCAATATCCTACCATGACACCGGCTCATCCCTAGTTGTGGTAATTACAGAGCTGAAATGCTCACAGTATGCAAATCGGGAGCACAGATTGGGCTTGCGTGCAGCTCAAGGCTTCAATTAGTCAGGTGTGTTTGACCGATCCCTCTACTCATAACATTACCCTGTCAATTACTTCCATGCCCTCTGAGACTATTGCTAGCTAAGCCAAAGCCAAGCCAGGCCTTTAACAAGCACCGTGTAATATCGGACAGAGGGGAGCTGAAATGCTCCAGCACGTGTGCATGCTCTAGCTGGGCTCACCAGACCAAAGATCGAGTCCCTTAAGCTGCTTTTATGTGCCAAGAAAAGCTTATAAGTTGTCACGTTGGTCAGAACAAATGGTTCCAGTTTTAGGCCCTGCAGCACAGCCTGAGAATAGGCTGCACTCACAAAGCAGGCAACAAAAAGACTGGAAAAGCAGATTTGCTTTCTTCAAGAAACATCAGCACACCCAGGAAAAGTAACCCAAGCTTGTTCACGTTTAACTGCTTAACCAAGCCCAAGGCTGAAAGGACACTTCTGAGCTTCTGGTCCACTGGTAACACAGAATAAATATGCAAAACATTTTATATCCAACAAATATATTTGCCATTTGAAATTTTGTATCTGAGTATTGTTTATTGACAAACTAGAAGCACAAATTCTTTCTGTACACATTTATTTTTGGTGATGTAATTACCTGATGGGGTAATAGGAAAAGAAAATTCCTTGACCACTTCAGACTATCTAAGTAAAAACATTTTTCTTTTTACATTGAAACATCATGGCAGTAAAGGGGTTAATGATAAAACAAACTAACATCAATGATGCGTCTACATGCCATTGAAAGAAGAATACGCCGACCAAGAGTCTGCCTTTTTAATATTCCACATGCAAACAATGAAATGTGTTTAACTTGCACTGTTTGATCAGCTCCTCCTATAGAATCAAGCAGACAAAGTAATATTTCATCCACCACCAAGGCATAACTTGTCACGATAATTGGACTGATAATACTGGTGCCAGTAGAAAAGCATTTAATTGAACAAATGGCAGTAGAAAACAAAAAATCACAAAGGTTCTTGCAGATTTGAGTAAAAGCTTGTATTGGCTATCCATACATACAGTCAGGAAACAACAGGCATGTAAGGACTGAGCCATTACCACACATCTCTACATAGCATAAAAAGATCAACAACCAGGGCTTGGGAATTTATTCTAAACATAATAAAACTAAGAGGCAGGAGGGTATGAGATCAAAGTGGTGGAGTTGTAGGCCTGCAAGCCTTTTCCTGTTAAACCCTGCTAAGGCAGTGTAATTTAGTAGTGACATGTGGAAGTTAAACAACACTGTTAGGAATTACAAGATCAAAGTGGCAGAGCCACCATGTACACTGGAAAGTGTATGTGTGTGTGTGTGCATGTATTTATATTTTTTTTCTCCTTTCAGCGACTCATCCTCCTCCCGAGTTTTTGCTGTCACAACGAGGATACATGTTACAGAGGTTATCAAGACCTGTGCTAGCCACGCAAGCCCAAACATATGACTGGCTATGGATAGAACGGGTGATAAGGTATTGGAAAAAGTTTTAGTTTGTTCTGTTGAGCAGGAAAAAATGACTGCTGATGCTGTAGAATCACCATACAAGCCTGACACACTTGGGTGAGCAACTATAGTAGGGCAAAAAAGTATTTAGTCAGCCACTAATTGTGCAAGTTCCTCCACTTAAAAAGATGAGAGAGGCCTGTAATTTTCATCATAGGTATACCTCAACTATGAGAGACAAAATGAGAAAACAAAATCCAGAAAATCACATTGTCTGATTTTTAAAGAATTTACTTGCAAATTATGGTGGAAAATAAGTTTTTGGTAACAAAAGTTCATCTCATTACTTGTTATATTCCCTTTGTTGGCAATGCCAGAGGTCAAACGTTTTCTGTAAGTCTTCACACACTGTTGCTGGTATTTTGGCCCATTCTTCAATGCAGGGATGTTTTGGCTCTGTCGCTGGGCAACACAGACTTTCAACTCCCTCTAAAGATTTTCTATGGGGTTGAAATCTGGAGACTGGCTAGGCCACTCCAGGACCTTGAAATGCTTCTTACAAAGCCACTCCTTCGTCGCCCAGGCAGTGTGTTTGGGATCATTGTCTTGCTAAAGGACCGAGCCACGTTTTATCTTCAATGCCCTTGCTGATCGAAGCAGGTTTTTTACCCAAGATCTCACGATACATGGCCCATATTCATTCTTTCCCTTACACGGATCAGTCGTCCTGGTCCCTTTGCAGAAAAACAGCCCCAAAGCATGATGCTTCCACCCCCTTGCTTCACAGTAGGTATGGTGTTCTTTGGATGCAACTCTGCATTCTTTCTCCTCCAAACACGATAGGTTGAGTTTTTACCAAAAAGTTCTATTTTGGTTTCATCTGATCATAAGACATTCTCCCAATCCTCTTCTGGATCATCCAAATGCTCTCTAGCAAACTTCAGACGGACCTGGACATGTACTGGTTTAGACAGGGGGACATGTCTGGCACTGCAGGATTTGAGTCCCTGGCGGTAGTGTGTTACTGATGGTAGCCTTTGTTACTTTGGTCCCAGCTCTCTGTAGGTCATGCACTCGGTCCCCCCGTCTGGTTTTGGGATTTGGGAAGAGGAGCATCTTAAAGAAGAAGTTACAGGTCTGTGAGAGCCAGAAATCTTGCTTGTTTGTAGGTGACCAAATACTTATTTTACAGAGCAATTTACCAATTAATTCATTAAAAATCAGACAATGTGATTTTTTTTCCTCATTTTGTCTCTTATAGTTGAGGTATACCTATGATGGAAATTACAGGCCTCTCTCATTGTTTTAAGTGGAAGAACTTGCACAATTAGTGGCTGACTAAATACTTTTTTTCCCCGCTGTATGTCTGATTTGTTTTACTTACAGAAGGGCAAGGGAATTGGATTAGCTGCTGGCAAAATAGGGGGATTATAAATTATTCTGACTTTAACTGCACTTCTTAAAAGATGAATTACCATGTACATTTATCCACCTTTTCTTGCCAACAGAAATCTTAACTACTATGCAACAACATCATTACCACTTTTCAAATGGATTTTATTCTAATGGAGAAAAACTCTTGAGTAGCCTTTCTTTAGTCTATGCCACCACTCCCAGTTCCCAGTGATCCTTTCAGTTCTGTCATTTACAGGCTTTGCTCTGATTGGCAGCGATGGCTATATGCCATAAATGGCCATAGTAACAGGCCGTACAACAAATAATTTGGAATGGAGCCTCAAACATAGTGTTCATTATTTGTTATAGGAACACATAAATGAGCTGGCACCTTTTTTATCCTGACATGCATTTGTGTGGGTGGATCGCTGAAAAACACAACTCAGCATTTGTGCCGCAATCTGCTGAGGCCAGTCAGCTGAACGGCTGGCCTTGGCTGGCTATGCATATGAGCACCAAGATGACACAACAACTCTTGTCTATATTTAACTCACTGGATCTCCTTCCAATGTTCCCATCCTTTCAGAGAAGGCTGCCAGGGAGCATGGTGAGAAAAGCAGGCTGAGGTGATATGTAATTATACTGAATTGATTCAGCCTCCTACATCCCTTCATTGTACCCACACATTTTGAGATAATGAAATGGAAGGAAAGCTTTTTATTCTATTTACCATAAATCCTTTAAAAAAGACCACTCCTCCTTAGGCCTTGCAAAAAAAAAAAATCTTTACAGCTTGGCTCTTCTAGTCGGCAAAGTCACAGGAAATACAAACCAGAAAGCATCCTACGTGGGTGGCAATTTCAATCTGATAAGGGCTTCTTTGAAAATCACTCGCTCTCTTCAGAGGATGCGGTGGTAACCATCACATATGAAGGTCTCACTGAGTACTCCACTTCTTACATTGTAGATAGATATCATCTTAAATACAGAGATAAAACTTTATATAGAACCATATTAGGCTGTGAAAACCACCAAAAGAACATTTTTTTCAGATATAGGATTTGTTTTTTTGCTACTACATTCTGAAATGTAAAAAATCTCTGCATCAAAACACTCACTTTTTTAATTTTAGCTTTAGTCTGTGTGAAGTCTTCAGCAACTCAAAAGTCCACAAGCTTTGAGGTCAGACACTGACAGCACTGGTTGTAATTACATCCATCCAGCTGTATTTAATAGCACAACTGAGTAGGGGGTGGTTGTTTAGCTCATTCTCACAAGGAAACATGATAAACACCTGACAACCAAGAGAGAAGCACCTTTGTCTGTTGTTTTTGCCCAAGCGGCAAGAAAAACTCAATAAGACACACACATGCATGACAGCATAATGAGATTAGGACTCAAGGTGGTGAAATATAGTGTATACATCTACTCGCCCATGTGGTCTCAAATGTTGAGTTGCATGCAGACACAGATAATGACATTTGCATCACATGACCCACACAGGCTCACAGATGCAACCAAACTATTGCATACTCAGTGTCTGCACAAAAGGTTGCAAAGAGTGAGATTGAGGGGAAAAACAAGAGGGGATTGACATGGTTTGGCAACCTCTTACAAATAGTTTTAATGGCTTGTTAAAGAGAGTATATTTATATGAAAGAGTGCAAAAACCCTGCTGAGCAAATTGAGAGTAGGACATAAAAGACTTTTCACATATAAGGGTGTGTTGTGAAATGTAGAAGTTGTGCTCTGTGATATAAATATATAATCCTGTATAAGAATCGTCATTAACTCACCTGTTCTTTTCCAGCTCATTATGTGTGGACCTGTAAAAAAACAAACAAAAAGAAAAGCAGAAGCTGTCAAATAAAAAGGTAACGCACCTCTTTGGACACTGGACAAGACAAATATAAATCTAGTGTATGATTACAAGAAAAGTCCAAGCACGTTACATGAGAAAGTGGTATTACATGAGAAGAGTCTATCAGCAAATCCCAAACAAATCCATATTTAAGTCTAACACACTAACACTTTTATCACTTTTTTTTTAAACCAACAAATGTCAACAAGTCATCTAGGGATGTACTCTGGCATTCTATAGCCTCTTCCTCAATAATACACAACATAACTCCGGGAGGATGTGTGCCGCACTGCAGTCACATGTCTGCACAGTAATAAAAGCACTGTGTGTGTGTCTATATGCTGACGGGCAGGTATAAGCATGCACATACACACAAGCAGCTGGGGTTCAGTGCTCTGTTAATAATGTAAAGTGAATCAGCTGGTATCTTTGTGTGGCAAATGGGAACAAGACGTTCTCTTTAACACAAACAGCACCCCACATCGTCTGAAGGGCCACAGGGCTGATGGATGCATCTAATAAATGTGTCATTATTTTGTGGAAAATCAATACTGCAATATTTATATTTTTCCTGATTTAGTTTTCTTTTAAGCACCAAGCTTGACAAAATGACATAAATATAGAAGCAGGCAAAGGAAAGAGTACAAGAAATAAGTGATGAACAGGGGAAAAAACCAACTGTCCATCATCATGTTCAGTCTGATCAACATGCTCCTATTTGATGGCAAAATATTTTTTTTAAGTTTAATTATTTATGTTATATTAGTCACATCACAAGGACACCAGATATCAACATGAGAAAGCATTGTTATTACTGTGGCTGGGCATGCAAGACTGCATGAATTATCTGTGGTGGTATATTTGATTTAACATGAAAAGACTGAGTAGCCACTACCATTGCAAAACACATGGCTCACATGTAAGCTGGTTTCCTGAAAATCTATAAGTGCTTAAGTGCTCACATGTGCACTCTTGACAGGTTTTACCTTGCATATACTAAAGTCCCATAGTTGTTATCACTGACTAAACTTGCACCTTAGTTGTTCAGCTTCTGCCTTCATGCCAGAAAGTAAACTGATGGTTCAAAAATTAGCTCAGTTTGTCTCAGTATAGCAAACAGTTAAGAGAATTCAATCCAAGTAAGGTTGTTTTTTCATCAGCTTTTACCATCACAAATTCTTTCCCTGCCCCCTGAATCAGATATCTGCAAGTCTGGAGTGTGACAACAATACAGTACAGATTATAAACTGGCTCAAGGCCCCACGTAACAGTATCAAGCTTCCTCCTGCTGTCATGCAAGTGCACATGAATGTGTGCATGTTTGCGCACACATAGAGTGGGTCAACCAGATAAAACATCCCTGCTATAAACGGTAGGCAGAAGAGGACAGAGTCAGATAAGCCCATCGCTTTAAGCCTCAATGTGCTACTGAGAAGGCAGCTATAACTGGAGCAAGCAAGTAACAGACCAAAGTGTGTGTATAAAATTTTAATGTGTTTTTTTTATAATAAATGCATTACACTAATCTTTTAGAAAACGGCTAAACAATCACTTACTGTGCTTATCAGTGAGGAATAAGAGTGTGTGCCACTACAGAATGTCCAAAGTTTGTCATTAACAAAATTAGGTTTCTTTCCCTTATTAAATATACAGAAATAGAAGGTAATATAGTTGTGTCATTCTACCTGTCTTTTAATGTGGTTCGACACTGCAACATGGTCAAATAGCTCACATTTACCACAAATTAGAAAAATGTCTCTCCTGTACTGATTACCTACAAGTATATATAACAAAGCTAAATTAAGGTTAATTACTACTGACACAGAAAATGCTCCTCCAAAAAGCAACCCTGACATCAGCAGTGATATCCAAATAATGCTGTTTTTGTTGGTCTGCAAGGTGTGCAATTCAAGTGGGAATAAAATGAGTCATATCACAATATGCAGGAAAGGGTGCTGGATACTAAATGTGTGAAATAACAGTATAAATGTGAAGTGGTCTACAGAGAGAACAATACTAACAACATTATTTCTGCACAATCTCTGGTGCTTTCAAGACAACATCTTTCCTCTGTAGTTCTTGCTGCAATTTCTGCTTCTCCATAGCTCCGTTTTAAAAGTTGTTCCCCATTCAAGATGCTCATCAGATTTACATTATATTAAACGGCAAAATCTTCCAAAACATAACCGCTTGAGGTATACTTATATATTTTTTTCTTTTAGAATGAATTCATACAAAGCACTATAAATAGTCCCAGAATTAGTTTATTTGATCATGGTTGTTGCCATGCAGAACAAGGCAATGTTCAGTGCTTATGATGAGTAATGCACAGTTCCTGTTTGTGGCCCCTCTCTTACATTAATATTAAAAGGCTCTGAGAGAGCTAGGGAGGAACTTGTGTTTGATGTATGACTGTCAATAGACATATTAAAGTAAGCAGCCTAGCACCGAGGGAAAAATACAATAACAGCAAGTCTTAACTTGGGAAATTCTTTCTACTTCTACCACTACATACAAGTTCCTTTCATTCTATGTGCAAGGTAATGAAGCATTGTCATCAAGTCTTACATCAAGCTAAACAGGAGAGCAGACATATTATGTTTTATGTTTCACCTTTGGTTGCTTGCAAACACTACCATCCATAAAAAGCAACATTTTATTTATCCAATCAAACAACAACTAACATCACTGCCCGTCTTTGCAGTAACATTTCCGTCAGAGGAATGATGACAATTCATGACAGATGTGCACCTTGGTATTTGAGAAATACTTAATAAATTAAAATTATCTGTACATAAAATAGCTTATCTTCACACAGTGTAAATTAATTGGGACAGCGTCTGATGACAGCTCGCCTGTGTACCCAACATACTAGCAGCAATCACATGATGTCTGCGGTAAACTCGCCCAAATTACTCACGTGTAAAAATCTGTCTGTATACTGGCATCCATAATCTCCAACGAAAACGTTCACACAAGGTTAAAAGAAACACTATTTTCTACGGAATACATATGGAAAGCGACCAGTTTCTTACCTGTTGTGGTTACTGCTGAACTTCTTATTTCGGAATTTTCTTTGTCTCTGATAGTTTGTGCTCTCATTTGACGGGAAAGTCGACGCATATCCGTGCTCACATTCTGTTGAAAGAAAACTGTGGGTTAAATAAAACCATGGGCACGTTTTGTCACTTTTTCTTAACCCTATTGCCATGATCGTTAGGTGACAAGATTAAGAAATTCTTTCACAAGCACTTCCCCTGTTTTTTGTCCTTAAAACATCATATTTTGAGAAGCCAAAAAAACGAAAACATAATCACCTCTTTCTCTTCTTTCTAGATATTCCGCTGCCTCAAGTAACCGTTGAATATTTATTAGCTGAATAGCCGTCATTTTTCCTGAGGCTGGCTGCCGTAAATGTTGATCAATTCAGCGTTCAAAGTTAGCTTTGTAAACAGCAGGAAGACCCGTCAATTTTGAATATATGGGAGACAGGACATCAGTACACGACGTGATATTATCGTGTTTACTACTTTTAATACTTGAGCATTTGGCGAAAAGTAATGGAAAGAAGTCCAGTGTTGGAAGCTAGCAAGCTACAGCCAATCCTTGCAAGACTTCGTTGTTAAAAATGTTAAAACCAGTGTATCAAAGTATTAAAATTTTCTAGAAAATATTATATCAAATTTGTACAAAAAAAAAGAAAGAATAACCAAAACTATATAAAATTTCGCCGAGGGAACCGAGAACCAGCAGTGTGCCTTCCCGTTTCCTCTGCTCTCCTGTTTGTTTACCTGGCTGCTCAGCTGGGAGGCGGGAACATAACGGAGAGGAGGCTGGTTTAAGTGGGATGCATTCTGGGAAACTGAGTGTGTCATTGCATTTCTGTAACACTGAAATACAAACTTTATGCTTTAAAGATTTAAAATCAGGCTTTATCAAACAGAAAATCCCCAGTAATTGTTTTATACACTATTAATATTAACGCACGTCAATTTCATTAATAAATACATGCTGAAATATTGTGGTTGTACAAATATTTGAGCAGGAAAATTACAGAAAGTTTCGACAATCTGATTAAGTGCTCGGGTTATTGTTTATTATGATTACAATGAACCGCAATGTGGAAAAAAAAAATAATTTTCAAATTAATACACTGAAGAATTTGCTAATTATGTATTCTGGACTGCGATGGACTGGTGACTTGTCCAGGGTGTACCCTGCCTTCACCTGAAACACTGCTGGGATAGGCTCCAGCTCACCCCGCGACCCCTAATGGGAACAAGCGGTACAGAAAATGAATGAATGTATTCTGGATAAATTGAACATTTTTCGTCGAGTCATGTTGACAGTCTCCGAGCTTAAAGAAAAGAAACTACAGGTCCCATGATTAATTGGGACTGTGGGAGGGTATTTGTAAACTGAAGCCAGGCCCAGCAACACGTGACGTAGCTGACGAGCGGGTGGCTGATTGGTGAATGACTTTGACAGGCAACGAGGGTTGAGCTCGGCCCTGACCAACCGCAGATGAAGTTTCCGCCATGTGGAAACCAAGGCGACACGCCTCCAAATAGAAGGAAGCAAACAACTAAGATCAGAGCTGTGTCCTGCGGTCTGATTAAAATTCCTACGTTGCATTATAAGCGTCGAAATCACATATAAGCACTTTATATGCTAGCGTCTGCTCATGTGGTCGACATTTCTCCAAAATAGCTTCTGCACGAACACAAAGTGCGAAAATGAAACTGTTTATTTACTGGTCTCAGTAAATCATGATCGGTCGACTAAAATATGTGCAACATTACTGAGGAATCTACTTTCTTATTTTAATTCTTTAATGACCTGGCTCTGAATTAAATCTATGCCAGAATACACTTGCATTTTAAGGGATTTGTCATCTGGAATAAGTCCCATAACTTATTTATAGTAGCATAATTCATTGCAGAAGATAATGTTTCACGTTTAACAGCTATATCGCTCATCGGTGTGTTTTGATGAAAGTCAGATTTAGCATTTATTTGTGCTCATTGCGTTTTATTTATATAGAACAGTGTTTTTCGATCGAGTCTGCGAGGGCACAATGACATCATCCTAAACTGAGCAGGAGGACGCCGCAATGTGATCAGATTTATTATAACGCACTGGGAAACAACATTCACACTCATACACCTAATCGTTAAGCTGTCGTCCTTTATCTGTGCTGCAAGGGGAAAACATACAGATTTCTCGTTGTGAAAGCGCAAAGCGGTGCCCAACACGCAGAAAATGCATATAAAAATAGTCCATAAATTAACGAAAGCTTGCAGTTGTATTCTCTCCTATGAGCGCAATATCCTATAATCACCCAGAATTGTTTAGTTCCGTCATAGGCTGTGCTTCTTGCAAGCAGGGGTGCTTGTTGAATGAACTCAGCCCTTTGTTGTCTGAATCTGTTGACAATGAAGTTTTGTTTTTCTGTAATTCAGATTTTTTTTTTTAAAAAATGTAAAGGATCAAACGCAGCACAAATAAACTCACTTCCGTCCTTTCGCTCGGCGCTCTCAAGAAATCTAGCAGCCTCCAGCAAAACTTGTACATTTTTCAGAAAAGTGTTGATCTGCTCAATTTGGGAGTCTTTGGAGTTGAAGACGTCATTGAAAGAACAACTTGACATCTCGAAATCTTGCTGATCCAAGAGAGACGCCTCGGAATCAAAGAAGAACTCTTCACTCTTCAAACTTCTTTGCCTCTCAGTTTTGGCCATTTTTCCTCTTAGTTTCAGCGGTTTCTGGCGACGTGCTGAGCGCAGTAAGCAGTGAGACCAGTGGACAGTGCTCTTGTTAGATGGTTTGTCGTTCTTTTTTTTTTCTTTCCTTTTTTTTTTTATGAATGCAGGGTGTTTAATGTAGAGCAGGGGCCAATGTCAGTGGATGCTGGTGCATGGGAAAACGAGAGCCCGGCCCCTCTGTGCCCGAGGAGTCCGCGTGGTCCTTGTGCCCGCAGCTTTACGTTATATTCAGGGGACATAAAATACAAACGAAGAATAATCATATCAGCATATTGTAACAAAAGTAGAAAAAGCCATAACAAAGCTTGTAATAAGAGCAAAACCCTTAGTAATATTATTGAGTAGCAATTTTAAGTAATTTAACACAGTCATATAAACAAATGTTTTATATTTAATTGGTACATTAGGTGATCTATTATAATCCTGTGTAGTCTTTCCTACAAAATGCAAGCATGTGGTTTATATCTTACCAGTTTTTTTTATGTTGGTTATGTTTCTGCTCTCATTAATTGACAACATCAACAGCATAGTGGTAATGTTAACGTAACAGGGCCCAGTATTTAATGTTGTTTACAACAAGTTATTTGTTACAACCTGCCATGTTAAACAGAAATGACACTAGACACCGCAAACCGTTCATTATTAGTGTTGGGATGTAACAATTTCTCAGCATATTTAACTCAAGATTTTCTATATTACTATACAATGTAAGGTGAATTTACAAGCAGTCCATAATTAAAGCTTTTTTGATATAAACGGAATAGTTTATGTAATCATTTTCACCCTCTGTCCCAGACTGCTAGCTGACACATGTCAAACATGAAAGTCAACATGTAAGCGGGTCCTTAGATGCCTATCTAGAAAAACTATTGTCTAATCCCAACTAAGTAGTAGTGATGGCTAAACATAGGTAAAAAGCAACCAAAACAGCTAATTACATTACATTAAACAGATAATAACAACACTAAGTATCGTTGTTTTGACCTCAAGTCTAATTTTTTTGTCTGTACTCTATTGCCTTTTTATAAGTACTTAATTGCTTGTTTGTCAGTAAACACTTAAGCACAATGAATGTTTACAGCTGAGATGTGATGTATCTCTTGCCTCCAATTGGAGCAATTTAAAGTGAACTCCTGTGGGTAATTTTTAAAGTTATGAACAAACTACCTATGAGCTTGTATGATTTATAGTACACACCTGTCGTTACTAACACACTGAGCGCTAAGTTCCAATTATGTTGTGTAATTGGTCTTTGTGAAACATGTCTCTCTACATAAAATTAAGCTTACGATCACGTTTTTACATCACCTAGCTGGCTGATGTAGCACGAGTAGTAAATTAATTGGCTGAGAATTTACTTTTTTGATATTTTAGATCTGTAAGACAACTTACCCAAGATAATATAAAACACCCAAAAGATGTGTGTAACATTGGGTAAGCATCAGAGGATCCACCTGTATGTAATAGAAAAGGTAACTGTGAGATCAGTTTTTAGCCTTGATCTTGTGCCATTTTCTGGGGACCTTTAGAAGAGCTGCTGCATCCCAGTTTGTTTAGAACTGGAACATGTTGAGGCACTGGCCTGTATTCAGTTCTGATACTCCCCACCGTAACCCGGTTTGCTGCTTCAAAGAACCACGGGGCAGCCCATGATCTTTTGATGTAAAGTTCACAGCAATAGAAACTTTCAAGGCCAATGCACAGTGGGAATCTCTGAAGGTCCTTCCTTCCCCTTCCCCTTCTCTTCCCTTCCACCTCTTCAACATCAGTGAGGGGTAGCTGCAGAGGAAATAAACCCATTTAAAAGTAGTCCATTTTAGACAGAAGGCTTCACATTAAAAAATATGTGCATTAAAATAAAAAAAATAAAATAAAAAGTACTTGGCTACAGTTTTGAATTTTAGCCCAGATTCCCCCCTTTTAGGTCACTAGGTGAATTTTTATGGGCTAAGCATTTTTAGGTTGCTTTTCTGTCCCCCTCCAGTGCACATATCTTCAGGGCAATGCACAGTTAATGCATCAGTATTAAAAGTATTGCATGTGAAGCTTTTAAGGCTTTGTTATAGTATTTTCTTTCACAGGAAGGGTCACAATTCTGGTCAGTCAGGTCACTTTCTGCAGGGAGGGAGAATTAAGGAACTCTCAAAGCATGAGTCATGTGTCCCAGGAGGCAACGCTGGAAACAGAGTGAAGGTAAAGATTTATGAGAGACTACTGCTCAGGGGTATAGATGTCCTACAGACACACAGTCAAGTCAAACTAATCCTCTTCACACCATCCCTTTGATTAAAGGCTGCTCCCATGATCCTTTACTTTCAGGCAATGTCCGAGTCTAAACAAGCTGCAGTGAACCAGCTCAGATATCCAAAGGAGACACAATCACAAAGGTCAAACTCTTGCAAAAAAATGGACATTTTTCAAACCCCGAGGAGCAAAAACAACCCAGTCTCACAAGAAAAAGTGTCATATGTATGTTTACACATGTCCAAATTGTAATAATGTCACAGAAATTGTGAAAGAGGAATATGCTGTATGTTTAGGTTGTTGTATGTAAGGCAGCACCCACATTAGATGGTTGCTATCTATGAACATTTTTACATGAAAGAATAAATCATTTTTGGCATATATTTTTAACCCCAACCATTTATTTCATTACATGCAAACATAACCACATATATCAATTTTGACCCTAACCATGTGTTTGTGTCTCTTAAACCTATTCTGGAGTTAGGCTTAGAAGATACTTGGCTTTTAACTGCATTAGCAACTGACTACAATGTCAGCATTTTTGTTCATAAACTTGTTTGTATGTTACGCTTGACACCAGAGGATTCCACAAGGGGGTTCGTTAGAGAACTTGGACCAGAAAGCACTGATGAATTTGCAGTGTGTTATCAAAACAATAAACATGGTGACAATAGAGGAAATTAGCATTTAGTTCATTTTGAGGTCATGGTTGGAAAAAAAAATCTACAGTGGAGTTGTAGATGTTTTGCCTTTGAAACTTTCTGTCATGTTTACGCCTGTCAACCGTGTGATCTTACATCCGGTTAAATTGATCACTTCACTGCACCTACCGGTTACTTGCATATCAATACATGCAAACACGAAATCTTGAATCTAAGAGTCATGCACTGATGACGCTTCAAACAAACTCAAAACATGAAGCAACCATTATAAATATGCACATGTGCAGTATATTCTTGACCTTAGATAACATAAATAAAGAGAGTGAATTTAGGAGCACTGTAATAATGAAATTTCCCTTCACGATTATAAAATTATTTCTGATTCTGAGAGGAAAATCGGAAAATACTGGAAAAGTTGTGATTGTGGAAAAGGAATTAGTAGGTTCCCAGAATGCTTCAGTACCGATGAAATATTTCACATGAGGTGGATCATCATGACGTTTGGTTCAGATGTTCATGGTCCCCAAATGAACGAAATTACTTTTGCCAACGTCCAAACATTTGCCTCTCTAGCACCATGTTTTCTGATTTACTTAACAATTATCTATTTGGATTTTACCAAGGGACAAGTTTTGAAGTTTGTTTTGACATTGTTTTGTGTCATCCCTGAGTCAGCTTAATTTCCTAAGCCTCAGTAGACTGAGACTATATTAGTTCCCAGCAAATTGAAACTCCCAAATCTTTAAGGCACAAACACAGTGATGGTAAAGGCATTTTCACAATAAGAATGCTTTGTTTTAATGGTTCTCTGTCGCCCTTTCTCCTAAAAAACTCACTGGCATTTTCATAAATGTCACAGATTAATATCATTCTCGGAGGACCACTTCAGCTGAAGCTTGTTCGCGGGTAATTACACAACGTCACTGTGCACAGCTTGGCACTCAGGGTGGTTGAGTGGGAGTAAAATGCAAACAACAAAGTGGCATGGTGTGATAAAAGGGGTGGGAAAAATACTAAAAAGAGTAGAAAGAAAAAGTAATAGTTGAGAATGAAGTGAAATAAATCTGTCCATAGAAACACTTTTGTCCTAGCAATGGCGCTCAGTTCTTTGAAGGGTGCCCATTCATGTTCCTGGCCTTTCAAAACCCTGTATGTTTAGCTTTCACCAGAAGCACCCTTTTGTTTCTCATTCACAAAGTCGGCCTTTTGCCTGCAAGCTACGCTGCTGCTTCAAGGTGGACGAGTAAAAGAGCAAACGTTTTTCACAGCAAAGGGAATCATGCTTAGAAGTAGTATATAGTAGTGAAAATAAACAATACTTTGAGTATAATTAAATAAAAACACTAATAAAGACAAACGATGTGGGTGTCTGTTCCAAAGTGGCACAACCTTAAATCAACCCTTCTCTTTTGTTTTTGCCTCTGTTCACCAGTGTGGTAAACAAGACGTCTGAAAGAGCTCATCACTCTGAGCCTTTATGTCCTCTTCTCATGAGAAACAATAGGTATTTGCTCTCCATGGGAGGTCAAGCCTGATCACAAACAGTAAATACAAGTCATGTTTACTGTTTTTCTCCTCCACAGATCAATTACTGTAATTGATGGCCTACACGTGAGTCTGTTGTGGTGAATTCTTTACACTAACATACACAAATCTGCAAATCCCTGATTGAGTCGTCCCAGTTACACCAATAATAACTGTGCATTTTAGCAAAACTCACTGCTGGAGCCAGTTTTTAATTGGTACCTGTTTAAAATGCCGTCCATCAGACAGAGTGATCTCTTGTCCCAGGAAAATGACTGGGTGAAAGTGACAAAGCATTTTCTTCTTTTCTTTCTTTTTTTGGTTGGATCCTATTCTATTGACCTCATGTTGACACTGTCAGTGTGCTTACTTTCCCAAAGGCCACAAGCTGTGTGGTTCTCTGCTTTATCAGGGCTTTCCATCCCAGATACGAATCTGTCTTCCATCAAGATTGCAGGCAGGCTTTTCTTTTGTTTGGCTTGAACTGTGCAGCCGCTGGGGAAATGCTTTCTGTGGTATTATCGCCATTGCAGGATATTCTCAGCCTTCCCTTCTGATAGAATATCCAAACAACACATTACACTGCTTCACTCCACCCTGTTCCTCTAATTAGCATTGCTGATGCAGCTACAACTGTGCCTCTTAATCTCTTTTCTCACTTCCTGTCACAACGCTCTCCCCTGTGTATATTTTCTCAACTTTTTAAACTGCAGCTTCAGTGTCCTGTTGTGGGAGAACTCACTCGAAACACCCACAGCACCCACTCCCTCACAAAAATGCTGATGAAAAGGCTGCCGGGTGAAACGTAAACCTGTTGCCCCTCCCCAGGCAAATTGCCTTTTGGCTCTTAGTGACCATTGTTTGCTTCTGTTCCCAGGCACTGACATCTGGTGACAATAGCCACATCGGGAAAGAGGAAAGCAAGGACATGCACACACCCACAATAAAACATGGATACATGTGCAGGCGTCAGAGAACTTGGATATGTGCATAAGTGAAGCAAAACTTAGTTAAAACACACAAATATGAAGGTAAGAGTTGATAATACATGAATAACATAAATGAACACAGTCTTATTTGCAGGCTATTACACCCATAATAACTTAAGCATGGAAAAGACAACATACACACACATACACAGTCATGAAAATAGGCAGAGCTCAGTGAAATATAGTTAAGTCAGAAGTGTAAATGCTTATTAAGAGCTTAAGAGATCACATAAAAGCAGCACACAAAACACACAGTGACACTTGTTCTTGCCCATTTAAGGAGAAAGCCTGGTAGTGTCGGGAAAACATGTATTGAACATGTCCTCTCTCAGCAGGACAATATACAACACACCAATGAGAAAATACTTCAGATGCTAAGCTGTCATTTATCCACAGGGGTTTCAGACTTCTGTCTCTGTGCCTCTGCAGCTCTGCTGGAGGTGTGGCACCTTACTCCCCTGCAATATTAAAACAACCCTTCCTTCAGCATCCTGCCTCTACTCTGTGTCTCTGATGTGGGACTTTGCCAAATTAGCCTGGAAGGCTTCGGGGCAGTGTGTCTCCTCCGTAAATTAAAGAGCAGAGTAAGATCAGAAAGAGAGGGTGTGCATAGACAGGCAGCAAGTTCAAAGAGCTGATGAACTGGGGCAGAAATAAGAAGTTGTTTAAAGGGAGTCTTGACAAAGAAAGATGAACTCATTTTTGTAGCTTCTTCAGCTAGATTACAGGGACAGCCTGATAGATTTGCAGTGCAGTCTCAGAACCACAATGTGGTGTAACTCTAAGAAAAAAACGAAAATTTTGTACTTTCACAGTATATGCCCTGTTGCATTTAGAGAAATGTCTGTTAATCCAAAAACAGAAAATTCTGTACTTTCATTGTATATGCCCTGTCGTATTCACAGTATGACACCACACTGAACAAATAATGGAAAAGTTGACTCAAATAAAATGATTTGCCTGAAATAGTAATGTGATGGTTGCACCAATGGCCATACAGATTAAGGTGGTAACCCCATTTAATTTCAGTTGTTACTTTATCATTTAATACCAATTAGTTTACATATTTGGTTTAAACTTGGTTGAAATGATTTACTTATTTTTTGTTAGCGTTCACATTTAGGCACTATTCTATTTTCAACTTTGTTCAAATTTGGCTTATTTGTTTAACTTTTTAAAAAAAAATTTCACCAGTGCTAGGGGACAGGAGTGAGCACGGAAGCCAAATGATAGGAAGTGCCAGTTCGAAAACAGCTCCCTCCTTACTGTAGATATGCTCTTTTGAATTTGAGTAGTTTATTAACTTATTTCTTTTGTTAAATCTTTCTTTTAGTATCAATTAAACTGTTAGGTTCTGTTGCTTTGTGTAGTCTATTTGTTAGTATTTGTTAACCCCTCATGGTTTTAGACTGATCTGATCAGCCAATTTTTAAGTTCCCCTTTATTTCTTTATTAGGTTAGTTTGGTTTCTTTAGTGTTACTTGTTAACAGTTAGTATGAAGTTACTCTGAGTATTGTCTAAATATTTCTTCCTCTCTCAGGTTGCTGAAAGAGCTGTCTGTCAAACCTCCTCCAGCCAATAGAATACGAGATAAATGATGACCGAGCAAATGTCACGGCCTTCTTCATGGTGCGCTTGTTTTACTTCACACGGTAGCTCCAGACTAGTTAACGGTTTATTTTTTTTATTTTTTAAAATGTTTATTTCTTTTTTCTTTTGCCACCAAAATCTGCTTATTATAATCAATACTTTTAAAGTGGAAACCCATTGCCTTAAACCATTCTAGTTTTTACAAATGCTGAAACTAAACATTTGAAGTTGTATCAACATGGGCGACCATTAGAACTTAGTTTAGTTCACTTACCTAAATTTCTTTAAAGCTTCTTGCAGTTTGAACTAACTTTCTTACATGAGATTTAATTGTACTGTTTATTTCTTTCATTAAACTTTGACAAACATCTAACAATAATTTGTATATGCAAAGTTGCATCAACAATACTAAAAAGGTGACAATGAGTTCTATCAGTAGCTTTCACCTTTTTACTCTAAATACTTTGTACACATTTTGCCGCTGGTGGTGGATTTTTTTCCCTGTACTGTCCTTTTGATTCATGGTTCCAACTTTAAAATTCTAAGAGGGCAGCACTATGTAACATTGTCTAATTGTTAACATAATACAGGAATTAAAGCCCATAACTGAAATTTATAGCACAGCAATCAAAATAAGGTTAAATTTTAGCTGAATCTGCATTTCCCATGAGCCTTTGCTATTCAGATATGTTGTTTTGAAAACATACATTACATTTCTGACAGAAATGTAACATGTTGAGTTTTCTTGGCTCTTAGATACACTTTATGGTGCCCCTGGACACATCATCAGTGATGTAACCTGGGATCACGCCTCTCCCCTCCTGATCCACAACCACCTTGACGCAACGTCTGCTGTGTCGGTGGCCAACTTAACAGCCCTTCGCTGACTGGCTCCTGTGATGCCCAGCATTTTTTAGGCCCTGCAGAGGGATTGGCCCACAAATCCTCGGCATCCCACTTCGATGGGTTGGC
>JBAMHW010000004.1:25280099-25329485 GCA_037177495.1 Rhadinocentrus ornatus
TTGATTTTCCTCAGCTGCCGCAGGAAGAACATCCTCTGCTGGGCCTTTTTGATGAGGGAGCAGATGGTCGGCTCCCAATTGATGTTTTGGGTGATGGTGGTGCCCAGGAAGCGGAAGGAGTCCACTGGGGCAGCCAGTGAGGATGAGGAGGGATGGTGAGGCTGTGATTTTCCTGAAGTCCACGATCATCTCCACTGTCTTCTAGGCGTTCAGCTCCAGGACACCAGTCGGTTCACCTCCTTTCTGTATACAGACTCATCATTGTCTGAGATGAGCCTGATGAGGGTGGTGTCCTCTGCAAACTTGATCAGTTTTATGGATCAGTTGTTATTTTGGCCACCAATTGCTCTCATTAAATCTCTTTCTTTATTTTTTTTTTAGACAGACTGAGAAATCTTCCCCCTAAAATGAACTAATGTTGCTTTAAGAAGTGGGTTTATTTAAAAGAGGTTAATAAAGACACATACTTCAGTTTGCAATTATAAATATTGCTGTAATAACAGCTGATCTGAGGAATTTGTAAATTGGAAGATAATACTTGGAGTGACAGACACAGGTATAATTATTACTTGCCTTACCCTGAACTTTATGGAGCATTCAACCACTGCTTTTGGTTCATTGGTTAATTTTCAGCCTTTGGTTCTATTACCCAAAATTGTACCACCTTGTATCACTTTCAGTAATGTAATCAGCCTGTTGCCTGTCAGCTTTTTACACAACTTACCTACTATGAAATGAAAAAGTAAAAAACTAGCTGATGAATATTGGAGCTTTTAAGGAATATGTAGGAGTTTTTGGTGTCTTGCATGCAGCAGACAGCAGTGAGGGCTCTTTGTTTGGAGAATCAGGGAGGATTTCAAACAGTGAGCTGAGGAAACCACTAATCTGAATGCAGCTACAAAATGAATCAATTTTCACCATCAAATGTAACCCAAACCATAAACATTTCATTGTGATCTGAGTAAACACTATATATGGTAAATGTAATACCTTGTTCCTTTTCCATCAGTGTTTTGTTGCTGTTGTCTGAAGTACAGGACATCCGTATTTCTGTGTTTCTACATTCATGGTGGCTGCCTAATGTACCCATAATATCCACTATAAGACTATAAAACTGGATGAAATGCCTGGAGAAGCACAAATACTTATCATCTTTTAATTTCTGCTAAGGTGATACCTTGCTGTGGACTATTAAACAAGTTAGATACAACTTCTAAAAGATATATTGGGTGGCTGGTGTGCATGTAATGGTGCAGAGCAACACACTTTCATCAGTTGAAAAAATTGTTATAAAGTGAACTGATTGTGTTTTCTTGAACCACTTTGCCATTTTTTAGGTATAAGTTGTTTAAATACCAAAGAAAGTTCCATCTTGTGGTATCTGTTCTAAAATACGTGGGAGTTGGGTTCACTGTAGCCTTGAAGTTGCAAATATCTATTAGCAGCTTTACTTTGCCAAGACATTTGTTTTCTTTTTTTTCTTTTTTTCATTTCTTTTTCAGCACTTTAAAGAAATTTAACTCAGCCTCCCAAAAGTTCAAACATTTTATGGCACGCTTTACTCCAAACATCAAGGCTAGATAAGTATGGACTCATTCTGATAAGGAGGAGAAGGATCTGTGTCTACATTCTCAGCCATTAATCAGTGTCACTTTAGGAAAACCAAGCTTCCCATTAGCGTTCCATTGTAGAGATAGCAGCTGACACAAAGGAGGAGGATCAGGCCATGAGACACAACTCACAGTAGCTGCACTGCACCTATTGACCCCTTTATGGCAGATGCACCCCTTTTGTAAAAGAGCTAGGCATCTGTCTTAGCTGTCCTCCTCGCCCATCCCCCTTTCTTCATCGGGGTGTGGCAACAAGAAAGAAAAAAGGAGAGATGGAAGAAAAAAGGAATGAAAAAGAAAACAATGCACTGTGTCTATTAAGGCATTGTCAGCAACATGTATGTCACTCTCTTTTCAGGATGCCTTGTGACCCTGCTTGCAACACAGAGGATGCCCATACATGCACATACATGCCACACATGTATGCATTATTCATCTGACAGGTGGGAAATTGCTGCTATTCTAGCGTTTCCAGTAAGGTGTTTCACTTAACTTGAGAAAAAATTTAAAAAAGTCATTTTGTTGGGAGAAAAACAACAACAACAACATAAAATTAAAATCCAATTCTTTTTATTTTACCCTGTGGGCATTGTTAAAAAAGCTGTGTCATTAAAAGCAGCTTTGATTAATCTGATGAGTGCATTTGCACAGAAGACATGCATCATAGTTACATTTCACTTAAGTTTACCAAGTTTTTGACTAAGAAAAAGAATAGAATAATAAAAACAAACTGCATATATTCATAAATCATTTAAGCCTTACATCTGATCAAAAATATAGATAAATAAAGATATCAGTCATTGTTAAAGGTATTAATTTTAAATTTGATTACAGCAATATATACTCAGAAAAAACTAAAGGGGAAAAGCATGTTACAGTTCCTTTATGGAAAGTAAAAGGTTTTCACCTTTTTTTTTTTTTGATTGATAGGATTAGAGTTGCTCAAAGTTTTGGAGTCTGTTGTTGTACATGTCGTACTCTGTGTTTTCAAGGGGTGACAGATTTGGACGGCAGGCAGCTCAGTTTAGTGTTTGGACTCTTTAGCTACATTCCAATCTTAGTCCAAACCCACTGCTTTGGGCAGGAGCCTGCTGCATATTTTCTGAATGCAGTGTCTCAGTTTTGGATATGCACAGTTTACTGTACTGGTAATGTAACAGTTGCAGCATGCATTGCCATGGTAACATGAAAATTGACAGCAAAATACATACTGGGGGATGTGGTTGCTGGGAGGACATCCGTAAAGGATGCATGATGGCGCTTGCTTGGCTTACTTGTAATTTTAAACTAAAGCAATGGCAGTTTCTGGTCTTTTTACCCTTTATCCCTACTGTAAAGCCCAAGTCAGATTTCTGTGTCTCTGTTCTACAATGTGACACATTTGGCTTCATTTGGAATTGTGGCGATTTGCATGAACATGAATTGATAGGGACAGAGGAAGAGCAGTCATGGGTTGATTCCAGGCTTTCCCTGACTACATGCATATGACATAGGGAAAGACACTGAATCCCACATTGACTCCTGATGTGTCTATCGTGGTATAAATGCATGGGATAGGTTAAAAGCATTTAGTATAATAACAATAGAAGTGCTGTGTGAATGTGACATGCAGTGGAAAAGTGCTTTGAGTGGTCAACAGATGACTAGAAAAGCACCATATAAGCACTGTTCATTAAAAATCATTGAAAAGCTTTTTGTAAACAAATATATTTTTTGTATTTTAATTCCTAACCATGATGCTATTATGTTTTTCCAAACCATAACCTAATACTAGATATTAATTTACCTTAACCAAAGAAATACTGTACTAGAGCAAATAAAGTAATAATAAAAAAAAAAACACAGACAAAGAGGAAGTGAAAAACTAAATATGCTTCTTGGGACCAAACACAGAATAAAGGAAAACACTTCCCCCAGCCTGAGACACTACTGCCCAGACATCAAACATTTCTTTTAACTGTTGGCACTGTACCACAAAGTGTGCAAGAGTTTCAGACGGATCACAAAAACCACAGTTTTCCTAATGATCTGGTGTGAGTCATGCTCTGTAACTGTTCATGGCTATGGTGCCAGGTTTAATTCTCCACTAGAAGTCAGCTGGGTCAGATAACAAGTCATTCTCCTTTATAATGCAAGTTTTATGGTGCAGGAAGCAGTGTCACTGATTACCAAAAACTATTCAATATTTTAATAAATTTGATCTCAGTCCGAGCCATTCTGAGCCATGCTTTTGTGCGCGCGCGTGTGTGTGTTGGTGCTGTTTTAAGAAATGTGGCAACATTTAAAAATTTCAATGCAATTTTTTAAAGTTTAAAAGAAAATAAATATACTGTGTATATATATACAGTATATATATAAAAAAAAAACTCCTGTAAGATCAGTGGTCACTAGAAAACTGGTTGTTTTGGCTCCTACATATTTACAAGTTACTCTCAAAACAGAAAGCCCATTGTAAGTTTCCCATCCTTTAATTCTGGGGAATCAAACACTTCTCGACAAAGTTAGGAGACAGTATCAATGTAAGACCACGACTAATGAAAGAAACTGTTACACAACAGGCCATGAAAATGCTGATAAAAGATACACAAACTCATGTTTCATACTTTTCTCTTGAGTTATTGATTTTATTGAAATTTTTGTTTAATTTTATGCCATGTATTCATTAGGCTTTGTGCCCTGATCAAACTATATGATATTCAGATCACGGTTGACAACTAAAGCTTGTCTAATCCAGTCCATCCAAATCTAGTTCCACTTCATTCAGTCCTTTCCTGCTCTCCTCAGATCAATTTGATTGACTGGAGTCATGGCCTGGGCAATCAAACCGAGCACAGAGTAGCCTACTTTTACCCGCTATAGTACAATTCAGTAGTGTGACCCAGTTTAGTTTAGAGTATTTTTTAGTTCATCCCTCTCAAACCAAGCTTAGATCAACACATTTCAAGCCTTTCTTCATGCCTTCCTTCCTTAAAATCCCTGGGCTCTGGTGATAAGGAAGTTATGTAGTGTGTTTGTGGTTGACAAGGGACTATAGATTACAGAAACTAGCCCCACTTCTTTCTTTTTCTGCTGAAGATGCACAAACACAAGCTTACATCATCGTCTTTGTAGAAGAAAATTGATCCTCACAACAGATCACAACAATAGCAACGAATTATCAGGTCAGCAAGGGGACATTGAACTGACACTCATCAATATGCACAGAGGTCAGCAAGTGTGTGTGTTATCAAATAAATGCAGAATTTTTACAAAGCACTGACCAAAAGTCCATATGCTACTATGCTCTTGAATCATTGACAAGGGGAAATAAAATACTATTGATCTCTTCTGGATGATTGGATTTACAGTAGGAGGAGCATATAACAAAGTGGACTATATATAAGCTATAACAGTGAATCAATAGCAGGAGAACAAATGATACTGTGGCTAAATGCAATCTATGAAACTAATTTCAATTGCCAAATATGTCATATGGATCTCTTAATAGTGGGAGAATTCAAAACAGAGGTTTTAGGTCAATAGGTGGAGAAGACAGGTCTAAAGTATGCATCCATGTTTCCTTCTTCTTTTCCCCTATACTGCATCTTGACTTCCTCGTAGCATTGTTATATATTGTATGTTTTTTATTCTATACAATGTTTTTCCTGCATTCTCATGACCCCTACTTTGGTTTACTTTGAAGCAGCTCTTTCATACGTTCCTATTCTTAAATGCAAACCTTTGATTTCAGTATTTCTCTTTATTAATTTTTTGCTTTTCAACCTGTTTAGGTTCACTTCCACAGGACTCATAAGCCACGTTTGAAGATAAAAGCTTTAAAATAAAAACCCTCTGTCCACTATATACTCAAGACAAAATGGAAGACAGGCAAACTGAATACTTCACTCATGAGCACACTGGAGCACTTAGCAGGCTGGCAGGACATGGACGTGATGCTTTAACACTCAGTGGTACTCCAATGCTTGGAAATGTTTGTGACAGTCACAAGATCATATACACGATTAGTCAGGCGATTTAACTTTTTTGGAGCCTCTGCTGATGCTTGAATAGGCAGAAATATTTTCAACTTTACAGTCAGCTACACTTGCAATTATGACATCAGCTTAAGTAATAACTACCAATGTTTCTATTACCTCAGTTTGCACTGGTACATTTCAGAAGAATTAGAAGCACATTGTACTTATTTGTGCTTGCAAGTTCTTTTTTTTTTTTTTTTTCAAAATACAAACAAGTATTTAGTGTCTTTTTACATCTCTTTGGTCATTAGCCCGATTCTAATATCTGTAAAAAATAATTTGTCAAATCTTTTCTATTATGAATGCAAAGTTTGAAATTCCCCACTAATTCTGGCATTCAGACTACCAACTATGAATGACTATGACTATAAATTATAGGCTTATTTCATATGTTCATATATTCTTATATAACTTTTGTGGTTCTGGTGATTTAAACGTACTTGCTCAAAAAACCACACTGAGCATTTAATTTAGTTTTTATTTTACTTTATTAATCCCAGCTGGGAAATTCTTTCTGTGCATTTAACCCATCCTGGTTGCTAGGAGCAGTGGGCAGACAGTGGTTTACCTTAGTTGTCAGCCCGGGGACTTGAATCCAGGTTCTCCAAATTTCATTGTCTTGGTTTTCAAAACATCTATGACATCTGTCTGAAGCCTTTCATGAATTAAAGATTAAGGAAGTAATAAGTGGGATCCTTAGTGATGACTCAAAATGAACACAATACTTCTTCAAGGATCTGTAGAGCAGTTGATCAATAATACTGACTCCACAAAAAAAGAGCACCCCAACAAAGAAACATCCAGACTTGTACAGTGTAAAGAACCATGAGTGTTTGAACTAATGCTGGCAAGAATGGGATTACAAGATATCAGACAGTGAAACAAAGGTGGACAAACATGATCACAGGCTGCCCAGTGTCAAAAGAAACTCTGCAATAAATATTTTTGCCCACGTGTTCAGTAAATGGTAGTATCACTTTAAAGAAGCAAAAATGGTGATTTAATTTTTTTTCTCTGGCGTTTTTTTTTACTTTAATATGCATTTGTTAACATTCAAGCCAAACAACGTTTTTTTTGTTTGTTTTTTTTAAATAGTTTTGTGACTGTTCAATATAAAAAATCTAGGCGTTACAGATTGCAAAGAAAACATCTTGTGTTTTTGGAGTGTCACAGTTTAACGTTATGTGAAATATATGTTATTTTTGGAGTCCTAAAAGAGCAGTCGTTTTTCCATTTTTTATTTTTTTTTGTTTGTTTTTATTGTTAAAACTTGTATTTTTGAATGTAGATTAATGTGGCTATTACACAT
The DNA here is from genome assembly GCA_037177495.1 of Rhadinocentrus ornatus. NCBI lineage: Eukaryota > Metazoa > Chordata > Actinopteri > Atheriniformes > Melanotaeniidae > Rhadinocentrus > Rhadinocentrus ornatus. The sequence continues at coordinate 25,287,035 of JBAMHW010000004.1, forward strand.
TCTAGAGTGAGATTGTATTGAAATTGAATCACAATTCAGTGGGAGAACTAAGCTGAAGTGAGTAATGACATTATCCAAAACTCCAACAAAATGGACCTTTTTGGCTTTTATGCTGCTAACTTGCTAGGGAAGGAGAATTGAAAATATAAATAATAATTTACCACCATATGATGACTTTGCATGGCTGTGTGTCTGTGTAGGTGGTCCCATGGGGTCTGCATTTGGACTCAGACCTAACTGACCCCTTGTGTTGTTTATCTGTCCCTTGTTCCTCACAGTGGCATCTGGGTATCACTGCAGACTCTCATGAACTGTGAAGCTTATGTGGTGGGATGTCTAGCCGTGTCTCTCGGTGGGGTGAAGTGCTTTTGTGTGTATACATGGGTGTGTGTGGAGGAGGGGGTGTCCCCCCCTACCACCACCACTACCACCAAAAAAGGCCTATCATAGTTTCCACACTCCCCCAGCAGCTCATCCATCTGGACACAAGTGGATTTATTGTTTTGACACTCGCAGCATGGTGCAGTCTGGATAGGAGCAGAAAAAAACCCTCTTCACCTCTTTATTTGTACTGAACATGATGCAGTAGGATGGCTTTGTGTAAAACTTGTGTCTGTGTGTGTGTATGCTTGCAGTACAGGCCTACAGGCCAATACTTAGGTCTAAACTAATTTGAAAACTTATATTGTCTAATAGCTCAGGACCACTTTCACCTCGAAAGATCATTAAAAGTTTAAACTGGTCCCAAAAGATAAAACTTTTACTGTCCAAAGGACATTTTGATATCTTTTACAGATTTCTCTTTTTTGTATATATATCTTTTACAGTTTTGATACAATCACAGGTTAAATTTGACAAAAAATCAGAAATTGTCGAGCTCCCTTCACATTGTTTGTGTGGAATTGTTTTTACTTTCACTATTAATTACATAGATTTGATTTCCACCGACAACATTTTTATCTGGTCACATTTTTTTTTAAATACAATGGTTCCCCACTTTCCTTCTCGCTTTTAATGATGCATTGGACAGTTCTTAACTCAATTTGTTTTGGGAGGGATGGGGGGGTTGTAGAACTACACTGAGATTTACAATTTCATCTTTTAGATCATTGTTTGGTCTGCATATATACATAAATAAATATACCTCAAGAAAAGCTTGTCTCTGAAGTCCAGAAGTGGCTCCATTTCAAAAAACAAAAGAATATGAGGTCTCACAGAATAGCTCATACAGTTTTATTGTTTATAACAGGAGAGTTATCAAGTAAAGTGCTGTATACTGATATTACATTCACTGACGCGTACAGGATTACAGTGTTTTAAGTACTATAGATGTAAGCTTGCAGTCTGCACAGCAGAAATTCTCCTAGATAACAACTGCAGATGTAGAAAAAAAAAAGAAAAGAAGAAAAGAAAAGAAATAGGGCTCATCTAATTTCCTTTATTTCATTCTCTCATAAACACACTCCCTCTTTGGCTTCTTATTTTGCTTCAGGAGACAAAGATGCATTTAAAGTCTTTCTAAACCTCCATCCCTAAAATAACAGTAAATGAGTGTCTTTTAAAATATTTAAACATGCAAGCATTCATGTGTACACATTATGCAACCAAAGGCAACTTATGATTGAGTACGTAGAAGCTTAAGTTACTTATATAAACCTATAAAAATGTTGAGGGTGGCAGCTAAATTATTCTAAGTTCTAATATTAAAAAGAGACATCATTAGCAATTATTAAAAGTCCACAGTGGACCAGCAGAAATATTTGTAACAGGTTAGCATAAAAAAGTTTGAAAATTTACAGGTTACAGCAAAAAAAGTGAGGACAGTGATGCAAGTTTTACACAAAAATATGTAAAAGACAAATGGAGGTTACTTAAATGTGTGACAGAGAATCAATTAGTGTCATAATATTGTTGTTTGTGTGTGTTTTGCATATATTGGTTCGCATCTTACAATTTAAGTGCAGTAAAGGCACAATGGTTGCCCGGGTGCTTGTGACTGGCTTGCGCCAGAGTGGAACAGACATGTGAGGCAGACATTTTCATTAGATAAGACCGGAGTTTGTAGATAGAGCAATTGGAACTTATAACAGCAGCTTCTTCTGTGGTTTTTGACTCTATCAAGTGTAATTCCACTAATTTTACATCCTACCTCAGCATAAAGTAAGCTGGAGTAAATAGAGCAGGTAACTCTATCCGCTGGAGATATGGGCGGGGCCAAATAAACATATAATACTGATTCACTAAATGAGGAATCATGCTCCAAGCTTTTTAAGGCCTTTATTATTTGTTTCCATGGCAACAATCTTTTGTCTGTCTCTCTAAAAAATCTCTCCATCGTGAGCCATGCCAAGGAATGCAATGCTAAATGGGACAAGAAGACTTTTACAGTTCATACACATTTTCTGTGAACCACACTAAAAGGATGCATGATTATTGACATACTCATATATATTTCATGACCTTAAGCCCACCTTAAGTCCTAGTTTGTGGATATCCCCTGTTGGGGCTAATAAATGCTGAACAAGTCAGTAAAGCCAATACCATATAGCTAATAAACGTTGAACAACAGGGTTTCAAAGCCCCTGGTTTAAAAGATGCTTTCAAACAGAAGTTCCTAGGTAAACAGAATAAAAAAAAAAAAAAAAATTCATGCTGAAAAAGTGGATAAATTTCCAGAAATTAGTACTGTTGTGCACCCTCTGAGTGACAAGATCTTACATGGCACTATTTCTAATTTCTAGAGGTCTTTTACCTTTTTCACAAGACAAAATGGTAAATAAAATTATTTGTATCTCACTGTATCTGGTAATATTCACTTTACATCATAGTCTTTCTGCATTTCCTGTGCTTGTTGTGATCACATTCACACTTGCATAGAATCAGCCATTACTTTCAGTTTGACTTTTCACACACACACTAAATGCATTTCATGCTGAATTCATAAAGACTTTAAAGGCACCAGTCAGTATTTTTCATGCTCATGTTCTGTAAAATAATGCATTTCAGCTGAGGTCCCTCAACTGTATAACATGCTGATGTGACGCCTTTATTCATGTTGATGGTGGCAAAGTAAACAACTGTATGAATTATGTTGAACTGAACTTGAATGAGATGAAATGAAATGCACAAAGATGAAAAAATGAGTTTTTACTTCTTAAAATACAGTTTTATTTGTGAATTTACACATGTTAGCAATACATCTAAAAGCAACTCCATTAGATAACCATTTATATAGGATTTTCACAGGTCACAAAGTAGCATGGCTCATTCTGGCAAGCCAAAGCAAAACTTGTTTTTTTTCTTTAGTTTTTTTTTTAAACCAGAAAAAAGGTGGATAGAGGCAATAGTAAAGCAAGGTGCAAACAGTCAGAAACAAAAGAGGAGAAAATAAAAAGGATGCAATGCACATTAAGTTCATCTGGGAACAATTTTTTTGCTCATAAAATGGTTAATAAAGAAAAAAATGAAGCCTACTGTTTTCTGCAAACTAAAAAAAAGGTGTACTGTGACACAAATGGAGGATGAAAAAAGTAGACATGTCCAGTAGAAGCAATGCTACAGAATAAAAAAAACAGAACAAAACAAAAAAGACAGTCTGAGTGATAAAAAACATGGTGCGTTAGTATCAGGTTGTCCATTCCCCTTACCCCTTCTCTGCTACACACACATACGCACTTCCATTTCCAAGCTCCCACCTTCTCCATCCTTCAGTTGTGTGACCTCGGCTCTTTTGCCCAGAGCCAAAAAGCTATCGTTTAACACAAGTTAAAGATGCGTCCCTGCACCCTCCCACCATCCCTCCAAATCCAATACTTCACATTGCTAGCTGGGATATTGGTACATCTAGTTAAACTGCGAGGGTGGGGGGGGGGGATATGTGGCAACCCATCACACTTTGACTGGGCAGAGTTCAGCTTTGGGTCATCTGACTGTTGCAACATGATTGTGTTTACTAGAGATATTACATGAGGCTTAGCAAATAATGACTGTTATTAGATTGCAATTGAATAAAAAAAATAAAAAATCACGTGACCTCCTACAGTAAGACTGTTTCAGTTATTTGAGAGAATGGCATAAGAAGCAAGAAAGCATAGCTTCAGTAAATGTGGGTTAAGTTGAGATTTTGGCGCCTGAGGGGTGCTGATGCAGTCAATGGGGTGATTTAACAGCAGTCTTGAGTGGGATGATGACGCCTTAGCAGGCAGATGAGAATTGCAGCCTTTGTCTTATAAAGCAATGGAAGAAAATTACAATATGGCTTAAAAAGGGGGAAATAACACTAACACAAACACACGCGAACACACACACACCACACAACAGATGTTCCAACTCCACTTTCCACTACCAATGATTCTCAATTTTGCTGGCGACCGCTGATCGTCTTACGTAGCATTTAGGAAAAAAAAAAAAAAAACTTGTTGAGAAATACAAAACTATTTTTTGCATGCGACACCAATGAGATTATCTCTCTTTCGTTTGTTTGACTCACCTTCTTGGTCCTAACCTTCTTTAAACACCTTGCCTTACTTTGCTACTTGCACATCTTCTACCCAATACTTCACAATCTCCTTCACTGGTGAAACCACCTGTGACAAAAAATGTGTAATATACCACAAGAAAAGTGCTGCATGACAAAATTAGAAAATGTATAGTTTTAAAAAAAACATATAAAGCCAGCAAATCCAGTTTTCATAAATCTGTATTATATAGTAACTTTGTGCTCTGAGGATTAGGATATAAGCTATCAGGCATCACTACAAAACATACCCAAATAAAAATCCGCTCTCACTAAAAGAGAAAACATGCGTAACATTTGAATTCTCTGGAAAATCTTAAAAATGAGTAAAAAACAGGGTTGACAAGTTATAAATTTGATTTAAAATTCATGAGATGACAAACTAGAAACATACAGCGATGTACAGTCGCCTTCACTTCCAGTAAATTTGGCAGAAAAAAAACCACTGAGATGAAGAGGGTGAGATATAAAAATGCTACATAAATAAGATAGTTGTTGTGACAGACTGCCAACTTTCATCCCCACCATCTCCTTGTCTAAAAACCCCTTTATCACGTCTGTAGCTGATGAGAAGAAAGCCTGTTTCAGAAGCCGGCACTAAAGTAGCTTTGAACAATGTGAGATGGAGAGAAAACTTCTCTCACACTAAATAAATCACAAAACCCTCTGGCTGTTTTTCCCCCTCAAGACCAGTTCTCCAGTGTGACTTGAAATTCTCTGTGGCCTCTCAGATCCCTATGCAGACTCAGGAAAAACAAAACACACACACAAAAAAACAAGAAATATTAAGTTGTGCAGTTTCAAACGCTCACGCAGCAATCCAATCATTTCAGAAAATTGGATTGTGAAGCAAGGAATACACAAACAGGCTTCAATTTAAGAAAAAAAAGAAAGAAAAGAAAAAAAAAAGAAGTAGGAGGAGCCAGTTATTCAGGATATAAATGACCTTAAATGACACTCCAAAGGAGCCCTGTTAGAGTACTGCATGAGTGACCGATGTCTGTCCTTTTCACCCCTCATCTGCTCCAGTTTTTATCGGTGGACTCACACACCGACCCCTAAAAATTTTCTCAAACGTTCACGTCTCTTTGCAAAAAGAAAAACCTTTTTTCTTTTTTTTTTAAACAAACCAACAGATTTTTTTTTGTTTTGTTTTATCTGTAAATCATTCTGCCTTTTGCACATAAAACCTCTTGTTAAAAAAAAAAATTGAAAACGAGACATAAAAAGACATTTACAACACAGACAAAACAATAACAAAGACATTACGCAGAAAGGGGGTTTGTGTGGGGGGCATCCCCGAGGCCCCTCTTTCTTCTTCAAGCAGGTGCTCTTTCCTGCCTCCCTCGGCCCCGCTGCTGCTGCTCTCAGGCCTCCGTCTTCTCTTTCTTTTTGTTTTTCTTCAAGAAGGACGGGGTGCGGAACTTCTTCTTCTTCTTGGTGCTGGGTGACTTGGAAGGGGAGCTCTCGAGGGACAGCGTCTCCTCAATCTTCTCTCCGGGGCGAACGGTAATCTCCACGCTCTCCACGCTGGTGGTCAGCTGACTGACGCGCTTTGACAGCTCCTCGTCGTGGTTGTCTTTGCCATTCATCAGGCCTGTGTGGTTTTCTGAGGGAAGGAGGGAGGAGTTGAGACAAGGATGTCTAATTCTGCAAAAACATAACTATTCAGTTTTAGATCCTCAAACTAATTTATTTTCAGCAGGAATATAATCTGATACTGGATTATATTTAACAGCTGTCAATGTTTTTTTGCATCATAGTCAACTTATTTAAAAGAGGACATTGTGCAGCTCTGTTAAAGGATGTACTAAACACACAGTTTCCACTTAATTTGTGCTACACTTACCCCTCCACCCACTCTCACACTGTACTGTCCCCGTGTTCTACATATTTCATAATATCGCTGTTTAGAAAAAAAGAACAGAAAAAATCCCAGTGACCTGATGGCCTAGAGAGTCTGCCCTCTTTTCATGTTAACAAAATGAGGCTTTGAGCAGCAGTAGCAGCACCAGAGTAAACACTCGCCCCCCTCTCCTGTAATGACTGTTCATGTAACAAGCCTGATAGTATCACATCCTCTTCTCAAAGTTGGAATTGCATGTTAGAGAAAATCCAGGGCAACCACTATCACATTGCTACACAAAAACAGCCAGGGCTTCTCAGGTTATTTTCAGTGTAACAGAACATATAGGGTGACATTAAAAAAGTAGCACATACATCAGCTGACCTGGTTTCAGCACAACCGGTTGACCTCATAATGGTAGCGTCAGAAAATATGGGCCCCTTGACTCAGTGTGCTGTCATTGGATAATTACTATTGTGTGGTTTTGCATGTTTGTGCTGGAAGGAAGCTGACGGGAACTCGATCCCTGTGTCATTTATTTACAGCTTGTAATGGGTACTCTGTGATCTTTGCGTTTCTTGGGCCAGACATCAACAACCCTCGAATGTCAGATGCAAGAACATATGCGTTAACAGACACAATTCTGTATATCCAAACAGCAGCAAGAGGCAACAAATTACATCATGTGGTGTTACTGAACGCTCATGTTAATAGTCCAAGGGTTCTATGATGTTTTAAAATTTTTTTTGACAACTCCACTTTTGAAGGGACAATAATTTCCCCTTGGGGGACAATAAAAAAACTGAACTGAACTACATGTGAGGATGTTCCAAAATTTAGGACATCCATTTAATCTTGTGCCAGAACTTAAACAATAGGATCAACACCAGTGTCACAAGTATGGAGCTGCTACTAGGAAATTATAGTTTAGCTTAACATAATGACAAAAAAAAAAAAAATCTGTTTCATGAAATTACTTTATTGCAAATAAGAGGTAAACAAGGATAATCTGTAAAAATACAGGTTCGAAAAGTGAGTCGTTTTCCACCGATCCCACTGATCTGCCTGTCACAATACTCAACTTTACAGCAGAAATAAACAGGCTATTACATGTTTAAGGGTAAATTATTCAGTTTTATAGAGAGGGCTGCGCTGAGTGATAGGTGAATTATTCAACACATGTGCAAAGTGTGAGCTTTTTTGTCAAAACTTCGATAAAAAATTTAATAGGTCAGAAGTTGTCCAACTAGGGTTGACCATGCAATGATGATTAATATATTTGAATGTACTACCTTATATTTAAAAGCTTTTTGTGCTTGGATTAGGTCTAATTTTCAGCTCCTACTTGGTAAGATTTAGACAAAATTTCAAAAAGTCTAAAAAAAAGTGTGGTTTGGGGTAAGAAATTAATTTCTTAAAAACAAAAACAACAACAACAAACAATTTGTCTAGTATATGTTATAAGGCTCCCAGCAAACTTCTCTGATGTGTGCTGATTGTCTTGTCTAGAATGGTTGTTAATACTGTATCATGGTGCAAATTTTTGTGCAAGTAGACAGTAAAATACAATCTCATGTCATCTAAGTATGACAATGGTCATGAAGTAAAATTTGTAATAATTTTTTATTTTTTTTTTCATTTAATTAAAATTTTCGAGAGCAGGGATCTCAAACTTTGGCCCTCGAGGGAAACATCTAAAATCTGCAGGACTGTAGCGGTTTGAAGGTTGATATTTTTATAACCAACATTAAACAGTGTACACAGAGGTCAAATGCCTTTTAATGTAGAGAGGCATGATTTTGTTTAAAAGATCATGAAGTTATAGAAAATTAGTGTGGCATGTTGAGCTTGTGTCAGTCATAACAACACACATGTGGTGTCAGAGAAAAACAGCATAAACAGTGAAGATCATTTAGAAAACGAGCCTCTGTCTCTCTGTGTGAGCGATACCTTCTTTCGCCGGAGTGCTTTGTGGAGACTGGGTGAGAGACAGAGACTGAGAGAGAGTGGAGCCGTCGTCAGAGGTTAGCTCGTGCTCGCCATCTGCAGGGAGGGGGTTGGGGTGGGGGTTGTGAGGAGTGGATGAGAGGATTGCAGAGTGGTGGTGTTTGGGGCAGGGGGGTAGTTGAAGTAGAGGGACCACAGCGGGGATGAGCAGGATGAGAGGTTGAGGAGGATTTGGGATGGAGGGTCAGGAAGGAGGGGAGGTTGAGAGATTAGTGGTAACACACACATGCTAGAATCAGGCCATGCACAGCTGTTTTCCCACAAAACTTTAAATATCCTGGTCTGCTGATCATCAGACTCTTGTTGTGCCATCCCTATTTCGCTTTTTTTTTGTCCTGCGGGTGGCTGAGCCTCCTTTGTAACATGTTGTTGAGGCTGAGCATCCCAGTGAGGAGACAGATGCTCTGAACAGCAACTTAATGAGTACATGCAGGACCACCAGAGCAGCTCTTCCTTCTCTGCACTGACTCTCATACTCTGCTACAAATTTAAACAACTGCAGATTGAGTGTCAGTGCAACTGAATTATTTCTACGCCATTATTCCAAAGTACTTGATGTTGCAGCCAAATAGTCTGAACAGGTTTAAGCATTTTTATTTTTTCTTTTTTGAATAAATTGCTCCATCATAAATTAATGGAGAGACATAACTATAGACTCCAGAAAGTCTCTTTGTGATATTGCAATATTACAGCAATATCACCGTTATGGCAGGATGGATTCTAAATCACTGTCAATGCCTATGAAATGTAAGCTACATCAACCTGGAGTTTTGGTAAATGGAGGGAAGATATTTGAATACTTGTCTTTCAGGGTTTTTTTAATTCAATGATAGAAACGGATAGCAATTTTTGTAAGAGCAGTAAATGTTAGAATCTAGCTTAGCATCAGCAGCTTCATTAGTCTAAATACTGATTATTGTGAGTCAGTGACATTCCCAAATCATGTAATGCATTTCCACATTCAGCTTGTTACAGTCATTCACAACTCATCCAAGCAAAGTCAATAAATTTAGAATGAGGTTGTGCAAAAACCTGGTCTGTGGACTTCAAATCTGCTTCATGTACAGTGCATATATACACACAACTAATCACATGCTAAACTTATGAGCACATGTGTGTGTATCTGTATTATGCATAGGCCAAGCATGTATCAGGTCCCTCCAGACGGACTCCAGCTTGCATCCAGATGGGTCGCCGGGGATTCATGGGGCTGTGGGGGCAACAGTGTCATAGCAACGGGCTCTGTTCATGTGCTGGGTGTGAAGACCTGCTGTCAGTTCGGTCTGCCATCTTAGTCATACTGGCCGCACACACACACACACATACACACAAACACACCATGTTTCAGATGCATGTACAGTAAAGCCCATTTTTTACTCATCCATACACATTCATGAGAACATGCCCTTACTGACATTCACATCCAACATAAAACATGTAAATCTGCAATGTGACTGAATATTAACAGAATGAGTAAGACCCCCATCTTCTCCCAACCCCCGTACTCCACTACAAAGTCTATCTGTTCTTCTCGCCATCCTTTTCTCAAAGACAGCAGGACTGAGCTCTAATATGATTAGCACTGTTTGTGTGTGTGTGTGTGTGTGTGTGTGCAGATTAATTAACAATTAATGCAGCAGTGGAGCCAGTGGTGACAAACCCAACCAACATAGATTATCAATATAAATGTAAGATCAAATGCCTTGACAACAAGATATTAGATGATGCTAATGCTAATCAGAGGGAAACAGGAGGTCTGAAAGGAATCTTCTGCTTGTCCACAATGACTGAACATGACTATAAAATAACTCCTCCTGCTCCTCGAAGAAATTCACCCACTGTGTGCTCTAAAATTGTGGCTTGATTATTGATTCAATTTATTTTAAGCCTGTCAATATTTTGTTGTCGAATTGAACCATCACAGATTTGTAGGATTTGATTTCTTCTGACTGCTTTGTGTACGAGTATGCACGTTGAGTGTGTTTCTGTCATACCGCTGAGGCCCAAATGCCTTCTCTCCACGTTTTTGCGATACTCCTCCATGTCCTTCTCAGACAGCTCACTGAACGGGTTGGGAGGAAGGGGAGCCATCTGCTCCTCCTCTGTGGGCACGTATGGCTGGGGAGGAGGCAGGGAGAGAGGTGAGCATGGGAGGATAGACACACACATAAACACGAATACACACACACTGGCAGAAATGTTAAGATAAAAGGCACAAACACTGATTGTGACTTAGAGTGATGATTCATTACGGTGTAACAACTGTTCATCTAATCATCAGCTCCACACTTTACATCACACTCATGCACACTCAACGTACTTACAATATCATGTAAAAAATATTATGAAGACAACCATGCTCCGAAATATCATAGCACTTAACAACCAATAATGAGTAAAATGTGTCAAGTGAAATAAAACTGGTGCAAATACAGCAAAAATGAAAGTCAGTCTCAATAAAAACACCATTACATGCAGTTTTCTGCGATATATATGACATAAAACATTTTTAAAAAAAAAGGGGACACTTGAATAAGAATCACTGCAAACAGGATAATGAATAATTACCGAAACTTTTATCTGTCCCAGATCCTTGAAGACAAGACATGAACCACAAAACCATGAGCTACAAAAATCTCAGATTAAATGAAAAAAACAAAACAAAAACACACCTTTATTATCCTTTAGATTTATAATAATTATGTTTCTTTCTTCTGTTGCTTTCATATAATGTTCAGATGTTTATTTAGCCTTTGCAAACATGCTCACATGCCTCCACCTAGTGGTGTTCTGACTGCTGAGTGCACAACAAACTGTTAGCATATTTCTGCCCACCGGGATGTGAGGAAAGGAAGTGAGGACAGACAAGATGAGGCAAGGGCAGAGTCGTTAAACCAAATGAAATGTCCTTGCTTCAGAGCATCTTTTCAAACTGATGCCAACTTCACAAGGTGTGTAGCACAGCTGCATCACCTAACCATTGCTAAACTGCAGTTCAACATTTTTAATAATATCTCTCAGGTAAACAGTAAATCTGTCTGCGTTAGAGTGGATATTTACTTTTAATTCAAATTAAAGAGTAAGATTGAATTGCCACGTCTCCAGTCGATGTTTCAGGGGCCAAAAAAAACATTTTCTGCAATAGATACACTAGTGTATCCTCACTGTATCCTCCCCATGCAATGGAGCCTGTGTGCTTTTCATCATGGTAAAAAGCAATACCCATAACTCCTACTAGAGAACAAAAAATAAATAAATAAATAAATAAAAGAAAATGGGTCAATTTTTATTACAGCTCTACATTCCCACAACCTGAGCAGATGTCTAATTAGGCCGACAGTCTGGCAAATTACACATGAAACTGCTTGTTTACAACATTACGGCTCAATGAACAAGAAATTAGGAAACTTTTATTTTTGCTATTCTTTGTTACCAAAAGACTCAAAAACAACAGTTGTGAGTTGTGAATTCCTGAAACATAAAGATGGTGTAAAAATTCATCTGAACTGATTTTGTTGCAGTTCAGGTTCTCTTGCCACATACAACAGGCTAAACAATGCTGAACAAAACAATAGGGAATAATTCAAATATTTTTTGGCTTGAACTGATACCCTTGTTCTTCTCTTTAGGTGTATGTCATTACCTCCCTTAAACAGAAAATTATCCTTGTTGCTCTTAATTTTTCTTCTAAACATCAACTGTATGTTTTTTAACTTGAAGAAGATATAGAATCTGCATTATTCATATATTGGGGTGAAAATGTGTGTTTTTCTACTGGAAATTCTCACCCGCCGTGGTTCATCAACAGGGATGCCTGCAAGGTGTTGTGAGCGTGGCCCCGATGTCATCACATCAAACCGGTTCTGCTCCCTGATCTGTGACAGGAAAAAAAAAATGATGCCATCAGCAAGCATCAGCTGTGACTGAAAGATTTTAAACTAAATTTAGGAGAATTCAAGTGACTGAAAAGAAACCTGCTGTCATGCCAGTCATGTTTATAACATACAGTTTTCACGATGACTGACGTTAATGCTGAGAGAAAAAAACGGAATTTAAAAGTTCCATCTTATCAACACATCTGGCTAGTGTAATCTTAATCTGGCTTTTAGTAGCCAGAGGTGATCTCTGATGGTGATCAAAAGCAAAAGTGTTGCACTCACTTTGTTCCTCTTTTGCAGCACCTCACTGGGGTCTGTGTTTAGAGGAACAAACTGGTTAGGGTCTTCGATCCGGATTGGAGTTCCTGTTTCATCTGCCTTCATCCACTGCAAAGATAAGACAAGTGAGAGCTGATGTTCACTGCAGAGCCAAAATAGTCACCAAACTGAACACATCAGATCAATAAAACTGAACTGTTGCAGTTTTCTGTTCGGCCACTAGATGGGGGTGTAGTATTACGTTTTTTTAACATTGGGATAAAAGTGTAGTTATAAGAAAGACATGTCTTTTATTGTCCTGTTTACATCCGCATAGATACACCAAGCACTCACCGTGGTTGCCCGGCTGTTGTAGCGCTCTTCTCCACCCTCCACGCTGACCTTGGTGTAGCTGTTAGGTGAGTTGAGCCAGCGCGTCTTCTCCCTCTGCTGCCGTTGCTGCAGGAACTTGAAGGGCAGCCTTGTGGCATCGCTGTCTTCCTCAAACATGAACGCTGTGACAGTAGCGGGAATCTCCACTTCACTCTTGTGCCTTGGCTTCTCCCGCACGATGGGGTGTCTGTAGGCATAGCCTGTCCTGTAACCCTGATGTGAAAATAAATATTAAAATAAATAAAATAAATCTTTAAAATTGTATGAAAAGATTTGGATTCATGAAGGCCTTGTGTAGTCCATCATTACTGCGGCTCCAGCATAAAATTTTATTTCATGAGGATCATGAAATGATTATGGGCCACAGCTCATTTTCAAATAAATATGAAATGAATAGACACATGGGTGAGAGAAACGAGCATTTCTGGTGTGGCTTTTCTTTCCTGAAATGCTGTTTTGCATGCCACTCTCACAGTTAGTGAGATGGAAAACAGAGAGATGACTGCAGGGTTTCTGGCAGCAGAGGACAGAGTCGTAGAGCCATTTCCTGTCAGACCCCTTTCCCTCACATCCCTCTCCTCAATCCCCTTCTTCCTTTCACTTTGCTGTATTCTCATCCCTTCCTTTTTCTCACGTTTGCATTTCCCTTCTCTTGGCTTTGCTGCTGTTTTTTACCCAACTTCCCACACACAGCTTTTGTGTTCATCTGTGGTCGACGCCTGACCTTTAAACTTGACTTTCTCATCCAACTGAGCTGGCAAGATCTTTTCCGGAAAACATCCCGCAATGTGTTCAGACATTTCAACACATTCCCAGCAGGAAGCTTGCCGAATCTCTTTACTGGCTGTCAAGATCAAAGTGGAACTACTTTATTTTTTCCCCCTGGTGCTGAATACAGTACATGGGTCTTGTATAATGAAACTAAGGGCTTATCTAAATACAAAATGTATTAAGTGTGTGTGAAAAGAAGAATGGCTTGAAAGGAGAGACATGAAGATGAGCTGTTCAATGACTCACTGAGAGGATGGAGTGTTAAAGAGGGGAAATGGTGGGAGAGATGAAAAGATGAAGGGATGGGAGACAGGAGTGGTGATGATGGGAGGACAGACAGCATGAATAAACTCAGAAAATTATAGAGGCAAGATTCTTCAACCAATAAATCTCATTATAAACAGAATCCTAGAGGGCAAAAAAAGCAACTTTTCCTTTCAAACAAACAAAATCATGTTTTTTTCCTTTAAGTATTTTCTGTATTGAGCTTCTGAAGAATCCTGCATCAGTTTAACATCTAACACAGATATTTTCTATGTATTTTCAGTTACTGTATAATGCAGCTTATTTGGCTGTAGGTGGAGCCCTTTTTTTACTCATTTCTCTCACTGTCCATTTCTGCTCTTAGCCTGCAAACATCAATGTCCCATCAAGTAACTGTTCTGATTTTAACACCTGATATATGTGATATTCAGCTGGAATTAACTGGGTGATAAAAATGATTCTTCTTAGATAATTCACATGAATTTGGCAGCAAAAACACCAAAAATAACACCTTAAAGACTAGTTATGACAACAGAAACCTGTCAACCAGGTAATTCTAAGCATGTAATGCCAATATTGGCTTCTGAGACCAATTCTGCAAGATTTAGTCTTCATCCCATTTCAGATTATGTCTGATTAAAATGAGGTACTTCTGACTACAGACTCACCAGATTATCCAGCATCCTCATCAGAGACTCAAACTCCAGCTCTCCGATCTTCCACTTGTATTGACCACCCATGTTGACGGCCGCTGCCGTGGCCACAGCAAACACTCGTGATTTATACTTCTCCTTGTCAAGGACTATGAGGTTGTCCACCCCTCCAGCACATGAAATGGCATTCACCTAAAAAAAGACAAACAAAATAAAACCCAAAACCAAAGTTGGGAGACAGGACAAATACTTAGTGTTTATTGAGGACTGATTGCTTCTGCAACACAAAATAGACATCTGTGACATTATTTCATACACTTAATAGACAGTTAGCATGAACAGATGTAGAGTCTTTTCCTTGCTGAGGAAAGACATCACTTCACATAGCCAAAAATGAGAAACCCCTCAACCAGAATATATGGTGCATGACAGACAACAAACATATCTATGGGATTAATTTATAGATATTAAGCTGGGCTTTGTAGGATGGATTAATGTTTTCTTTTGCTTAACAGGCGAGTCAATCAGGAGATTTAGTATGCTATGTTATAGAAAGGGTAAACAACTCTTCATCTCAAAATCCACCATGTTAACAAGTGAACACACAAAAATACAAAGTAGAAGACTTATAAGCTAAAATTATCTGGATTGATGTATTCAATATAGGCATGACATTTAATAGGAGCCAGAAATGAATGTTCAATCAATGATCTGTAACTCCTGCTTGTTTCACATCTTTCACCGTATCTTTGTGAAAAACACTATTTGTTCTCAAAATGCTGCTTTGAAAAATCAAAAGCAGCACATCAGATGGTTTCTCCCTTCAACAAATTCACAGTAGCCCCTGTATAAAACTGTGTTTTGCCAACATTTTCCACATGGCAGGAGATTATGAGTAACATACTGAGTGTTGTTAAAATGGTCAGAATGGGGAATTGTTAAAGCAGCTGTGGAGAGATTAGATTTAGTGGGAAAGCTGCCGTCCTGCAGGTCTAATGAAAGTAAAGAAGCTGATTGTGCAGCTGGCTCTGTGCCTTCCTGTACCTGGATTTCACATGCATACTGGGCATTATAGATGTAGTGAAAGGCCTCTTCGATGGTCTCCCCGAGAGCAACCACGCCATGATTTCTCAACACTAAAACCTGAAACACACAAACACAGACAATCATCAAGGAAATCAGCTCAGTAAAATCAAACAAGGGTTTTTAAGGGGCTTGTTTATAAGATTATGTAAATAGAAAACATCCATTTATTTTTATTTACTTATTCTCACTTTCTCCACACAGAGACAGACATGCTCACACTCAAACCCAGGGATCAAGAATCACACAAATACGACAAATTTGAACCATTTGAATATTTTTGTGTGTTTGGACCTAATTGTATAAGTAGAACCCCAAATACTTATTTGTAGCTGTATCATACAAATAAATTGTTAATAAATCATACATTGTAATTTCAGGATTTTTTTTTTGATTATAGTGGACAAGCACCTATGATGAAAATTTCAGACCCCTCGAAGATTTCTAAGTGGGAGAACTTGCAAAATAGCAGGGTGTTCAAATACTTAGTTTCCTCACTGTATATCAATGGTACGTAGAAACAAAGTGGGACATAGTAACATTCGTACTTTCACAGTCCCGTTATTATAACAAGCAACACAAATTAAACCTTTCCTGTTAACATGAGCTGACCAAGGCATCAAATAAATCATGTGGCAAGAGCACAGCTACAAGTCATTAGGAAGCTGGCAGCTTACAGCTGTTACTTGTTGAATTTTCCTTGCTGCTTTTCAATTGTAAATAAAAAACAAAAGCAGCAACATGTGGCAATAAATCAATCTCTTCATTGCTGGCCAGTGAAAAATCATACATTACTATAACACCTTGGATGCTGCAGAGATTTCTTGGTCCTCCTACCTTTGCTGTTGGCCCCAGTGCCTTCTGCAGCTCTATACGCTCCTCCTGGTCATCCAGGCTGCCTTGATAGTTGTAGTAGGCGATATCACCCAAGATCAGAGCCTCCTGGGAAATGGGTAAGATGCCGCATTTCATCGATGAGACCTACAGCCGGAGAAAGGCGAAAAGAGAGCAGCAAAGATATGTGAGCGATAAGACAGTAATGAAAGGTGTATTACAGTTGTATTATTCATCAGACTCTGCAGCTGAAATATCCTTGGAAGTCTTTCATAACTGCAGAGAAGAGCCTCTTTGTTCATGCTCATTTTTGCACTGTGCAGCCATTCAGACACAACTACACCCTTACGAGGTGCCAATCTTTATATACATGATAGTATGGCACTCTTCAGATTCAACCACCTTTGCAGTCAGGTATGGCACAGTCTGATGTAAAGTGAACTTACAGCTGCAGTGGCAGGAGTGTGCACATGTATGATGCAGCGGATGTCCGGACGCATTGAGTAGATTGCAGCATGGGGGCTGAAACCCGCGGGGTCGACCCTTAGATTGGTGGAGCCCTGTTCGATCACATCTCCGATGATGTTCAGCTTCACCTGAGGGAATGAGCACAGAGTCCTTACTCCTGGATGTCTCCTTTTTATATGGTATACATTTATTTTTACCCCAAATCTTTTGGCTGAACTGGATTAAAGACACCTAAACTCAGGCTACACAAGCTTGGCAGAGGCATCATGGAAGGAAAGCAAAGAGGCTGTAGGAGGGTAGAGGTAATCATCCTGTAACACTAACCAGGCCCATGACATATACCCTGGTAATAGAGACTGATACAAACCTACATCTACCCCTTTAACATAAGCACAGTTAATAACCCTGCAACATTAACCAGGCAGACATTAACCAAAATTAAAAAGCGTGATGACAGAAATCACATTATCAACAAAATCTGCTCTCTGTCCGCTTGGAGCATTACCAGGAAACATAATATCATCGGGGAGTGGACAAGATGTCCTTTACTTAGACAACTTCATTACTATCCAGTTAGCAGCTATTAGATTATATGACAGGAGAGACAAGATTTAGAGGCAAAGATAGAGGTAGAAAACTTTGGGGAAGGGAGATGGAGGGATGTAAAAAAGTAAAAATGGAGATTGATATCTGGAGAGAGGCTTCAATCTAGAACATATTGGAGGGCAATGACAAAACTTTATGGAGATGAATAACAAACTGAAAACATCTTTGCCTGCAGACCCTACACATCACTGTAACCACATGTTCCTCAGTGATATAACCCAGAGCCTCTTGGCTCACATTTCTCTTTATAAGTCCACCAGAACAGGAAAGGGCATTCATCATCCAGTTTGATGCTAATGCATAACACTGAGTACAAATCGAGCATGTTGATATCACAATGAGAGACTGCTGTAGTGAGTAATGGTGCTGGGGTCAGCATCTATAAGTATACATCATTGAGCAAAGGCCTATATGGCCTAAATATCATGATTCTTTAAAAAAAAAAAAAAAAAAGCAGCAAAATGCATGTAAGGCCAAACCAGCTGTCAAAACAGAAAAACATCTTTGGAATAATAAGAAAAAAAAAGACTAAATTTACCCAAATATGTAAAGTCCATCATTTGCTGAAAATATTTGAGTCAAATCAGGCTAAAAATCCAAGGACATGTCCTAAATGACACTGTCTTTTAACAGTTGTTTGACCACATAGCTTTCTATTGATCTTTCATCCAGCAGAGGGAAGTGAATGGTACCAGCCGAGCGTAAGTAACCACTGCCATATTAGTCTCCACGCAGCCACAGCCAGCTGGCATGTAATCAGACATCAATTGGGTTACATCAAATGTCCAGGGCTGCGTTGGTTCTCTCTGTCACGTCAAATTCAAATTCAAATTGCAGTCTGCCAGTCAAACATCAGTTCAGCTGAGGTATACTGATGGATGTGGTGCTTCTAATTATAAAAAAAAACAAAAAAAAAAAAAACAAAAAAAAAAAAAAAAAAAAAAAAAAAACAAAAAAAAAAACATCGCAAAAGACATTTAAAAAAGAATCTGAAATGTGATGCCAGTGAGAGTAAGAAAGTGGACAGTTGAGCCCTTAATATGAAATCCATTAATACCTTCCAGGATAATTCAAGTTTAAGCAAATGGAACAACTTGACTTCTGACCCTGTAATGTGAAGTCAATTTCTATCTTTACACACATCATGCTGAAAACATGAAATCTGAAACTTTGCAGTAACCTCTAACTGAAGTAAACAAAACACCAAAAGTACTGATCTCAATCAAACTGATACCATTATTATTATTTCCTGTTTCAGGCCCCAAACACACACGTTAAAAGGAAGAGGCAGCTTAAAATGGACCAAAGTGAACTACAATCTAGCCGTCTTTCAGTTGCAACAACTATTCGACCCCAATGCAACCTCTAGAGTCTTTATTCTGGAAGACTTCCTCTTAATCAATCTCCATGCCTCTCTAAACACTTTAACTCAACCATGTAACTAGAGACCTCAATGGATTAAAACAGGCTAAAAAGGAGGAGAGATCAGCAAGAAAGAAAGATAAAGACAGTAGTGACAGACAGGCAACAAGAAACAGACAAACTAAAACTCAGTTTTGAAATCTAAACGTGACAGGCTTCAGTATTTTATATCTTCTTTCAGCATGATTTTATTTATTTATTTTGCACTCCTTGTGATGCAGGTGAGTGATCTTCAAAAGAACCTGATGATGTTTTTTCCAACGGTTTCTGTCTATTATTTGAAGTTGAAAAAATAATATATGGTACTCATCAGGGACAAGATTGATGTTTTCTCACAGCTTTTAACTAAACCTAAACTAGAGGCTCCATATTTATTTTAACCAAATTACTGTTCGCAGTTACTGTTTGAGTAGTAGCCAAAGCTAATGCATTTTATTAGAACAGGCTACTTTCTCTCTTGTGAAGATTAAAAACTCCACTTTCTTTTGGTTAGAAAGTAGAAATTAAGTAGAAAACACAGCAAAACAACCTTTTTAATTACCATAATTAAGTAATTTATGTTACACAATATCACAGATTTACACTTCTTATGACCACATAAAGAAGAGGAGTGAACTAATGTTTCACCTAGATATGGGTTAGCTAGCTTGAACTGTTGCTGCTTTCTTTTATCTTAAACAACATAGATCCCTTTTTATTTTAAAGTCACTGTGAAAAATAAATACCTTTGTTCTTAAACATTATCTTTAATAATCTGGGATTTTCACTGTCTACAAATGTTATTTTAAAGAAGATTACTGTAGGCTAACTGGGGCTTTCTGGGGATGTGAAGATGAGTGAGATAATAGCTAAAATCTTTCAACTCTTTATTTGGCCCTTTAACAAAATGTTAAATGAAAAAAAAAAAAGGCATGTATGGTACCATGTGACATGTCAGAATAATTGTAGTGCAAAAGATATACCAGGAAGCACAAGACAAATATCAGATTGTTTACAACAGGGTTTTGAGCAAGGTTTTTACCATTTGGTGATGCAATAGGTCTCAAATATATATCAGGAGTATAGGGTTACATAATGTTTGTTATATGTTAAAAAAAATCAGTCAAGGGTAGTATGATAAAGCCTGAATTATAACAATCAGTTGGGATGTTTTATATGATATAATATCTGGTAAACAATATTTACCTACAATTACTGGAGGGCAAAAAATATTTAGCTTAAAAACAAGGTTGAACAAAACATGGTTGCCTAAGATATATATTCTCAAGGTTTTTACACAGAGGATTCACTGAAATATAACTTATGGCCTGATCTGTACAAGAGTAGCTCCAAATGTGTAAAGATATGACATATTTGTTTAAGAATATTTTAGAAAGATGTTTCTTTAAAAGTAGCCTGACAAAAATTAAAGTCAATCCACACGACCAGTACAAAGGCCTGCCAAATAAACATATCAAGCATGAGTTAAGATTGCCCACACACCCAAAAAAAGCTTCACTAGAACTGAACTATACTAGAAATTTAAATGACTGCCTGCTAAGCATTCCTACAGGTCACACAGGGAAGTGAGCAGTGTAAGTACGTTCAGCTATCGACCTACACCTGCAGCAAAATTACGCATTACATTACACAGGTGTACATTTGCACAGGCTTTGCAGACAATGTGCTAGAGCAAAATCCCAAGGATACAGTAGTTTTAACACAGGAAAAGTTTATTAGTTTAAGTCTTGGTGAATTGAAATAAGCTCAAATCAACTGATCAAAGTCAGTCAGACAATGAGAAAGAAACAGACACAAACAGTTGGAAATAGAAATGCAGGTGGAGTTAAAGAGGGAGGAAACAGTGTTGCCAAGCAACTATTTAAACCTGCCATGTCCAGCAGTGTCAGACATAATGTGTACTCATCAAACTGAAACTAAGAAAACGATAAACTCAAACAATCCATAATATTTTCCAACAGTAGGTAGGTTGTTAATATCAGTATTAGAGGAGCCAGTAACAGAACATGACGGATACATCCACCTACACCAAGATAATGATGAACTGTTGAGGAAATGAAAGACTGAAATCAAGTAATCTATTTCCTAAAGGCAGAAAAATTAAGCAAAAGGTGAAAAAGTGTCAGCAAATCATGGACCGATCCAGCTTATTTCAACTGTTAATAAGTAACCATGTTTGTACCAGACTGCAGATTTTCATGTTTCTTACCAGGTTTGATGCAGAAGCCTCAGCAAATGATAAACCTCTGGGGATGATGAGTATGTGGTCTTGTTCTTTACTGACTCTGGCCTAAGAAAAGCCAAAAGGTTATTTTATTTTTTGATGTGCTTGAAAAGGGTACTGCAGTACTGCTTTAGAATTAAAATGCAATCAATCCCAAGAAATATTTAATGGAAACTGATTCAACTCTATTTAAACTGAGCAATGAACATTTATTTCTCTTGATTCCATTTGCGCTCATCTTACTGTGATGTAGGAGTTGGCAAAGTGTGCCCAGCTGAACAGGTCCACCAGTCTGTAGAGGCTGGCCAGTTTACAGCGCGTCAGCTTCTCGCCTTTCACCATCGTGGCAGATTCCACGCCGTACAAGTCATTAATAGGAGTGACCATCCCCAGACCTAAAGGACCAGAGTGAAATCAAAGGGAAGTGGCAATATATACATTAGAAACACTGCTTGCAGATCAGTTTGTATTAATAGTATCAGTGACAGCCACTCAGGACCAGACATCTGCATCTAACATCTGGATTTTTATCTAATGATGCATCTGACTCATCTGGCTCCACATAAAAACCCTAAATTACACTGCGATGATGTAAACAAGTCTGTGCAGCAATACTTTGTTTAGCATCAACCCCTCTGAAAACATCGGTGTGGGTATCTTAAAAGAAAGATCTAAAATGGACTGGTATTGTCTTTGACGTCTAATTCTGGATTAGTTGTGCATTCCACGGCTCTGATTGGAATCAGACTTCACATATGGACTCCTGGACAGAAAGGAGCAAAACCCAGTAAAATATTCACAGCTCTTCCGGAGTCTGGAGTTCGGTTGTCTACGAGTGTTTTTGACCTCAAGCACAAAAAGCGATCCACCAAGACTTATTTTTCATGTGCTTTTGATGGGTGGGGGCAGTCCAACAGTGGTTGCACTGTTGGCAAGGGCGACACATTCTGCTTAATCTGATGAGTCTGGTTGTCCAGGGTAACTGGCCACAGCACAGAAAGCACTCACTGAGAGGGGAAGTGTTGAAGCCAGCCACTGAGCTGGCCATGAAGAAGTCTGCGATCTGCCTGAGGGCCAGCAGCCCAGTTGGGTTGTTCCCTTTTCGCTGCTGCTCCTGAATCAGACTCTCCAACTCCTCCTTAAAAGCCTGAGAGAATAAAGAGTAAGAGTTGAGAAAGGGAAGAACCTTTTAAAAAATATATTCCTGCTATAAATCTTTTGAAAGGCTAACTTTAAAACAGGATGCATTGAACAGGTATTAAATGACTCATTTACCAAAATTATGTAACTGGAAAGGCCGAAAGACACAAGATGATGATAAAGGTAGGAGGAAAGATTCAGCCTGACAGAGTTTACAGAAAGATGAAACCATAAAGTGATGTGGGAGCAGTCAGAGAGACACCACAAGTGGGAGTGATGACAAGACAATTAAGGGAGATGTGTTAATCATAGATTAGACATCCTCCTTGGGTGCCAATCTGACTTGTCTTAAGAGCAATCCATGAAGCTGGATCAAGATTGGTTGGCCACAAAACAAGCTGTGTCAGGATTGGCTGTGTAGTTATCTCACTGCTTGCACTGCAATTGGCTGAGTGTGTTTGCAGCTAATCCTTATGTTCAGACCACAGTCATCTCTACGGTATCCACATACATAATATGCTAACAAGGTAGCACACAAAAGCCTAAAAACACACACAGCTGGTACAATATATATATATAAAGTGTAATAGGATTTATGTTTTTATTTTGTACTTGTGATGCAACGCATAAAACAAAATTTAGGCAGTCATTAAAAGACCTCAGAGACCTGCAGACAGCAGCAACAACTTCACTCTGATGATAAATTTAAATCCAGGCTGCAGAGGGGAACAGCAAAGGATTTACTGTATCGCCAAATAATCTTCATTAAGCTCTCAGGGGGAGCACCAGCCTTTATCTACCTGCTTATGTAATTGAAGCTGTGACCAGTGCGAAGGATTGTCAAACACTTTAACAAACACATATTGCAAATGTACAAATGTGTAAAATTTATGTCAGTGCTACGTGTTGCCTATTCGCCACTAACGGATTTGTAAATTGTCATCTCCCTTTTAAAACTGAAACATGCAGCTTAGGGTCAAAGTGACATATGTGCCATTATCACAGGTTATTCATTAGGCTATAGAAAACTAAAATGGGTCTTACATGAACAACCTGTTGATGCAAATGGGACTGCACATCTGTGAGATGTGGTGTCCCCCAAGCAGAATAGATAATATAATAGGAACAATAGTTTGTCTGTTGTTTTTACAGCTGTCTGCATGCGCATCCACAAGTATAACTAAGGCCTAAATTAGCATTACCTCATTAATACAGATGGAACGTGAGCTCGCTTTTACCTTTAAAGCAGCAATGTAAAGTCTCCACCCACTCAATCCAGTGCAAAAGAGAAAACAGGTCATGGCACAGTTTCCATGCAATAACACTTCTAACACCGCAGCATCCAATATTCATGCCTTTATTTAATCTTGGTGCTTAAGCAACAGCCGCCATGCTCTCAGTGGAGATGCATCTTTGCATAAAAACATCTCTGACACACAACTTCCCCTTTCCCTCTGCCCCCGCATCCCTGCAGTCACCCCCATGAGACGAGTCCATTAGTGTAAGGCAAATGGAGATCCGTTTGTGGTTTTGTGCCCATGTGGGGATGTTTTGTTAAAACTAGAGCAGCCCTCCATGTCAGGACACATACAGTCCTGGAGCACTGCTGGATCTGAACCGCAGCCAGACATTTTTCTGTCCCTGGTGGTGGAGTTGTTCTGACAACTCCGCTTGTTGCGGATATCTGACTGTGGCAGTTAAGGACTTTTTTTTGTTTGTTTTTTTGCTGTTTTGTTTTTTGGTTTGCTTCGTAGACTGTCAAACTGTCATTGAAGCCACATGGTTAAAAGCACATATTAATCTGAGGTGAAACAATAACAGTTAAGGCACAGAAAACCAAATCAATGAACCACAGAAACAGAAGAATATTTTTAGTGTACTCCTCTCTATAAGTAACCTCTTCCACTTATACATATTGATTACAGATGCTATAAAGTCAACTGTTTCCTTTAACGTGTGCAAAATCAACTATGAAATGCGTTGCTCTCACACTGCAAACTTCTACAGCACCTGGGCACCAAGCTCCAGGACGAGCTGCTTTTTTTTTTTTTACATAACTAATCACAAACCATACAATGTGTGTAACAATATGCATGACATAAATAAATAAATGAATAAATAAATACTCACACTCACATGCATCTGCTCTACAATTTGTGTGTGCATTTCCAAGAAGATTATGACAGCAGGGGTTTTATTTCCCGTCATCTAAACAGATTAATGCAGGGATCTAAAGTGGATCGTATCATTTATATTCCAGGGGAAACTCACCACATCTGCAGCAATGAAGAAAAGAAAATTGCAGTGTTTTTTTTTGCCGCTGTAGCGTGATTGCACAACTTTTATTCACATCTGCTACTTCAATGAAAAGATATAAAGTCAGGTAAAAGTTAATAGGTCTTAATCCAGTACACTGCCAGAATGAAATCAACAAGAATACCACAAAGCTAAGCAGGTCTCCCAATATATTGGATTTAAAAAGGAATAAATAAATAAAAAATCTCATCTAGTCAAAGAAATGAGGATATGTATCTGACTGCTCCAACATTGCAAAGGCTAATCTTTCACAACAGATTGAAGCTCTGCCAGGTTCATTGGGGAAGACTTGAAGCTGTGAAATGAGACTGGTTATGTAAAATTAAAAAGATGATTTACAGAAATCAATAGCTGGTCCACCTAGGGGACAATAAAAACAGTGTTTTAAATCTTGTTAATTCAGAATAGCTGGTTTTCTTGGAGAAATCATTGCAGTTTAGATACTTGAGAGAGTATGATTGGTCTGAAGAACAGCTCTGATGCCAACATCTTCCAAAGAGGAATATTTATCACCACTTCCCAGTTTCTTGGTTGTTGTTTTAGAGCATCTGAGTCACATTCTCCACAGGACAACAACAAAAGTTTCCTTTTATCTTGCAATTCTAAAACATCTGCCGAAATGACCAATACAGGTCAAACTGAAACTGCTGTACGTCATCCTGTGGGTAAGAAACTCAGGACTTTTTATGAGCTGGCTGGAACCAAGCCAAACCTGCACGTCTGCAATCGTGTCCTCAAAGCAGCCTGTGTTGCTCTTGATAGTTTTAGGATTATGTCACACAAAATAATAGCATGTTCATGTGAAATTAAAATTGTGATTTTCTATGTCTCATTGCTGCAAAGTCATTTAGGTGTTTTATAAAAAAGGTTTATGTTAAATTAATGGAGACAACAGAAAAAGGAAGGTTTAGCAGATCAAAATCCAAGGTCAAGCGCTATCTTCTTATAACCCTAAAAGTATTTGGTTTTGGGGAATAATTTTGTGCAACAGATGGGATTAAACTCTTACTATAAAACTGTATCTGCAGGCAGTGATAACTGGCCTTCATCTCAGCTGGCTGAAAAAATAAAATTGAAAACATAAATTGTTGGCTCTGAGTAAAAGTCTTTAAACACACAGAATAAGACATAAAAATCTCTTAGGAAGATTTAGTGATGTCATGCTCACACACACAAAGACAAACACACATGAAACCTCCTAAAAGGCAAAAGCAAGCACACTCTTGCCAGGCGAGGCCTGTAATTTCAGACACTGCCTCTCCAGTTATGTCAGCACAATGCCGCTCTTTCAAGCCTCCAACGTGACTGTGTTACAAAGTAGAGAAGCGCCTGTCTGCAAACTTTCCAAGGCTATCGATCCCCTGTGTTTCACCTCAGAGTGCGTCAGGGAGGCTGGTCCCTGACTGCAGCTGCAGCGTCTCACCACTCTGCATAAACTCTCTGCCTTTTTCTCAGAGGATGCACTTCTTCACCTCCACAGAAAGCATAGACGCTCATTTTACACTTACTGCAGCACTTAATAAATAAAAAGAAAGCTTGAGGATGACTGTGAAGCATGACTGAATTCCCCCAATGCATGCCAATCCAACTTATTCATTCCTGGTACAAACAGTTGTGGCTTGTCTTCAGGCATGCTTTTAAAGAAAACACACCAAGTATTCTTTTAGTATTTTTTTCCCCAAATCTTATACGATTGCACAGCATGCACAAAGCAATCTTAATAAAAATCCATATTACTCTCTGATCTTGGGCTGGAGGCTCTGGTAAGTTCAACACCTTAAAGATATTTAAAATGGGAAATTGAAACACAGCTGCCAAAACCTGGCTCTGAGAGGAAATGTGTTGCTTTTTATAAAGACTCTCCAGAGCGAGTTCAACCACAAATGTTTTATCGAATTGGACCTGAAGGATTTTAAAAAGAATGAGGGAAAACATAATCGAGTACACTCCTGACATTTGCCTCACATGAAGGAGGGTTCCTCGGCAGAACCCACCAAAGCATCATAAATTATCCACCGCGCTCTGGGAAGTGTGCGGCGAGTATACCGCCTTTGAAAACCACAGGATAAGTGCAAATGAAGCAGAGTATTCACCACTTGGCATCGGTAAATCACTTCCACAGATAAACAAACTGGGCCACAAATTGAACATGTGACAGACCAAGAGGAAGAATAGGAAAAAAACAACAATAATAACAGGGTGAGCAAAGACATTTAAAATAGAAGCAGCATGTGGAAATACAACTCAAATTCAATTTTATCTGATTTAATCTCCTGCTTCTGATAGCTTTTGACCTCTGAGTCTGTTCTTTTTTGCAGCAGCAACAGTCATTGAAACATGTGCCGACAGATAGGACAGAGGGACTTACTGCAGAATGTAACACAAACATCTTCATTTCTTACTACAGCCAAAGATCTGTTTGGGAATTTTTCTTCTGTATAAAATGCCACAGAAATCCACTGTGTGAGTGAGAGCAAATTCCAGTCTGTTGTATAGGATAAAAAAAACCATCAAAACTTCCTAAAAAATGCGATGAAGTAAGGGAAACATATTTATTTATGGATTATACATATTTGGTAAGGGGACATTTTACTTTATATATAAAACTCTGCAAACAGCTCAGGAAAAAAAAGTTATAGAGAGGAAAAGATTACAGTTGGACATGGGTGTAGAAGTGGGTAGGGATGGCAATATCCAGCAAGTCCTAAGTTGTCCTTACCATCTCAGTCACAAGCTTAGAGATCAGAGCTCTCTCTACTTTGTCTGCAACAAACAGTCACTACTTTAAGTCCCACCAAATAATAAATTTCAAATGATACTATTGGCTCTGCTTTTTTGTTTCTTCCTAACATGACTGGCTCTTTCTATTGTCACTCCTTTTATTGAAAGAGCTAGCACTAATGCCAGAGAGCACAGCTAATGGGCGTTGTATGTTCAGTCAAAATGTCAGGAGAAAAGAAAATAAAAGATATAAGGACTGCTTAAGACACAAATTTTTTATTTTTTTTTAATTTTTTTTACTAAAATTAATTAATTAATAATGGTGATTAAATAGTCACTAAGCCCAATATCTTGATTCCTGAGCACATATTTTATCAGGTCACAGAATAAAAAAAAGGAGATCCTGAGACTGGTGGAGAAGTAGGGTCACAGCAGCAGGCGAGATTTAGTACTCGGAGCTGTGACTTACTACATAATTATTAAAATCCAATCAAAGTCAAAATATGGCATTCTGAAGTGTTTATGACCTTCTCATATTATTGTACAGACATTTGTGTTTGGCATAGATCCCTGCAAAAAAAAATTTCAAGATGTTTTCAATTAAAATGAGAAAAATAATGATGTAAAACAATTCATTCTAAAATAAAAATAAAAATATGCAAATATAACAATGATGATGCACTGGAACAGATGTCTTCTAATCAAAGCATTACAGAAAAAATTAAGATAATACTGTATTTAGAATAGGTAAACAGACAATAAAAGAAACTTACTGCCAATCCCTAAATAGAATTCGATTTAGATTTTCTATTCACTCTACATTACATTATGTTGTAAATAAGTATCTAAGATAAGTTGGCCACTTTTATCTTCCTACTAATGTCAAAATGCAACCCGTGTCCTTGGAATTAAGTTATGAATAAAAATCAGATCAAAATCAATATCTCACAGAGACCTATTATTCAAAAACTCAAAAAGAACGAGTCATTACAACAAACTCAGACCAGCAAAAATCACAGACCAGGCAGGTCACAGCAGAGATTATAGTGTCTAGTTTAACCAACAGCCTAAACAAAGAAGGTCTTACTGGAAAAACAGAAATTACCTTATAAGAAAACAAAAAAAGGATGTTTAATATTCACCAAAAGCGAGCAGGTTAAAGAGGGTAATCTAGTCTAATACGGTTGGAAAGAAGCACACATTGCCTGCATGCATAGTGCTGTTGCATACAATCAAGGTTAGTGTCAGTACTGTTTGGTGGGTTTAAAGAAGAAATGAAATGCTTCAGGGTTTAGCTGTGGTGTTCTAAATTTTAAAGGTAAACACAGCTGTTTGAATGAGAGGAGTGAATGAAGTCAGCTGAGTTGAATCAGTCCCGCCTGGTCTATATTAGTCTGGCTTTAAATACAACCTCCCATCTGAGTGACTGAAACATGTAATCTGGAGCGGCCGCTAGACCCATAACACGGGAATGAAAACAAACAGAGAAAGGAGAGATGAAAGAAAGCAAAGAAGGGAAGGGGAGGGGCACATGTGTGAAAACCCAATGTGTGGATTTATTTATTTACTTTTATTTTGCATTTGAGAGACAAACTGAGAAAGGTGGCAAGGAATGGAGATAACACTGTATCAAACTGGTGTCACTTACTTGTTAGTGTAGTAAAATATTAGAAATACAAGGTGCACTGAGAGGCAAACTGTCTTCATGTAAGGGCTGCCAACACTGCAGGGAGCCACCTGTCACTGTGGCCTGAGAGCTGTTTGGCTCACATTCAAAACCACATCAGGCGGGAATATTATACAAAACAAGCTTAACACACAAGTAGAGCAACAGGCAGAGGCATGCAGAGTGGGGTGCATGAGTTCATAAGGACGGTGGGCAACCTCATCCAGCTGCTGAATCAATAAAAAAACACAAAACAAAAAGTAGCTTCAGGATATCAATGTATTCGTTTTTGACTGAGCTCTAAACATGTATAATAGTATAAATCAACAGTCTGCGTGCTTGTGAGCATCACAAAATAGCCAATAACCTCATTTAACAGCCCTAACAGTGGCATAAAGGCTCACAAGTCACACTCTTTTCCACTCATCGCCTCTGCAGATCAAGATGGACTGGTGCCAGCTTTTCCAGACATAAAACAGAAAATATCGGTGATGGACGTCCGGTCAGACGGTCAGTAATGACCCAATAAAGCTCTGTGGGCAATCTACCCTTAAATGCACTCAGACACTTTCTGTAGTTGTGATCACAAACATAACTGAGTGGAAACCTGCCTTAACAGCAGTGCGCTTCCAGGCACTAAGCAGAGCATGCCAGAGGAAACCACACTGGGCATGTGTAGAATGTGTGTCACATTTTTAGCTTAAAAAAAGAACATGTCAAACTACCAAGCAGCTACACCCCTAATATCAATCGCGCACTAACAGCCAGGCTTGTGTTACACTTGAGGGGACATTTTACTCATGACATCCAGTAAATGTCCATCCACATAACCTCTGTACCAAATCTGTTCTTGACTTAATAACTACTCTGTATACATTACTCTAAAGTAATTCAGAGTACATCAGCGAGAGACTGGCCTTAAGTCAACACAGCAGAACAAATACATTTTGGTATGTTTGCAAAGACTTCATACAAAGTGAAACAGCTGTTCAAAGGGCACCACACAGACAGTAAAGTAGAACAAAAGTGCACTGGAGCAAAACTTGGCTGCTTTAACCACAGCTTTTTGGTTGCAAATATCACATTTTTAAGTGATCATTGTGCAACAGAAAGGCAAATATATGGGTTTACCTACATCAGCTGCAGTGATAAACTCACACCTCTACTGCATCTGCACATCTCAGCATTGGCTAATAGGTCCGCCATGAGTGTTAATAATCCAGGCTGATAGGCAAAATCAAATAAATATAGTTCTGTTAGCTTAAATCTGTACACATAGAGATGTTTACTTCCACAAAGCCTGACCCAACATGAGTGCTGCTGGCCTGGAGGGGCAATTAGAGAGTTTCACCAATAAGTCTACGCGAGGGCGTGGTGGCTGGTGGTAAGGTCTGGGCTCTGGCGAGCTGCTGACTGCTGTGATTCTGTGGCTAGTGTCACAATAATAACACAACCACTTACACAAGGGTGCACGTGATCACTTTCTGCTGTAACTTCTTGAGAAATCCCTTGATTAGGGAAGAATAACTGACGAGAGAAAAAATGGGAACCAATTACCCAAACTATTATCCAGTAAGTTGAACAGTTTACTTGTAGAAAGTTCTACATAAAACGTCTGACATCTCTGAGATAGCATCTCACAGGGGATTTGGATACTGCAAAAATCCCTGCTCTCTGTTCATCAGAGCCCCGCCCAGCATGAGCTATAAAATGCAACCACTGTATCAAGGGCAAGAAAGATAGTTTTACTGTAATAGTTATACCTGCCAACATGTAGCCATTCCAGCAAAGGAATCTAAAGCATCCAAATAAAACCAACACAGACATGGGCAGGGCATGCAAATTTCACAAAAGAAACATCTAAGCCAGAGGAAGGATTTAATCCCATTTCCTTTATAATAAAAAAGGTGACCTCACTGCTCCACTCTGCAGCCTTCAGGTTCCTCTGCAACAAAATACACCTCAGGCTCTCAAGTCTATCACATTATCACATCAGGACAGTCTATGCCCAGTATAAATGAAAAAGAACATTCATGGGAATCCTCTAGTATCTGAGAAGACAATCTGTAACCGAGGCAGGACCTGCTGGTTTTGCTTAAGAACAGGTGGAAAACAATCAGCAGGTTATCAACTTACACATTTTTTTTTCCTCTACTTTAGACAAAATCTAGCTCTTCCAGATAAATCTGACAAAATAAAGAGAGATCGGAAAAAATAAAAAACAAAAATGCTCCTTGCCAACTGTATGAATCTTCTGTATGGAGGCTAAAACAGTTTCCATCTTCTTACTTACGGGACTCTGTAGTATCTGTGTGACGCGTTTCTTCTGCTCCAGAACATTGAAGTCTTGCCGGAGATCAGGCGACATGTTTCTGGCTCTGATGTACTCTGGATCGTTGACGTTGACTCGGTCGAAATAGCGCTCCTTGGTCCTTCCAGTAGGTGGGGGAGGAGTGGTCACCACCCCCTGATAGTTGTCCGCACTCATGCCTGCTTCGCCTCGCTCGGTTGCTTTGTGGGTGCAGCTCTGACTCTCACCTGACGAGCAAAAGACATGGACATGTTAGAGTATGTTTAATGGCAAGATTTACTGTACAAATAACAAACTGTATGTACTCAGTTTCTTTCAACATGCATAATTTGGGGAAAAGAGCAGAAGAACAGATGCAAACACCAATGTATGCAATATAAACAGCCATCAGGCTGTAACATAGATTTGTTAGTGAAAAAAAGAAATATGTCATGTTTTATAGGGTGTATGTTACTGAGTTTAAGCTTTATAATGCCCATGTTTTACAGACAACTTTCAGAAACACCTTTTTTCAGTTATACACTATTTATAGGAGAGATTCTGTTGATTATACAGTTTTAATTCTCTAATAATAAAACACCTCTTAATAAAACTAAAGAGAAAGAGGAGGCACCGGATACTCTGATTTACTGGCAAATAAAATAAAGACTTGTCTGTCGTTGCCATATGACATGCACAGAATCCCCATTCTTGTCAAAACAGGAAGGGGACAGACCTCTTATTGGACCTCAGAGATGTGCTATTCTTCGGGTTCATGTAAATAACAGAGTCGTCCTGACAGCAGTGTTGTTCCACACGCGAGTCACAAGTGCATACAGGCGTCGTCCTGCTCATTCTGACAGTCCACCCAAAACAGTAAGCGGAGGACGTGCAGACCTTGACTGCTGGAGTAAAGTTTTTTTCCCATGTTCATTTGCAGTTCACCTGGCATGACAACAAGCATTTTGCAGGATACAGGAATTGCAGCAGCTTAAAGAGCAAATGCAACTAGCTTTGTTGGCATGCCAAGGGAAAAATCCAATAAAGCAAAAAGGCAAACACACGAGACCTTAAAAATAACCTCCTTTGTGAATAAAGAAAAACACAAATCCTGGCGCTTCTAGGAGCTTTTGCAACATGCATAGCTGCTAATGTAGCAGCGAATGATAAGCTGGTTGTGTATTAGGAAGAGGTGGGGCATATGGAATCACCAGCAGATGGTTGCTTGGCTTGCTGTAGAATAAAAGCAAAAAAGACTTTAAGAAAGGGATCCTGCTTATTTCTGTCTTTAAAAGCCGAGCGGTCATCTGACAGCAGGGAATGTCAGAAGTTAGCAATTCCTCTGACAGCAGTGACTTTTTCTCCCCTTTCAACCTCTATCACGGATGTCAACTCAGTATGGTGTGAAGAAGAGAGTTGGGGGTTGATTTGGTTTGACAGATGCCACTAAGCTGCTCACTCCGGTCAAATGCCACTTTTACAGATGGTTGAGATTAGAGGAATAACACAGAGCAGAGGAGTCCGACTCAGGCAAAACAAAGTTCAAAGAAATCCTCCCAGGTGCAGGGCCTTCAGAGGCCTTTTCTTTCAAGACTACATTTCTTTACTGTGTTGAGGCTTGACGTTTACAGAACTGCTGACACTCATCCTAACTATGCAGGAAAGCAAGGCGCTGACATTCAGCATGTTCGTTGCAAGGCCAAATATGTCAACAGGTAGAGTTTAAATGACCACTTTAAAGAAATCCTCTTCAATGGACCATGTTTTTTTAAATGCTTTGCTTAAGGGTACTTAAGTGATGGATGCCCAAACTAATCATCAAATGCTTTCCCACCATAATCTTCTGTTTGGGAAATTAACTGCACACCCTTTAAGAAGTGTTTCAGATGTGGCAAGCTATGGAGAAACAGTGAAAGCCATTAAGCCATTGTTGTAATATTTGAGTGAACCTGCACATATGCAGGAGGTGCCTCCAGTTGTAACCAGTATTTCTTATACGTTATCTCTAAAAATCCATTGGCAACACAGGAAACATTTTACTCACAACTTGAGTCCCCTACCAAAGCTGAGAGTTATGCTATGGAAACAAATGAAAGCCGCCATTAAAATCTTCTTAAATTGAAGGCAGCTGGAGTGCACCAAGTTATGTAACCGGATACAGATTTCACCCTCCTGCCTGCACCGTCTTGCTTACAGACTTGTTGGACACAGGACAAGCTGGAATTAACTAAGCTCTCATTGAAAAGCACAAAATGATGGGTTAATGAAGACAGCCGGATTACAGCAGGGTTACGATACAGAATTAAGGTATGTCAGAAGAAAGAAGGCAGATTTGAGGATTTATTTGCTGTACTAAGCAATGTTTGTTCTGTTAATTGCTAGTCTGCTATCTGATGCTGACCCAGCACCAAAAACTTTAACATTAGTGGAGCATTCAGTACACACACAATGCAAAGGAAACATGTGATTGACAGCTGAAGGTAGATAATGCCTGAAATGTGCTGCATTAGTGGAATCCTCAATGGCTGAATGCAACAGCTGGAGCTTCCCTGAAATAAAGTAGCCCCCCACTGACCCACACTCATACATCTACTTCCATCCCCCATACTCAATCTTCCACCGTTTCTGTCAATGGATCATTGTCCTGATCCTTAACCAGCTCACCCTGCCCACAGTTAGAGAGATCCCCGAGTTGGGAGGTTCAGGTGCATACTGGCTGTGGGTGTGTGTGTGTGAGTTTTTTTTATTTGAGAGCTTCATAATATAAATGAAATGCGCCATGGCAGTCTTAATTTTGCTCAATACCCACCTGGAAATTAGAGATATAGCTGCTTTTTTTACCGTGTTTTGGCTGCTTAGAGATATAGCTGCTTTTGGAGAACCGTGTTGAATTGTAATTGATTGATTATCCTCAAATGTGTGTCTGATGGACGAGGCAGGTTATATTTACTGAAGAGTGCTAGACTGACTGCGTCCACAGCTTCGGGCAAGGTTACCGCAACCTTTAACCCTGTTGCCCTCAGTGATCGGTTGCTCTCAGACATGTTCAGCTGCCTGAGTAGACATGAGCTGTCTATGAAACTTTCTGTTCTATAAACAGCTGTTTACAGAGTTCCATGTAACTAATCAATGATTTATAGCGCAAATGGATTAACCCTGTTTTGGCCAACAGTCTCAACTAGCAACTGGACTTAATCATCAGGTAAAAACATTGTGTTCCAATAAAAAAATAAAAATAGCTGACTATTGCTCATGTATACTGTTAGAGATACTACTGATAGAGCGGCCATAGCAAAATATCAGCATTGTGTTCTCTCAAATAACATAACGTTGTAGAATCAAAGTGGTGCCTTTAGTGCAACATATTTCACTTTGTCGACTCTTTGTTTACAGTTTAGCTCTATGAGTACCTCTTATGCCTGCACAGATGCTCATGATGCACAGAGATGACCCCTTATTTCACCTCCAGTTCTTACACAGACAGCAGGCCAACGAAGAGACAACAGTCTCACCTTAAGCTGACATTGTAAACAAGGTAAATATCTCAGTGGACTTTTTTTAAAGGTTAGAAACTGAAAAAATATTTTTAAACTGCGGAAGTAGTAAAGTTCACAGAGTTATTTTGTAATGGCAATTCATTGCACACTTCCATTTTATTTATTGATCTCTAGTTATGTAGGTTTTGTGTTAGGAGCATGCTTGCACTGTGGTAAGAGCTGAAAAAGTGCTATATACTATGATTAGAGTCATTTTTGTCAATATGAATTTAAAGAAAACAGGGCACTCTTTAGTTACAGGAACTATAAAAAGGTTCCTGCGTTCTAAAAACACAATTCGTCAAGGTGTTGCATTTTGTTGGCCAACAAAGTAGAGCCCAAGTAGATGAAATAAGTTTAAACCAAGATCTGTGTTGCAGTAACTGGCTTATAAACACTCCAAAAGTACGACTAACAAATACCAATGTGCAGATCATTCTGGGACCTTTAAGCAATAATTTTATGATTTAGTCACTCCAGCTAACAGAAAATGTTGTACAATGTCCAGTGTAACCAGCAGATATCTAGATAATGGTGAGCTGGGCCAAGATCTTTGGTTTCTTGCCATTGTTTATGTGGAGATACATTTAATAAGAAAATCCTTAAAACGTGATGGCAGATGCATTCAAGACTTTACTTTGTCCAACACAGTTAATTTCTTTTCCACTCCACGTGGACTAACACAAGAACCAAAGCACACTCAAACACCACCAGACTACAAAGAGAAAGTTTTCTAACTATATTCTTGTCGTTTGCTAAAAGATTTTGTCAGTTAAAATCTCTGCGTGAAGGTTGATTTGATGTCAGCATTTGACATTAGTGTAGTTCTGAATGGGGAAATGTGCTGATTGATCTTTACATGAGTTATATATTGGATATTCCATTCATACTCCTACGTACATTATTGCTGAAAGTTCCTGTCTGCACTTAGAAGTGTAATTTTGTTTTACTTGCAGCTATCTTGTTTTGCACGGCTCTGCTGTTACAGCTTGTGTTGCCATAACTTGTGACAGAAACAAGCATCCAGAATCCATAAAAACAAGCCCAATACCAAGTGTCTAGGTCCTTAAAAGAGTCCAGAGTTGCTAATGATAAGCCAGACTGAGAAGAGTGGAGACAAAAAATGTGCTAAAGCAGCAGTGTGTGTCAATGAAAACTCCAGTCAATCGTAATTGTCCTGTTAAGGTGGCTACACGTGGATACATAATGTACAGGGAAACTCCATGTAGCTTAGTTCGATTATTGGTTGCTGAAAATGCCATTAACATGCTAGTGTCTTATTTAGGGTGATGTCTAAAATGGGTTATCAGAATATGGTTGTCTTTAACTTTATCTTTTCAACTATGCTCAGCTTGGACTGTTTCTGGACTCTTTTCTCTCTTTCACATCAGTAAATGACAACTCGCCTTGTTTTATCGACTACAGACTGTTAAGAAAGGTTGAAAGAAAGGGAAAACAAAAACAGAAAAGTAAAAGTCTTCACAAGACTTGGCAGTTTTCTGCTCTGCTTTATTTTTAACTTCCAAAATGAGTCCTTCTACATTTTCTATTGTGGGATCTTACTGTATATCTCTAAGGTAGGGTGTTCGCCCATCATGCCTCAGTGCTCCTGCGACATTTAGAGCATGAGAGCCACAAGATAAAAGCTGGTGACTCAGACAACACACAACTCTCCACCTTCATCTGCTGACAGCTGGCTAATCTGGAAACCTACATCCAACTACGTTACGTACAGTCTCTGCTGCCTTTCTCTGTCCGGTCCCATCATTTTTTTGTCCATATCTCTTTCTCTCTGTCTATCATTTTCCCTCCATTGATTGTCTTTGTTTCTCTGCCCTGTGTACAAAATACTCATCCAAAGTTAGAAAGCTGATGTCCCAACAAGAGCACACATGGTCAAACGTGCTAAGAAAGATCTCAGCCAACACCAACCACGGCACTCGCATACACCTCATATCTTCAAAGCCAGCCTGCCAATGTTTCTGCCACCCATAAAAATAGACAAACCACCTTTTGGGTTGTGTTACAACCCCAATAGCAACAATACCAGGAAAGAATCTGTACGCTGCTAATTATATCCATGTACGCTGCCAAAGGAAAGTGACCACGCACGCAAACAAGGAAGTTGAGGGTTAATCTTTTTGATGTATGCACACAAACAGAAGAGTAGGTGTGCTCTCCGTCTAAACAGGTCGGTATGACAGTTTTAGCAGTGAAACTAGAGGAGAGTGTGTAAGCCAAGTGCTCAGCAGCTTACATGATCCTACAGCAGCTTTACTGCAAGATGAGGAAAACTCTTTTAGATCCCACCAGTGTGTCGGTGGGCGGCATTGATGAAAGGTTATGTTTGATTTTAAGGTTAGGGTTGCTGCATTCTTACAAAATCTTCTTTCTGAGCAGCATTGAACTTTTTGTGCATGTTGCAACATCAAAAAAATGTGTTGAGATGTTCAACAAGCATTCCTTCTAATATATTGATTATTAATTTTGAAAAAAAATTAATTTGAGAAGTTACAGTGACCCTAAAATACTTGCTTGTGTCTTCTTTCACGAACAACCACCAGTGTCACAAATTAGAGTTAATAACCAGTGCTAATTTATTCTGGTGCTCACACACACGGTAGTACTGTTATTGCGAAGCATGGTTTTAGAGCAGGAGTGTTTTTTCCTCCAAATATGTGTGCCCATTCAGCTATACAATTCCCTTAAAACTACAGTCCAGTTTAGGTCTAGTGATCTTTGGGGTCGTGCTCATGCAGCTGGTAGGAGCACACTAACAGTGGGAATGTTCTTTCTGGAAATGAATGGGAACGGGGGTTTTTGTGTTGTGTGTGTGTGTGTGTGGTTAAGAGAGAGAGGGCTGCATCCAATCAAAAGCATAAAAGGATAAACTGACACAAAGAATATATAACCCAAGCCCAACCAACCTTGCGTTCCCTCCTTGGTCAGTGAATGGGAGAGAAAAGGCAGTAGTAGGCGTCACACGCAAAACTCATGTCTGTTGTTCACTGCTGCTCAAATTCCAACAGAGAAGCAGGGAGAGACGAGTCCAAGAGGAAAAGCGGGAAACCAACAACTAAAAGTGAAAGCTGGGTAGCGATCAGAAAACAAATCTTTCCACTTGTCCGTCAAATTTTTCCATACAGATGCTCTAGGGTCGAGCTGCCAACACGCATTGAATTCTCCCTCCCGATTCCTACAGGCTCCACTCCTCGGCTGCCCTGGCGCTCATCAGAGAGAGAAGTACCAACAGCTGTGAGTGTGTTTGTGAGAGGATATGCGTGTGTGAGTGCGTGTCCTCTGCGAATGAGGGTGTGTATTTGTGTGGAAAAGAAGCTAAAGGGACCACGTGATGAAAGCTTAATCCCCCGCCCACTGGCCTAAAGGTACACACGCACACACATTCAGGCAAACACACACATACAGACTGTTAGACCAATCAGAGCTCAGGCTCACACACTAATCACCCCTCCTCCTCTTCTGTTGCCTGCTCTCTTTCTCTCTGTCTGGTCTACTCTTTTTTCATATCTTTTTGTCTTTGATCCATTCACTTTCTGGTTCATCTCCCACATTCCACAATCACTGTCTGTCTCTTTATGTCTCTCTCACACCCTGCCACCCCTTCTGTGAGACTGTACTAAAGGTCAGTGTTTATAAGTTTGGCTGGCAGCAGTGTTACTGCAGCCACACAACCTGCTACGGCAGAAACAACTGCATGCTTTTACTGCCCGTCTGTCTCACTGATTCAATATTATCTGGCTCTGTGACAAACACAAATGTAAAATGCCTCACACAAAAACAAGATTCTTAATGGAACTGACATGATTTAATGATCTCAGGTCGGAGATCAGTGGATTGCAAACCAGTGCCTTGCCCAAAGAAAGACTCCATTAGCCAAATCATCATCATGTTACTTGCCACCTCTATTGTTACGTACAGACTTAAATCTTTATTTACCACGGTCTCAAGTTACCCAAAACTGAGCCATTGCTCAAACACTCAGATTAGTACTGTTAAAACACAGTTCCAATAAGTGCATAAAATGTCTGTTATTCTAAGAGTTTTGTTTTCTATATTGTTTAGTTTTTGTATGCTACAGTAATAAATTAAGCAAACAATTTGTCACATGACTGACTGCAGCAAAACAAGAGGATACATGCTGTGAGTGAGCAGATCCACACTAATAGCAAACGTATAATAGCCCAATGTGTAAAACCACCCTATAATAATAAACAAAATACATGGTAATAAATTGCAAATATCTTCTTTTTTTTTTAAAGTTATTTTTTTGTTACATTTTGTTAAAGGGCCAAAAAAGACCTCATACTGAAAAAAAATTAAAATTCTTTACTCCATTACATACAATGCATCCATCCACCCATCCATCCATCCTCCCTCCCTCTACTGCATATCCAAGGCGAGACATAGTCCCTCCAGTCTGTCCTGGGTCTTCCCTGGGGCCTCCACCCAGTGGGATGTGCTAAGAACACCTGACCAGAAAGGCATCCAGAAAGTATCCTAACCTGCTGATGAGCAGCAGATCTACTTTGAGGTCCTCTTGGACGAACAAGCTTCTCATCCTATCACTAAAGGAGAGCCCAGCCACCATGCGGAGGAAACTCATTTTGGCCGCTTATGTCGACAGTCTCGTTCTTTTGGTTACTACCCACGGCTCATGACCATAAATGAGGGAAGGAATTCAGATCAACTGGTAATTGGAGAATTTTGCTTTGACTCATCTCCTTCATCACCATGACAGAGCTATGAAGAGTCAACATCTCTACAGACAAAGCCCGATTTGCCGGTTTTCCCCCAGCTCCATCCTTCTCTTACTTGTGAAGAAAACACCAAGACCTTTGAACTCCTCCATTAGGACACAGTTTTATTCTCATCCCAGAGAGGACACAAATACGACAAAAATAATTGACAAGATAAAAGGAAATTCAGTCCAAATTTCTTTATTTGAACAAGAAAGTAATTAAAGCAGAATTATAGACAAGAAAATGATAAAAAACCACCTTCACTTCAATTTGGTTTTAGATTTCTGAAATTATGATTTGCATCACAAGCAACATGCACCATGAAGTTTTAGCATATGGTTTCAGCACAAGCGACTTCTAACTTGGATCTTTTAAGCGTAGATGATCTGAAGAGACTTAAAGATAAAATCTTTTAGGATGGTATTTGTGGGTAGAACAAGTCCTAGTTCAGTTTTGTCTGAAGTCACTATCTATGTTTAACAACAGGAGTGAAAGCAAGGTAATTTTCCAGATGTGGAATTGTCCTAAATAGTTTGTCTAATCCCAACCCCAAAAGTTACAAAATTGATTAGCAGGTTATATTCTATAAGAGTGAAAAAGACAAAACAAAGAAAAAAGAAGGGCTTTAGAGTTCAGGTCAGCATTATGTACAGGGAAGAAAAATGTTTACAGGAATGTTAGTGTGAAGGTCTCTCTGATTTTAAACTATAAAGGAATTGAAGCTCACCTATCTTGCAATTCCTAAACATAGACCTCAATCCCACACCCACACTACCCCTATATCACAGATGAGTATACCACAAGTGAAACACAAGGTACACATTTCCTCTTGTAACAGTTGGATGCGATCCAGCTTGTGAGTCATACATGCAGAAAGAAACAAGCAACCCAAGCCAGTTTGTCAGACCAGTCATGTTGTTTGTTTATAACACCGTGACGGCATCAGTCTGCAAGAATTGCAAACTGTATGTGGATCTCTCGCATTTACTATATCGCGCTTAAAACTTTACAGGCAGATGTAATGATGAAAATATAAGTCAACTACAGTTACTTACCTAACCCATAAAAAAACCAAAACATTATAGAGATATTGAGGTTTGTTGGTAAAGACAAGTTGGAGACAGGGCATTGAGCCATTCAGCATAAAACCGTCCTCGAAACGAAGCTAATTGTTTAATATAAAGTATTCAAAGCATCA
The DNA here is from genome assembly GCA_037177495.1 of Rhadinocentrus ornatus. Classification (NCBI taxonomy): domain Eukaryota; kingdom Metazoa; phylum Chordata; class Actinopteri; order Atheriniformes; family Melanotaeniidae; genus Rhadinocentrus; species Rhadinocentrus ornatus. Next base: position 25,327,885 of record JBAMHW010000004.1, read on the forward strand.
TTGCTTAACTTTATTTTTATTGCATACAAAGTTTTGTACAGTAGAGTAAGTCATATCTTTCCTAGTAATGTTCAGATCAAATTGCTGTTATGTGATTACGATTTTAATGGTCGTTTAAAAATATGTTACTCCAATATCCTGGCCCAAAACTGTCGTAAAACATTCAATTTATACAAATAAAAAAGAGAGAGAGAGAAAAACTTCAAGGTTTGCATGCCAGTGGTTTTCAGCTGAAAGTTCTTTCAGATGAAAGAGCTTCAGTGCACGTTTACTGGCATGATAGCTTAGATGATAAGAAGTTTTGTTTAAACTTTACCCACATGGCTGCGAGCACCCCACCAAGCTCATCTGATCATCCAGGGTGGGGTGGAAAACTTGCCAAAACAAAACTGTATTAAAACCCTACATTGTTTTGTGCCATTTGAAACCCAATTACCTCTTATCAGTTCAATCAGCTTATACGACTCGTAAGTCTGATCTTTGATTTTTAACATGGCAAAATAGAAAGGGGAGAAAGTCTGTGCTTGTTTGAGTGACAAAAAATTCTCCGAAATGATGTTTATCATGATAAGAAATTATTAAGGTGATAAAGTGAATTATTCAAGATTGATGCCTGTATTTATGTATGTTAAGTTTTTTCTCTCCGAGTCAACAGCTGGAATAAAAAGGAATCAGTGACTGACTAACAATGTTGTATCTGTTAGATTTACTGTTCAGCTTAAAGCCACATGACTTGAATAATTATTATTTTATCATATTTGTCACATTTGTTTTTCAGATTGTTTTTGTATTACAGAGGGATTTGGTCAGTTATTCAAAGTCCATAATCTGTGAGTATGACCACAGTGGCTGTGACATCTGAGGCATTCAGTTACATCCATGTGGTCATCACATTTACAAAATGTGTTTTCAGTTTTTCCAGAAGCAGTCAAGGTATGTAGTAGTCCTATAAACATCTGCAATGTGAACAATAGTGTTTGCGCTAACAATATCAAGAGATGAGGTGTGACTATATTTCTAACATAGATGCTGGTACAATAGCAGTCAAGATCAGTGGTATAAGCTACAGGAAGTGTAATGGCCCAGTGTAAGAACATAACATGGATGAATACAAGGTATTCCAATAAAACTGTAAGAGAGTGCTAGCTAGGCATATGCTACTGGTTTCCAGTAAAGTTTTGTTTAGTATAACCACATTTTGTGTTAGTATAAACAGCCTATGAGGAAGTAAAGTTTGGGTAATGGTGAAAAACTTAATAATGTCATGGTATGTTAGTTAGCCATGTGTTGTGTGTAGCTAATGCTAACTAGCCTTGAGACAGTTTTGAAAGCTGTAATGTTTAAACATAATTCATTGCTTTCGTGTTCAGCATGAAGATCCAGAATTATTAGTTATCCCACTAAATGCCTGAGGGAGTAAACAAAGCACACATAAGCTTGCACAGGGGGGTATTCCAGAAAGGAGGTTTAACAATCCTGTGATAAAGCCTTAACCTGTGTGGTCGTTTCCAAAACACTAGCTATGAATAGAATAGAATAGAATAGAATAGAATAGAATAGAATAGAATAGAATAGAATAGAATAGAATAGAATGCCTTTAT
>JBAMHW010000004.1:25329585-25341171 GCA_037177495.1 Rhadinocentrus ornatus
AGTGCAGGATAGAATTTAAAAAATAAATAGAGCAAAATAAAATAGAATAAAGGCACATACAAAATGAGAGATGGGGTGCGTAGTCCTGATAAAAAAAAATATATATGTATATGTGTATTTACATTGCAGTTCGATATTGCACGGATTTATGATCTATGAGGTAGCTATCACAACCCTGTGTTGGTTAAGACAAACCGATGAAAGAAATCACCCACTGAGCCCTTAAATCATGATGAAAATGGCCAAAAAAGGAAAACAGCTGCATCCGCCACTGCCCACTGTGACGCTTGGTGGAGGATTTTCAGCAAAGTCAGTGCATAAGCAGGTCTTAAACGCATGGTAGCCTACAGTTGCCATGTGTTATCTAGTTACTAAACTTAATAAGCTTATTATATTAATCATATCATATCATATTATAAGCAGATGTAACCCATCCACCTCCAAGCATACCTGGGTCCAAGTGAAAGCAAACTATAAAAACGTTCTTCAGACTGTTAAGAATTTATCAGCACCTTAGAAAAAATTCCTCTGGTAGCCAATAATTTCCATATTGCTAGGCGCAAAAGGGTATACTTATTTCACAGCCAATAAGAAGACGATGGAGGGATGGAAGACGAGTCTTGGGGGGTTACATGATCAGAATGAGGCCCAGATGACTGCAAAGTAACTCTATAATGTCCACCTAAAGCACGAAATTCCAATGGTGGACCTGAAAATGGAAGATTTAAAATGGGAGATAAGAAATCCATGGAGACATAGGCCAAAATAAATTATGACATTGCATAACAAAGTGTGTCTCTTTTCAGGAAATGAAGCATGCGATGGAGAAGTTGGCAGACAAAATTTGATATAAAAATATTGAAAATGGAATTGTTTGTTAATTTCTTTAAATCAAAGTGGATGACAGATTTGATCACACAACACTTTTTCTCAAATGATTATGTTGGAGATATGTTGGGCATAGCCTGAACAAAACCCACGCCCTACCAGGCTATGTTAACAGCATGTGTTTCCATATTAACTTACGTAATTGAGCCATTTTCGAACGGAAAATCCATGGTTACCGTTTGGTCTAGGTTAACATAGCCAGCTAAACCAGTGAACCCGCTTCTTGGAATATCCCCTAGGTGCCTTTATTAGGGCACAACATTGACTTCAGCCATGTTAAACCCAAACTGCACATGACCTCAATTCACATTTTATATGAAAGTTTGGGTATCTATCCTGGAAAAGGTCCCAAAGGAGTTACAAAAAAAAAAGGAGTGCCTACCTTACACAGAGACTGTAGGCCTTTTTTAAATAATGTCTGGATAGGAATGCTAAAAAGAAGCTGAAACCCAGATTGGATCACATGCATGTGGGGGAAAATCAATGCAATCTTTGCTCTGCAGGCTCCAGCTGGTTTGGACCAATAAACAAGGGCTGCGATCTTACAAGCACCACATGACTTACTCTATTCTCCAATAAACTATGACCTCTACAAAATGCAGCACAATAATGTGTTCTTAGAAATTTCTTGTACATATGATCTATTAGATTATGTACAATATTTATGGAAAATAGCCTTTCTGTCTTCATATAACCCAGCTTGATTTTTCCACCAAAAATCCCCAGTTTAAATATTTGTAGTGATAGGAACAAAAATTTATCAAAGAAGAACATGCAACTGATTCCAAATGCTGACGAAGCAGATCTTGCAGATAAGCTTCACCAGTTTTAGTGGAGGTAAGATGATAAGAAAAAAATGTACAGCATTGATTGTGAGCAATGAAACACAAGCTGTGCAGTGCAGTGAAAATGCCAAATACATAGAAGAAACATGGTGCTTTCTCCTCCTTTGGATCAGATGGCCTGATCCAAACTTTAGTATCAGAGTGAGGTCTTGATCAAGGTGTATGATTGGTGATGGGGTCTTTGAGTACACCTCAAGTCCAGCACCTACAGTGTTATTATATGGTTGCCCGAAATAATTGTGGCAGGATCTTGCTGAACGGAAAAGTGGAAAACATGAGCAGTCCACCAGCTTCTTGTAAAACTGTCTGCAATTCAAGCATTTCACAAGGAAGCAGTGAAAGAGCTTCATTCAAAAATACCAACCTATTTAGACACCTAATGTTTAAACACTGAATACAGTCAGTTCACTGAGCTAATTCAGCTAAGGCTCCAACAAAGCAATGCACGCAGGAGGAAACTTTAAGGAGAGGAAACAAGATTCTGTCGGACGAGGCAAAAAGGATTACAGGGAAGGTGATGGGATTCATCACTCTGGATGGCCAACCCTAGGTATCAGAGTGAGAGTCAGTATTGGCAGATACTCATCTTAAATAATGCATACTGGTATTGGGGACAAAAAAAACAAAACATCCTGGAATGGTGGGAAGACATTCCTACTTTGGTCACACACACATACCATTCCCAACTGTCATTGCCAGGCCTCAACAAGGATACAATTTCACACACAATTCTTAAAGCTGCCACTTCTAAACAAGCCCAAACACAGATCATGACATGTAGAGTACATACCATTTTGCACTATTAGGAGCATTTCAAACAAACACATGAAAATAAAGTAAATCTCAAATAACCATCTTAAATTGATCAAATCCTAGAACGTATACACGAGCTATTCTGTTTAATGCCAATATGAATGCACAAAAGGGCAAAAGTCAAAGGCACCTCAGCCACGCCATGCATCCATGCATCTATATCTGTCTGGTTGAAAATGGCATGCCAGTCTCTGAACAATAGTTGATTATAGCCCCGTGGGAACCAAAATTACTGTTTTACTTAAGTGTGACTTGTGACACAGATTACAGACACGGTCAAACTAATATCACGCATTCACATGTTTGCATGATCCTCCACTGCAACTGTCTACACAACTGTTATCAAGTCAAATTCACGAGTCTTTTGCACACCACAGTACTCTTAAGAAATCATGTAGGCAATTACTCTTGAAGTCATCCCACTCCTTGGTCCCTTTGATAAGCTGAGGGACAAAAACACAACCGGGGAAAGGCCAGACCGTCTGCTGGGCTGCTGCAAGTTATCTATTTACAGCCACAGTGCTGCTATCAGTCAGTTTCCCACCAAAGGCAGTAGAGTAACAGCAGAAAATCAAGAGGGCACATTCAGTGACTGCCAGAAATGTTCAAACACTTGAGCTCAATTTGGGACTTCGGTTTTTTCCAAAGAACAGAAAAAAATAATGTGGGAATTTTACAAATGTGTAAATTTAAGAAAACAGTACCTGTTCAGTTAAGTGTTACAGGGCAAAAACACTGACATTTAATTAAACAAAGTTTGTTTGGACTACTTTCACTTCAAACAGCATTTTCCCAGATTACAGGGAGGTCAAGCTGCTCCCCGTGAGGACAGAACAAACCACGCGACAGCCTCTAAACTAGGTCTTAGTGACAGCTTGTTTGCTCATATGTGACATCATGTTTACATCTAGCACGTACAACAACAACAGGTGGAAGTAAGACATTTTTTTATGGTTATGATGAATCAAGCAGCACAACTGTAGTAAACAACAGGATCAGTTTCTCTCTCGTTACGATAACGGTTAAAAGTGGTGGAAAGCAACAAGCCTTGACCCTGATTTTCTTAACCCCCCAGGCCTGAAAATGTATATCACCTAACGTACAAACACGCATATGAACACCCACAGTGACACACAGAAACCTGTGACGCTTCACTCTATTGTTTATCCGGCTCTGAACAGCCCATCTAGTATTACACTTACATGGGAGTTATCCTAAGTAGCCACTAATCCACAATTGAGTAGTAGAGAGGCATTTAGAGAGCAGCTAATGTTTAACACAGTGTGATGCGTTCACAGTCCCTTCCTGGAGGATTTGTAAAGAACAATGCTGTCACTGTCTGAGTGGCTGTAAAGAGCAGAATCAAAACATGCCAATACATGGATGCACTAAAGCATGAACAGGGAGGTCTGCCTCTGCCTCCAGGTTCAGAAACAAAACAAAACAAAAAATAAAATTTTGAAAAGCTGAGAAGGGTGAGAAAGAATGAAGTGTGTCTGTGTGTGTATGTTAAGGAGTTTGATTCCTCTTGTGAAAAAGATTAAATATGACCTGGAAGTGATGATGGGAAGTCACCGCCCAGTTCTCTCCTCAGTCAAATCAGCTATTTGAGGTCAAGTTAAACGAAAGCAGAAAAACAGTTCATTGTCATTTTGTTAAAGTAAATGCTGTTAATCAGAAATTTAGAACACAATCAGATTCTAACCCCACAAATTATTTGCACATTTTTATTATTTTGCTGTGTTAGAGCTCAGCTTCTTGTAAATGATGCAGCACATCGTTGCTTCAGCATATTTAGAAGAAAGGCAGACAGGCTCTGCATTGAAGGAAAGCTTTTAAACAATTAATCATAGAAGCTTTAAACCAGTTCTAAACAGTGTGCCATACCTGCATATTGTAGCCATCTCCATAGCAATAGCAACTTTATCAGATGAATTCCCACATGTACACACACCTTTGCAACGTCTTATTGAATACCATGCACACCTTCAGTTAATACCGTAGGAGGACATTCATATTTATATCACTGTCTCTAAGTTGGGTTTTTTTCTGGTCCAAAGTTAATAGATTAAGTTGATAAAATTATTAAAATGGGTGTTACATATTTCTAGAGTTTGCATTACAGGAATCTATATTTTCTTTACTCAGCTTTAGACTAAAGGGCTAAGAAGGGCATTAAAATGAATGTCAACAGAACTTTCTTGTTACATTTTACACCGAAAATTGCCAAACAAACCATGACATAGGAGTGAAACCTGTAAGGTTGATAGTAATCTTTCTTTTTTTTTCCCCTCCTATGATCTGCCTCACTATCATGACATACAATATATCAAATAACAGGAAAAAGATAACAGAACAGGAAATGGTATATAAAAGGAATATATTTATATTATATATAAAAGGTAATTTTCTAAAAAACTGCAACAAACAGAGCAGAGAAGGCATACTACAGGTTTGTAGAAAATTTTAATTGAACTAGAAGGTTTAAAACGCATTTGATATGATGAGAACCAAGTCGGTAAAACACCTCTGGAAGTAATTTGCATGATTATGAAGTGACTAACTGTCGGTGACATGGAGGTACTGCTGCAGTGCTGCTGGAAACAAGAAATCAAAGTTGATTCAAGGCCGGAAAGATGCAAACAATGACCTTCAAAACCGCAGAGCGCGTTTGCATAAAAATCAAGTTAACTATCATGATAATAACTGACTTGCTTGACTAACAGTCACTAATTAGTAATTTGAATTCATTTTCAAAGGAAAAGTGTAAGGGCGCATTAAATAAATATTATGATTAAATTTATAGTTAGAATGGAAGAAACTAGACCGAAGTACCAGGTTCCCTGTCTTCCATAAAACCGTTCCATCATCCATAAAGTAATTTATTTCCCTTACATTAAAAGTGAGACAATTTAGACATAAATTGTGTGGTAAAGAAATTTTAAATCACTGATTCATTCTCATTGAAGTCACATACTGAAGTCCTGCTGCTGCATTTGTTCTCTGTAATATTTACTGTTCCTGATGGTTTGTCAACAATCAGCACAAAGTCATTTCTGACTCAGTTGTTACATTTAAGCTTCACAGGTTTACCCTGTAAACACTGATGGCTGAGCAATTAGGGATAATACAAAAAGGATTACACACAAATAAACTCAAATGAAACAAGAATAAATCCTGATGTGCATGCACACACACACACGCACAGTGGCACAAACATACTCCTGGCTGCTCATCACCCTGTAATTACGGCTGGTAATGACGGAGCCAAAGACACAGTTGTACAGGCCACAGTTGCTTCAACCACACAAACAAAAACAACTCCTGCCCGGGTGTCTCAGCTGCTAACTGCTACCGTATGTCCAGACTACCACACACTGGCAACGTGGTCAGGCTGAAGCTGAACAGCAGAGCGGCCTGCTGGACTGCTCCGTTGCTATGCAACATTATCAGCTTTTACGCTACATCTGAATTAGATCTGGTGCTAGTTGCTTGACATTTTCTTAAAGATCTTGCTGACATCAATGCCTGTTTGGAGAAGACTGGGAGAACTTTAAGGCTTCTTTTAGCTTGGCTTCACTGTTTTCTTTTACTTTCTGATTTGTGCTACACTTAAATTTAGATGTTTTCTTTCATGGTAGCTGTTTAGGATTCAAATCACAAGCTTGCACTAAAGTAAATCTCTGCACTCGAAGCCTGAGCTCCAGTATAAACTGGGTTCTTGTTACACACAAGTTAAATGTTTTAATCAGGGGTGCGTTAACTCTGTGTAAGTTAGATTTTTCATGCTGCTCATTCATCTAAGTCACAGAAGTGAACTTGATTGAGCCGGCACATCCACAGAGTTTCATAAAGTTACAGAACTGGTCAGACACTACGCCCCTGTCGCGACAGTGAAAAGGTTTGTTTGACAATCTGACAAACAATTCTAAACAAGTGTGCGTCAGGAAAGCTGCCAGTTCACGAAATCCTCACTGAGTTCTTATAGACCAGAACCACAAATTTTTTGCTGGCAGCAAAACTGATCTCTCCTCCTTTAGATGAACAGAAATGTTTTATCTGAAACAGCTCACTTGAAGACAAGAATATAACCTTGTCCTAAATTTCCAACAGATAATTGAGCTCTTTTTTTAACTGGCAGTCTCGGAGGCACCAGCTGAGGAGTGAAGCACTGCGCAGATTCTGTCAGCAACTGAACATATTTTATGCTGGAATGAAGGGGTAAATTAATAAGTTGGAGGCTTTTAAGAACAGAGGGAATTTTGCCTTTGATATCCCAAAACAGACAAGAGAGAATGGACAAGGAAACAAGGTCATCAGCCTGCAAAGCTTACCGGTTCATTTCCAAGGCAAATGGTTTGTACTCCAATATGAACGTGTGTCTGCAGCAGGTGAGCCACACTTTTCCAGTGTGTGGGGGCAGATGGGTAAATCATCCACACACTGCTCTGGAAGCTTTGGGGGGATTTCTGTGCTGCGAAGCTTGAGTTGATGCATGTCGGGTGTAATCCCTGGCAACTTTTCACAGGTTGTTTTAAGAAGCACTCAAATCAAGTGATTATTCATTTTCAAAATGAAAAGTCGACTGCTTGAATCAGATTTTGAAAGACCTTTTAAATAAAATATGTTATCACGTGTGTGCAGCTGTGGTGGATTTATTTTTCTCTGCTTAACAAAACAACGCTATGCAAACGTAGTATAATCAAATATTGATAATTGAAGAAATACGAAGTGAAATCAGCAGGGGTGATCCATCACTTCATAAATGTACCAACGCAGTACAGCTGAATGCTTCTTTTATACAATCTAAACAGTGTTTTCATACAGAGCCGCAGTCACATGGCAGATCAGTAAATAGGCCTTTAATAAGGATGTACGTTTATGCCTCAAGGGGAAATAGATCATTGAGATTCTTGTGAACTGAATCAGGACTTCCCCCCTTTAGAGGAAGCAGTACTATTTTCCGCACATATACACACACATACACACATTTACCACTGACTTGACTTTTTAGTAAGAATAAATGCACATCAGCAGCTGGGCTGCGCTCCACATTTTCACACCACCTGAGGTCAACAGCTGCAGAACATCAAGCATTTGACCCCAGGAGACAGGCTGGAAGTAGGAAGGGTTTGTAACAACACTACTATACTGCAAAATAAATAAAAAAGTTAAGTTCAAGGGTTCATTGTGAGTTCATGAACTTTCAGTTCCTCTTTTCTAAAATGATTTCTGATAAAGAATTCTGTTGAAGCAGAGGTAATAATGCATTAATCTGGTGGATGAGATAAAATTATCAAAGAATCATTTACGGTTTTGTTGACAAATGTCATGCTGGTTTTGCTAGGCAACCAATGACTCAGCTGTGGTCACGCAATGAAAGAAAAAACACAGACAGGGTGTCAGCAGGGTAAGAGATCTAGTGTGTGTGTGTGTGTGTGTGTGTGTGTGTGTGTATGAGTTTGTGAGTCCTGGAACCATCTATTACACAATCCGAGGAAGCAGACGGATGTGATATGTCAGAGTCCACGTCTGGATGAGATCATTAAGTGTGAAACAGAATTGCAGACCCATCGTACCAGCATGATCACAAACATACACATTTGAGGACACGAACAGCCGCACACTCAGAGGTTTCTATAGCAACTCCAAACAAACAGTCCATACAAGTGGTGACCCCACCCCAGCATGAAAAAGGGAGCTACCAAGACATTGAAGCAAAAACAAACATATTTTAGAAAGCAAGAGCAGAGATGAAGGCAGGAATGGTGGTTGGGGGCTACTTGAGTGTGCTTCACTTTATGTCTCCTTAGGGGTGTTTCATAGGACAACAGACATTTAGAAACACTTCACTATTATTGTGTAAACAAAAACATATTCATTACTTTCCCTAGAGGAGCCCAAATTGTGTAAAAACTTACCTTCACATTTATATTTCTGTAGCCATCTTCATCATTTTTCTAACAAACTTCAAAGCTTCACATCTGAAACAAACTTTTCTTGTTGACTCATTTGGAAAGCCTTGATTTCACAAGATGACTGAGGAATTGTGAAACTCCCTCATCCCACCAGTCTCCCACAGGCCATTTATGCTTCTCAACTAAACAGGTTGAAGTCAAGGAGCACACAGAAACTGCACAACCAGCCTCCAAACAGTTCTTTCCATTCAGACATCCAGAAAGAGACAAGAGAGCACTTTAACAATAGATGTGCAGCTTTGTATCAAAGTCAAGGCCGGTTATTGAAGCTCAGTAACTTCCCGGGTCAATCAAGGTTGAAGACGCCCACATCCGCAGATTAAAAAAAAAGCAATGGCATTTAGATGTTTTGCTGGCTAAAAAAGAAACCTTTGACCACTTTGCCTTTTGGCATTTTCCCATTTTGTCAACATTACGTAGGTTTCTGCTTATGGTGGTATGAATGAGGCAGAATTAATGAGGTTAGATAGTGGATATGTAATCAAAACAAATTAGTTTCAACATGGTTAAAGTTACTTTTCACCTGACTGGATTTACTAATGCCTGGAAAGTGGACATCCAGCATCCACAGAAGTCTTTGCATGTCCTGTGCCTGTTTTATAGGATTAGCTTTTATTAGATGTGTTACGCAGATTTCTCTTTTATAGCATTTTAAAATGTCATATTATGTTTGACTAATAAAGTTACAATTTTTTAAAATTCTCTAAAGCCACCAAAACAATAACATAATGTCTGTGGTCTATTGATTATTGACTGGAGCTCAGTTATGGTGCTCTCTCTCTCTACCCCAACAGGAAAACAAACATGAAGAATGTTTGTCAGACTCACTGTCACTGCGCTGTGACCCCTTCTATCACAGCTGACCGCTCAATAGCCTGTCAGAGGAAAAAGAGCATCGGGATTGTATGTGTGTGTATGTCAGTGAGTCCACCCATATTTCCGGGCCTGTCAGGTTTGAGCCTCTGGGTTTCCGACACAAATTCATACAAAGCATTCATCACAGAAAAGAAAGTGGCAGCATGTGATGCTGATGACATCCAGAAGATCTTGTCAACAGTTGATTCACTGTATCTCTGCACCCCAAAAAAAAAACCAACATGGCAGAAGATAAGGGAATTTAGTCTTTGGAAGAACTCTGGCAGTTGTCTGAAGAAGCTCTGAGAAGTTTAATTGTGTCTGTGCTCTTATGGACGGTAAGAAAATAACTTCGGAATCCTGAAATGACTTAAAGAAAGAAAACAATCTAAAAAAATACGTCATTTCATTAGTGTTTGGTCTAAACAAAATATAAGTTTGAAGTCTTACTATGGATTGCAAAGTGTTGTGGTGGTTAGCATTGTCATCTCAGAAAGAAAGTTCTTAGCTTAAATCTCAGCTGGGTCCTTTATGTGTCTGGGGTAGATAAATGTTGCCTGATTAGATAGTTGGAATTGGTTCCCACCCCCACCTGCAACTCTAAGTAGGAAATGAACTAACAGCACAAGACTGACACTAAAATGATATCCACATCCACTCAAATGTGTTGCGCCTACTCTACTGAGCTTGCTTTGGGAATGCCAACCCACAACGGACATGCTATGTCTACATGCTATGCCTACATGCTACAGGGACATGTAGACATCTACATGCCCCCACCCCCTCCCCCCTCCCTCCTGTCCCTACAAATATGCTGGGAAAAGCAAACTTCTGGTTAACTAGTGACATCTCAACTATGTGTTTTACTAATATAAAACACTGAAATTAATCAGTTATGGATTCTTACAAGTACTTGGCTTTAAGAGCAGCAAGTAGACACACATTAACAAAAAACAAACAACAAAAAAACAAAACAGTTCTGAATAAAAAAATAAATGAAAGTGCATCAATAATTATTTTGTAATCACACAGCAGCTCTGAATTGCAATTGAATTGAACCATGAGATGCTCTGCCTTCTCGTTAAAAAGATGGCTCTAATTTAACTTGGAAATGTTAATTTGTTGGTTATGTTCTCAGCTGACTGATTCAGAATCTCCGAAATTAATCAACAATAGTGATAAAAGAAATTTCAGGATTTTAAAATGTGGTAAATATATTTATTTACAAAAAATTACTTAAATGTCTATCAAAGATCATTTCTTATTGGCTTCAAATCTACTTCTGTGATATTTTATCTATTAAAAATGGCACAATATTTCATAAAAGCCATGCAATCATGAGGCGATAATCTTTTTTGAAAAAGAAAGCAAACAGTAACCAGGAGTCGAAATGATTATGTTAGAACACAGGTGTTTAAATTTTTTGTTGTACTTAAGTAAAAGTAATTAATTGTTTTCTATTATTACAGTTTGGAAATGTATTTCTCCCAAATTCTGATGAAATCACTTTTTAATAGACATGAGAATTTTATTCTAGTGGATTATGGTGGTGGCCAGCTCCAGCTTATTAAGGCTTAAAACGTTTTGCTTCTACCACCAGCCTCCACTGAATCCACATGTTGTGCTTCTGGCATTCCCAAAGTTCCTGGTGTAATTTTTCCCATTTGTGGTTTCTGTAATTAATTCTATTCATCCCTTTTCTTCCCAGTCCCTGTATCACTGTTATTTTCTGGCTACCCACATGTGTAGCCGGCAGTGCTCCAGTATCTCTCTCTTCCTCTTTTGCAGTCACACATGCGAGTGTTTGTGTGTGTAAGATGGACAAACTTCCTCTCAGGATACAGGGTCCAGCGGCACGGAGCCAGAAGTCGCCACTTTCTGCTGGATTCATGTGTGTCAGGGCTTGTGTAACAGGATGCATTCAAGTGCAACTGTCCACATCGTGCAGCCATGTTTTTTGCAGATCACTACTTTTTATTAACTGGAATTCTCCAACTTCAAACAGATTTCCCTTCCTCTATCTGTCCATAAAAAAATTATCCATTCTCAACAAGATTGACTTTAATTGTGCAAAAATAGCAATACCTGAGCAAATAACGAACAATGAAATAAAGTTAAGTAGTTTGAAGTTGGAATTCTCCAACTTCAAACAGATTTCCCTTCCTCTATCTGTCCATAAAAAAATTATCCATTCTCAACAAGATTGA
>JBAMHW010000004.1:25346263-25359430 GCA_037177495.1 Rhadinocentrus ornatus
CACACACATACATACAGTGGCTTAAAATTCTTGGTCTGTCTTGTGCATTTGAAGACTTTCAGATGTCACTAACCTAGCCTCTGATAAAAGCCAGTGTGCATTTTTAGCTCCTTTGATACCTGCACATAAATCATTTATTCTAATCATTAATTCTACAAAACATATATACATTTATGAGATACTGTATAATTTTTTTCTTCTAATTTTATACAAAAAGTGAAAATGCACCTTAAAGAGCTGCATTCAAAACATCTTACTCTTTTTCCTGAGCCTGACGTTTTCTGCTTCTTTGTTGTCACTTTAGCTTCTGCATCCTTCTTTGTTTCTCCTCCTGCCTGCAGCCTGTGTGTGAATCCATCCATCTCTAATCCTCATCCTGTACGGCTCACTGAAACTTTAAGTTCATTTGTGCAATTCTTTGTTCGGACTCCGGTGGAGGATGTCCTGGACTCACAGCAGTCTGACTACTACTTAATTATAATTTCCCACCCTGTTTGAATTCTTGCTTTTGTTGTTCTTACTCTCAGATATAAGTCGCTTTGGATAAAAGCGTCTGCCAAAGGACTGTAGAAATGTCTGCCTCGGCCTCCTCCTCTCCCTGACTCCCTATGCATTATCACCCTATTCCCCCCTGCAAACCACTTCCACTCTTCTTCCATCCCTTTTTCCCCTCACCCATCTGTCCTCTCCTCTCCTTTTCCGTCTTTCAACTCCTTTGTCCTCCACCAGCTCCGCCTCCTCTCCCATACTTTCTTGTTGAGAGAAGGACAGTGCAGCGTCCTGGCAGGTCTCCACTCTCCCGCGTGGGCGGAAAAATAAACAAGCGTCCACATGTTCCTGAGGAATTTTAATGACTTCCATATCTCTGGCTAGATTACCTGCCAAACTCGAAGCAGCGTGAGGGGAAACAGCTAACTATGAGCTAGTTCAGCGGCACGGATGACAAGTTATGTGAGCTGGAGCAAAGAAGTATCCTTTGAAGCAGTGAAAGAGGCCAGACCACTGGGACATCAAATGTACAGAGCTAAGAACTTAAAAATGTAGGACTGAAGTTGTGTATTAAAATTTTTAGTCTTGTCCACCCTTAACTATGAAACAGACAAAAATATGAAACTTTATGCACTATCAACTCGAATATAAAGATGAAAGGTTTCTTTAACACGTTAACAAAAAGCTTGTAGCAGTAATGACCTGTGTTTGAGTTGTACCTCAGTAAGTTGATCCTACAGTATAACAATACAGACAATTTCACATTAGCGTCATATCTTGTGTAAAACTTTCATGTGAACCTGAGTGCCAATAAAAACTTCACACATGTGCACTTGATAACTTTTTGAGTGCATCATTTGCATCAACAACAAAAGAAAACATCTGTGAAACCACTGGGGAGTTTTATTCAATGAATTCTGAAATGGAAGCATTTGCAGCAAATTTGTGGGTGGCATTTAGCTTCAGAGGATGGCAAAATCTAGATATCAAGCTTTTATTGTCTTACAGCCATCATGTCCTTTGTAGTACAACAGGTTTACAAAAAGAAACCCAGTCCATGTGCATGAGCAAAAAGATGCATGTAATCCAATATGAGCTTCTTCAATCATGACGTAAAGGCATGTATCAGATACACACAAAGCCAGTCTAAGATGTCATACTGAAATGGCACAAACCAGATCTGAAGATCAGATTTCTGTGTTCACACAGTCCTGAGACAAAAAAAGAATGAAATCTTATGAGTCATAGTAATGACAACAAAAAAAAAGGAAATTGTGAGCATCTATAAATATGTCCATGTTTCTCTTTAGCTGTCACTGCTGTGATCATATTGGCTCAGCATCTGTGGTACAAAAACTACAGGAAAAGCCTCTCTTTGTCTACCTTTCCCCAATTCTCCCAAATTATCTTTATCTGGCTATAAATTAAAAAAAATAAAATCCTGAGCCATGTGAAAGCTTTCACAGTCTCTGAATAATGTCCTTCATGTATTTCCTTTGCATGCCTAATTTTAAGGGTTGCAGTGAGCTAGAGACTAACTCAGTTGCTATCACACAAGAAGCACTCTGGATGGGTCAAGACAGAGACATGCACATGCATAGTCACTCCTAGGGTTAATTAAGAATCACTGGCTAAGCTAGTATGCATGCTATTGGACAGTAGGAAGAAACCAAAAAGCATGCAAAGATTTCAACCGGGAACCTTTTTGTCTTCAGTCCAGCTACTGATATTTGGCAATTGAATGACTAGAAGCTCATCAGTGGTAAGTTTCAACCTTCAGCTGCTGTCATAAAATAACTTTATGCACCAACAGAATTTTGTTTTAGGCAATCTGCAACAATCACAGAAATTTGTGCTTCTACCCTTTGACAGGAAAGGTTTCCATTGGCAGCCTTTAATTGAGAAAGAACAGGAACTGCTGTCACAGTTGGGTTGAACATGCTGCAGGTAACCCAGGCATAAAGTAACGTGTCATATCTGATTTCTATCCAGTGCTGGAAGGTTTCCGGCAGATATGCATCCACCTATGATTTGTTTATGAGTTATTGTGTGACTGGAGAAGACCACAGCTCTGCAGTGTTTGGTGTCCAGGAGAGACTGGTGATAAAAATCCCAGTTGAGAGTGTATTTTAATGAGGCCATGACCCCAGACTGTCAGGTCACACCTCAGAGACCTGACCTGAGGGGAGACAGGGGTTGATGGAGGTCTATGTCAAAGCCCAAAGTGAGGCCATAAATCTGATGAACTGCTGCTGTCAGACTAAATACTGAAATTTAAACTGAATGGGAAACGAACAATTCAGCTCATGCATGAAATAAACTGTCCATTCTAACTCCAGACTGTCTCTTTTTCTTCTTCTTTTTTTTTAAAAAGTTCTTCTTTACACAGATTGTTCTGAGCACTAAGTCTGTGTTATGTGTGTTGTCTTCTTGTGTGGCCTGCTCTTCACCATCATTAGGAGCACATTACAAACATCACACAATGTGTTTTATTACCGATGTATAAGCAGTGGGGAGTACCCAGCCCACTGGTAGGACCGCTGTTTAGATTTCAGATCTCCTAAGTCATGTTGTTCTTTCCCCTCGATCTGGGACTGGCCACAGAGGAAATTACAATACACGGGGAAACAAAAGATATTCATAACAGCTCCCACCTATGCAAAACTAGTCTTTTTCTGTATGGCTCATTCGAAATCCCACACACACTCCTGAACCTGCACTTCTCATCGGTACACAGTCGTAACCTCTGACCCTTGAAATTCATATGTTGCTCCATCTTGCACAAACTCAGGAAGCTCAAACAGTCATTCGGATTTGGTCTCTCCCCTCTTTTCCCTCTCTGGACCCCATCTTTTCTCATGCACAAAGAATCTGGGGTGTGTTTTCCAACTGCAGGCCCTCAATGATTAGTAGGCTCTGAAATGCAGGGTGTGAAAACTTCTCCAAACTTGTAATGCTGGATCTTTATGCCCCAAACTGACCAAAAGCCTAGTGTACTGAACAATCGTTCATTTCATTAATATATGCTTCTTCTTTTTTTCTTCTTCTTTCTATTTTTTTTTCTTTTAGCTTTCAGTCCTAAAATCCTTTCTCATGCTGGTGAATAAGCTTATGATGAATAGGTCAGGATGAGTAAGTGGTGTGACAGGACAGATGATTTCCTACCACTGATCCAGTTCCAACAACACACTCAAGAGACAAGAGGAAAGAAGCTCATTCTCACAGCTGAGGCTCAACTTCAAGGAAAACAGGATTCCCAGAGGATGACACCTAATAAAAACACATAGGATTAACCTTGAAACTGAAACTAAGATGTTCTCTTTTCTGTGCCTTTATAGACAGTATATACAGGTGATGTGGAGTTTCTTTACTTTTCATATCTTAGATCCATACAATTCAATGTGAAAATTAAACTAAATAAAACACCATATTAAAAATTTCTCCTAGCATATCTTGCACATTTCTGCCTGAGACAACCACTGTCACCTGTTTTGCATTCCTATTTTAGTAGAGACACTTATAAAAAAGACTGTGGTTGTGGTTAACACACTCTCTGCTTTAATAATTAGGCTTGGTTAAAGCCAAACATCAAAACCACAACTGGTTCCATCACTGAGATCTTCCCCTTCAATCTGATGTAATTCCCTTACTGGGAAGTGTGGTATGTCAGACTGGAGTCTTTACTCTCTGAGGTCTACTCATATATCTACTTCTGAAAAGGATAAAACTCATCCTGGTTTTAGAAATGACTTCCAGGCTTTAGTTAAAAAGAAGGACAGAAAGAAAGGACCATAAACAGAAAGCCTCCCATGATCTTTGTGTTTAAGTTTTTGTTGGGGTCTGAAGTCAATCCCTGGGAAATGACTGTAAAATCTAAGGGTTGGTTGGTGTTCTTTCCAGTAATGTAGAAATAACAATGTCAAAAAAATGTCCCTGTCCATAACTCTTTCTTTTACAGTTCTTTGATGTGCAGCACATTTATTTTCCACTGAGCTGGAACAAATGTAATAACTGGAGAGAAAACTGCTCATCAGCAGCAGTTTTCTGTGACATAAAGCACAAACTTCATTTCTGCAGCTCTTTTTTTTTATATTTATCTTTTTGCTCAAAAGAAGAAATTCAGGAGATGCTTTCATTGAATATTTGAGACAAAAATGAAGGAATTAACACTTATTGTCTGACATTTGTACTCAATTGCAGTGAAAGTCAACGGGGCGTTAAACCTGCAATAAAAATCTCATAAAACACCTTTTAGACTGTCTGCTGCCTTTTTCCGCCACTAACCACAACTTGAGAAAAAAACCAAAAAAGGATTCACTTTTCACAACTGCTTCTGCATTTTGGTTAAGCTTTTGTTACGTATGCTGTGTTGTTCACTTGGCGTTGCATTTACCTGATTGTACAATCTGGTGAGGATCAGAATTCTTGATTTTTATAAGCTTATATCCGACAGAGAGTGAGCTTTTTGTTTTCCACATCACTGCATCTTCAGCAAAGCAGTGAATAGATTCAGTCTTCAGTTTGTCTTGTGAATAGATTTTGACAGTTAAGGTTTTTGAGCATTCAGGCCATCATAAATAACCCATGTAAAAATACGCTGATGAACCTAAAATTAACATTAAACATCTTGTAACTTTCCAAAATATATATAAAAAAATCTACCTGAGTTTAGATGAGCAATGTTAGCTGATTGCCAATTGATGGACTCAAAACTGAACCAGGTTACAAAAAAAAGAGAAGGTATTTATGCCTCTGCTAATGGGTACAGACGCACCTGGTGATAAAAACAGAATTATACTTATGTCAGGAATTAAATGGTTATCCTAGAAGCTTTTTAAAATTGTTAATAAAAATAATATATTCCCTATAAAGTAGTATGTAAATGAGGTTATTCGATTCACTTTTACACTAATTTTAGTGGGTACAGATTTAAATAAAGCAACAAACACCTTAGCAGTGCGTTTACGCTCAGTTCACTGAGGTCTTAGAACTATTATTTCCAGCAAGAACCTCCTCCTATCAGGGATCAAGCCTGTTAGCTACGACAAGATGAAAGCATGTAATTACACCATTTTCCGATAAGGAAAACTTTGAGATAATTAGACTAGTTTATTATTTTTAACTGAACCACAGACATTAGGCCCAGGTGTAGTCAGACAAAATCGATGTATCACATATCTTTTTTTCCCCCTGCAACTGCAATCAGCTTAACATTCCCCACGTGAGACATTATGATCGACAAATGTGTATTATTTAAAAGAAAGTGAGCCGTAAAGTATAGCTCTGCATATGATCCTTGAATGGATTACAAAATAGACTCCGGACTGCACACTAACCAATTTTTATTGCACAGCTCCTTTCCTGTTCTTCCCGTTCAAAGTATTTATCTTTATGACCAATCTTCTACTGCACATATATAAAATAATCCATCTTGCAGGTGTGCATGGATTTTCCCACAGGTCACCCGTAATTTCTCAGCTACAATCCTCTGACTTACAATTGTGCAACTCAAAAATCTCACTAGTAAATTTGCCCCTTAAAATCACTGCAGTTGAAGATCAAGTTCTCAATTTGCATGACTGCAATGCAACATGTGCAAAGCTCTTGAGTCTTTATAACCTTGAGCATGATGTTACAATCCAACTACTTGAACACAGAGATAAGCTGCACAGAAAAATAGACCAAAAGTTAATTAAGCACCTATAGAAAGTTAACACAGGTTTCTCTCTCATGTTAAAATGAGCCGCCTGGTGACAACAAGTCTCTGAACTCAAGAACCTGTACTTTGACCTCACAAGAGGAGTCAATAAAAAGTGCTGGAAGATATTCATCACATACTGGTTTCTAGCTATGAGCTTCAACTTGCTACAAGCCCTTGAACTGATAAAAACCAGTGTTTGCATTATAACTGTTTGGCTGTCCTGCAGTTATAATGTATAAAGTATAAGTGTTTCCATTATAATTCAATGTGAAACAGCAACCCAGCTCCAAATTGTGACTATAAAAACTAAGAAAGTGTGGTATGACTGTTAGCAACATACAGTAAGCACAACTTACCCTTGAAAGAAAAGAAGCCTAAGTATCAGGAGATGGTCAAACACATTTGTACTGGAGCCAATTTATTCCACATATGAAGAGGAAACGAATGAGAAAGGTGAGAGATTGGTTGTAAAGACAGAAAGTTTGAGCAAAAATGTGCTTAAACATTGAAACCACTGCTGCCAACTGAAGCTAACTAAAAACTGACCCAGCATTGCTAGAAGAATATATCACAAGGTCTAGAAATAAGCTTAGTGGGGAAAAAAAACTTTACATACAACACCCAAAAGGACAAGTTTTCTGCTTAGTCCTTCTCTCAAAGACTGCAGCAGTACATTAAAACAGCAAACCACAAATAGTCAGTTTGATAAAGTAACACGCCTGTTACTTCATTAAATTTGGACAGAAAGTGAATCAACAAGGGCATGTACAAAAAAACATTAAAGTGTAAGCCTGGAGGAAATTGAGGATCAGTGACTCTGTCCATGTTAAAATAAATTTTAATGAACCACACTGCTTACAGATATAACAGAATAACAAAAAACCTGCATATCAGCTCATAAGTTCAAAAAGGTTCTTGCTTTCTGCACGAAAAAAAAAAAAAAGTGTTCTCAGGTAGTTTAGTTGAGGCAATCAGCCTCATATGTCCCCTCTCAGCTCACATATAAGACCCTCTCTGTGGAACCCAGCCCAAATACATTTGGTTTAACTTAGCGTTGGAATGCAACGTCCAATCAGACCCAAATCACAATTATCAAAAAAGACAAAAAAAAAAAAAGGCTTCAGAGCTTTCATTTCCCAGAATCAGATTTCCATCTAGTAGGTTATACGTCACAAGATCCAGGTGTGCAGTTTTATCTGACTGATAACTGACAACCTGTGTATGCACACACAGATTGTGGTAGGGGAGGACTTTTTTGTGAAAGGAAAATTAGCGGAGCTAACCGAGACACTTGAAAACCACGCTGTATGACATAATCATTACAAGGCAAGCCGTGCTATTGAACACACACATACAGACAAATACACACTGCATATTAAGTCATTTAAAAAGCAGTTTCACCCAGAAATTCATCAAAGAGGGACCCCTTCTAGACACATACAGCATCACATACAGCCCCTTCCTCTCACACACACACACACATCAACCCTCATAAATACAAACATAAGAAGAGAAAACTGAAGAAGTGCTTGGGTCATTAGGCTGATTGAGATGGCAGGATAACACTTCACCAGCACAGAATCTCCGTCCACCTCCTCAGTCTCAGCGTGGGGTGAAGTCTTATCCGTCTTAATTTTCCACAAAGACAAATCTCAAAACCTTGACCTAAGAGCAGGCATGCAGAGTTAAATTCACAAGGATAGAAAAATACCACAGGAGATGAAATCAAGGCCAGCAAGACCGCAAAACATTCGGCCTGAAGCAGCAACATTTACCTTCAAGGGCCTGGCACA
This sequence comes from Rhadinocentrus ornatus, assembly GCA_037177495.1. NCBI lineage: Eukaryota > Metazoa > Chordata > Actinopteri > Atheriniformes > Melanotaeniidae > Rhadinocentrus > Rhadinocentrus ornatus. The sequence continues at coordinate 25,354,247 of JBAMHW010000004.1, forward strand.
GGAAGTCATTCCTGAAACAATAAGAAAAACCTCAGAGGAGACCAAACAAAGCCTGTAGCAAAGGGGTCGTGTTTTATTGCTTCTCTGGACAAATATTTGATGGGATGATTCAAGATTTGTTAAGGGACCGGAGCAATCACCATGGCAGCGAGCACAATGTACGCACTTTGAGCTGATTCTCAATGGGGAGTTGTGACTTGATACAGTGAAAGTCTCTAATTGTGTGTCTTGCTGGTGGTTACAGATTAACCATAAAGATAGAAAAACCAACAACAAATTCTAGATCAGATGATTTCAATAAATGTTAGATATGTCACGAGAACCTGAAAAAAGAAGAAGCTCTGTCCAGAAACCTGGAATATTTTATGTGGAGTGAGATCAAGTCTTGGTGCCTAGTGAGAAAACATTTATCTTGCTTTTATGTTTTTAGTGGAAATATTACTAAAGTGAGTGACAGCAATGAAGGCAATGTTTTATCCTTTTGATAGTATGGACAAATATCCACTTGTATCAACATGCTGAAAAAGCATTTCAGTGGCCCAACTAGAAAAAATTATGCAAGGCGAGTATTTATTTAGTATTTGGTCTGTAAAAGTAACAGATTTTCATAACTAATGTATAGGTCCATCATTGTCATTTGTCTACTGAGCTTTTGCTCTTGGTGGTGTCAAAAGAAAATCAATGCACATAAGCTGTTGCGACAAAGCCTCACATTAATTGTTTGATGAAGGTGGGTTAGTTTTACTCAAAAACAACCGATTTGATTCTTTCCATTTGCTCATTATTAATTAAAATAGAAATCAGCAGATAAAATTGCAAATAATCATTTTCTGGTTCTATCAAAAAATTGTCAAAAATCTGCTTTAAAAAAGGAACAAGAGCTAACCTCCTCATTCGTCTGCCAAAGATAAATTAAAAAGAAAAAGAAACAGAGATTAAATGTTCTTTTAAAAGAAGCAGCAGCATTACAGTAGGGCTGGACGATATGGCCAAAACTTGTATCACGATATATTTCTTAATTTCGGTCGATACGATATCATTCCGATATCGATATAAAAAAACTAAAAACCTCAGAAAAACTGCCAAAAATACCCACAACAGATGCTGTAAAACTAAACTCTCACTCTTCATGAATAGAGATTAATATCTGGGGGTGGTGGCGTCAGTCCCCCAAAGTCTCCAATAATAACAGAAAAAGTTGCTAGATCTGTTGTTAGTCGCTTTAAAAGAAAAAAAAAAAGTCGCTAGAGTGGAGTGAAAACAAACAGCACTAAGTCGCTAAGTTGGTGACACTGAGCCAAACCACCGAGTTAGTCTTTCCTCTCTTATCAACAACTTCGTCTGCTGTCTTTTCGCTGGTAGAAGCTTGTTCAGTCACGTTTGCATTACAGACATGAGCACTCGTTTTGTATCTAAAACTAGCAGCGATGGAGCCTAGCCTAGCCTACTACCTCGCTCTGAGCACAGCAAACTGCTGCTGGGCTTTTATTCTTTTTTTTTTTTTACTGCTGCTGAGCTTGGTCAGGGCTCATTGGTCAGGCTGTGGTGTATGTCATCACTTACTTAGCCAATGTGTTGTAGTTCTATCTGTTCAGCTTGAACGCCAGTCAGTGAAACGCTGTAATCTTATACTGTATGTATATCGAAATATCGGAAATTTGTTCAAAACTCATATTACCGTTATTGAATAAAAGTATATTGCGATATATAAATATTGAATTATTGTCCAGCCCTACACTACAGCAAGTCAAAGTTCACGCTGACATTCAGGTCAGACTTGGGCTACACAATTATAGGAAAACAGAAGATCTGCAGTGGCCATTCTTACAGCAGAAGGGTTAAGTAGAAAACGAACTTGGCCTCAAATCTCCTTCTTACAGATTGTTACAGCTCGCTGTCAGATCAACTGCACTGCAGACGGAAACATTGGCTGCAAAATGCTGAAATCAGACTTGCTTGAGCTAAAATGGTGTACAGATTTCTGGGCAGGTTCCTGTTTTTTTAAGAGGGAAACAGGTAGAGATCTTCCATAACCTCGAGGCAAAGAATGCAACGCCTGGTCATGCAAAACACTTCAAGCAATACATTTTTAATCTAATAAGGCAGAGTTACTATCAGAAGAAAAGTCAAGTCAGTTCAACCATGAAAGGGGGCCTTTCACAGGAACACCCAGAAAACAAAGGTCAAAAATAGAAACAAGCAGCTCCAAATGACCCTTTATCACTGCTTGGTGAGAAGTAAACAGATACCTATGAAAAAACTGATTCACTGAAGCACTTGACTGTATCACTTCCTCTTTCCCTCAGGCACTAAAGGTTGAGAAGGGAGCCAAGCGACTTTAGAAATCTTTAACTTTGAACAACATTTATAACATGCACAAGACCATACACAGGTAACATCTCTTATCGGTGTGGTCCAGATGCATAAAACCCAGACCTTTCTGCAAACAGTGAGCACATAAACCTCCCCCCCGCCACCTATCAAGTAAGCATGCTGACACTTGAGAGGGCGGCACCTCTCATATGCACACTGAAGGCCATCTCAGGCCCATTCATAGCTCCCAGTTCTATTCTTCTCCACAGCAAAAAGAACTCAAGCTGAAAGGAGGGAAAAGGACAATTGCTATTTCACTGAGCAAGCTGGACTTGTTAAAAATACCAAAAGAAAAGCAGTCTTTAAAGTTTTTATGTGGGGAAACTTTTGTGAACTTAGAAAATGAAAATCAAAATGTAAACACACTGTATAAAAATGCATGCAATAAGTTGGAGTTAGTTGGACAGATTCACAGGCTTTTCCTGCTGCTGCAGCTCTGTAAAATGCCACAACTGCACAGAACTAAGAAAGCCTGGACAGTGGTGCTTTTAGAAGCCCTGACAATGGGAACCACAGCTTGCATTCATTCACACACAGGCACAGAGAGGCGCAAACCATGAAACAACTGCAATAAATCTGCTGTACAAACCTGCAGGACAGCCAAACTGGGAGCCGCCTTCAAGTCTTCCTGTTCACCAGACAGCTGTGATCCACCTGCACTGCAGCGAGTCCTCTGCCCGCACCGCTCACTCTCGGTCTAACACGCCTCTCCCATTGAGGCTGAATTCAGAGTAAAACCGTTGCTGCCCTCTTTCCTTCACGCCCCTCCCACTGTATCTCCTTTTTTCCTTTACGCTTTTAGCTTTCCTTTCCCATAAAGCTGCAGCTACTCTGTTATGTCTGCTGGAAAAGGCGAGGTATCTGCTGCAGGAGCTGCAGAGGACTGACTGGTCAGCTTGCGGAGAACGGGGGACAACAGTGAATTTAATGCTGATTGTGGTGAAGGAGGAAAGGGGGGAGGGGGGATTTAAATTCACATTCACACACGGGGGAGAGGTGACAGGGTCATTTGTTCCAAGGGGGCTTCAATGAAGCCTTTTCCACTCCTCTATCTGTAAAATCTGTAATGATTGGCTACAATGTTACAAAAAAAGCCTGTGTTCAGACTGGCATGAAAGATGAAAGTGATTAGATTTCATACTTTTCTCCAATCCCGTATTAGCCACCTTAAACTGTCTTGTTAACCCACTCTTTGCTTTGTTTTTAAGACCCAACTTTACTGTTAAATGACATCAAGTTACAATCAATGCTGCTAAAGTTTGCAAAGTCTCTGGTGATAAACAAAAATACTACAGTCTCCTTCAGCCAAGTCAGATATGGGAACTTTCTCTTTTTTTCTGCTCCTCCACTAAAGGTTCCCTCTTTTTACCATTACTTCTTCCAAATGCATCAAGCATTTTCCCAGTAGAATTTTAACAACCTCCTTATGTAAGGAATGTCCCTTTACACAAAAGAGGAAAACTTCAGCAGAAGAAAGAAAGGACACGTCAGTATGCGGAGCTTAGGAAATTTAAATAAAATATGGATGTTTTGCAAAAGGAGTCAAAACCAAGAGTATGCAAGCACACGACTGAGTACAAGTTAAATTTTATGTTGTATCATAAGGAAAAATATACAGTAAATGTGCATCCCAATAATAGTATAAAGTTTGAGACAGCAGCCTAGCTGCTTAGCAGCTTAGACAACTAGCTGAAAAGAATCTAAAATTTATAATTAACTTCATTTTGCACTTTTGTTGTTTTTAAGTGCTTTTAAATACGAGAAATAAAGCAAGGTGAGATGGTTAAAAGATTGAAAATATGGGCAAATATGGCATGTATAGAGGAGGTCAAAGGGAAAGAACTGATAAGGGAACATTCATACTTGGTCAGTCCGGGGTACTCGTTTCGGTTAGTGGGGGGAAGGCTGAGAAAAGTTGCACCTTCATTTGGTTTAGTTTGCTTTCACGCTGCATTTTACTGAAGCGGATGTCACACAGTCACACGACAACTAGTCATTTGGGGCTTTATTTGAAAATTGCTTACTGAAAACAGGAAGGGGGGAAAAGCAGGAAAAAGAGGAAAACCTGCTCATTGATTGGACATAACCGAAAATGGAAATCTTTCTCCTGCAGCTGGCTCGTTCGCAAAAGCCAAATTTGTGGGTTGGTATTTCTATTTTTATTTTAGTGTTAAACCCTAATATGTTTTTTTGCAAAAATCTGTCCAGTATGAGCAGCATGAAAATCATTGAGCTATCTGCGGTTCACTTGATGGTCCGTTTGCATTCACACTGCAAGTGAACTGCACCAGGGTTCACTTTCAAGTGAAGAAGTCCCTTGTCTGCTGGACTCTGCACGTTGTGTACGAAATCGAACCTGTTTGGTCTATTTCGTACACACCAGAGTGCGAATGAGTGGAAATTACTCTAAACTAATCTGTGAAAGCAGACCAGGGTTTGTTCAAAGTGAACTGAACAGCACAACTTTGAATGCACCCTAAGACAGAATACGTCTAAACAAATAATAATTATAATATCACAGCTCATTTCTACCAGATATGACCAATCAACTTTACATAGAGCATTTACAAGCACAAAACTGTTTAAAACAGTGTTTTAAAACTGATGATTTTTAGACATTAACTGTGATCCTGTACAGAAATTGAAACTACACTGGCTCCTGATTCAGTAAAGAATACAGTATAAATTGCTGCTGTTTGTTTTTAAAGCACTGAATGGCTCCACACCTCCTTACTTAGAATAGAATAGAATAGAATAGAATGCCTTTATTGTCATTATACAACAGTACAACGAGATTAAGCCATCGCCAAA
>JBAMHW010000004.1:25376483-25395984 GCA_037177495.1 Rhadinocentrus ornatus
CAAAAAGCCAGCCTTATATAGGGTTGAGTTCTATTAACAAAATGGCTTCCCTAGGCTCCTCCCATTCCACAGGTAAATCTGTCCCATAAACATAAACCCAACACAATTATCTGACTCATTCCCAGTAAACTAAAATAAATACTAATACAGTTTGTGATAAATAAATCCTGGTGCCACTAAAGACCTAGGCAATAAAGAAATCAAACATTTCCTGTAACACAAACATAATCACTCTCCCCCATACTTGAACCCTTCCCGTGATCTCCTCAAATCAGGAAGTGATGTACTCTTTTCTCCTTTTGTTCCGAGAACTCATAGTACGTGTGGTGAGTAACATATACCAGTTAACTATTTAACAAAAAAAAACAGACTTAACCAAATAAACAAAACTAAATGTTAACAATGGTCTGAGTCTTACTATAAACAGTTAAGGTTGACATTAATATGCACAGGTAGATATTATAATAGTGGCAAATGGTGTGGCCTCACCCACTTTGTCACAAGATGTTTTTGCATTCAAATGAAGCTAAAAAGCAAGAACCAATTTAGGATTAAACAAATGACACAGAATAGCTTTAAGTGCAGATTGTAGGCAATCAAAGATCAGATCAACAGTGTTTGCAAAACACTTAACTGTTTCGGTGGCATGAGGATGAAAGGAACCATCAGTAATATCTTTGCCCATACATCCCAAAATGAGACAGACAATATATATACTTACACTGTTGTCCTCCAAAGAAGATGAAAGTTACATAAAGGGAGCCTTGAACAATAACGGTGTCCAGACAGACAGACCATGGTGGTTCTCTGATTTTTGTTTTAAAAAAAACACCATTTTATAAACAGCTGACACCTCCAGCAAGCCATGTACTGGCACAAGGATCCGCCTAGCACCAGCACCTGCATGAGGTTGACCAAAAATGATAGAAATAGTTAGGATTGGTCCCACCTCTTCACTCCAACATCTTCTGAACACATTTTTTATTAAGTCAAGCCACTATTGCCAAGGATTTACATGAATCTTGGCAACACTGTAAGGACTTTCTCCCTTGCACAATAGCTGGTGGCTTAGGTTCACACTGTCAGCAGAAATAACTACTTGAGTTGAATTAACCAGACTGAACTCTGCTTCAAGTCATTAACAAAGCCACAATCTGCACTTGACAACTACTCATTTAGACTGTTGGTGATGCAGAGAGATGAGAAAAACCAGCACAGTTACATAACAACTGTTTCTGTCGACCACTGTGGTGGCCTTAGTGATCAGGCGGATATGACTGTCCAGCAACACAGCATGGCCCCCTTTAACCTCATTACATAAAATCCGCACAAATTCAGTGTTATTTTTTAACTGCTCAGATCTTAAACTTATTTATGTTGATAAAAGTCAGGGACAAGATAAGGGTCGGCTCTGCTCCTTGTCTTTTTAGTTTTGTGACAGTTGAACAACTACCTCATTAATCTAATTCTATCAGACAGGTTTAGTGAGATGCTGTGAAAGCTGTTATGTCCAGATTGTTCAAGCCTATTATTCTTTGACTGCCTGGTGGTTCTAGACTTGTTTTCATTCAAACTGAGAGGACAGGTGAGCTATTCATTTCAGCCTATTTGTCTACACTGCCACAAAGAAAAGAAGGCCGCCACAGATTGGGACACATAGGACAAAAGCTTAACCTGAAGAAACACCACTGGTGAGCTAAATTTGTCTATCTTTACCATCAGTCTCAGAGCAGATGTCAGATAAGACAGCCTGTCGGACTGTGTTTAGTCCCCAGAAAACCATGACAGATGACATTTTGTAAAATGCCACTAAAAGGTGTAAAAATTCACTAATTTATCTAACTGGTCAAATGCAGACAGGGTAGTGTTATGTACTCATAAGCAAAACAGGCTGCACATCAATCTAGACAGGTCAGATTTAATATTTACACAAATTCAGAGTTGTTACAGTGCTTGAAGAATGTGTTCCTCCATTGCCTATTCAAGGCAGGACTGGTTTGCCTTCATTGCTCCTTTTGTTCTGTTTGTAAGAAATAAAGCTCAGTGGCTGGGGGTCAAAGTTGAAGCTTTGAGCCAACAGCTAAGGTAGTCACAGTTAAATTTCTGTGGACTTGAAGGGAGCACATGCACAGTACACAGGTGTGCTATTTGCAAGCACACAATGATGTTCTGCAACACTGCTTCTATTTGCTCAGTATGAACAAAGGCAAGCAACGGCAGCATAACAAAGACATCTTCACTGCATCACAGCACATTCTCTTAGTATTTTAATATTGCCCAAGAAGTAAATTTCAGGTCATATAACCTCACAAACTGCATAAATAGATTTGATTTGTTCCATTTAATTGCTATACATAATTGGTGTGTAAATCAGCAAATAACTGACTATCAAGTACCATATAAAGTTAACAGGATTCAAATATACCTAAAATTGTGTTTAGCTCATAAAAATTGTATTAAGAAGACAAACAGATGCATAGGTTTTACAGAAGCCTGACTTAAATGTTGGACCTGATTTTAAACCCATGATTCTTTATTTCCCAACCTGCTTGGCAGCAGAAACTGGTCTACAGCAGATTGCCTGCCAAACCTGCAGTGACAGCACCTGATGTAATCCCCAGGTGTGTTTGTAAAATCTTTCTTGTAGTATTATCACTGCAGACAGTAAGGACACAAGCAGGTCAGTAATACTTAATAAGGCTAAACACAGCTGCATAGGAGAGAAGTATGAAAAAAAGAACACTCATGCACACAGTTTGTGCAAACAACCAGAGGGAGATACTAATTTAAGAAAAGTGCTGCTGCACACACAAGATAAAAGGTTGTTTATACTAAACAATCTGAATTGAATTATTTTGAGCTGCTAATTATCATAATACAAGATAATAACAAAGCTGGGTTAATAAATTGAAACTGTGTTATGTGAGTAATTTCATAATCCACTAAAATCACTCAGAGAGCACAGACCTTGCAAAGCTATTATAATTTATTTTTTTTGCTAATGATTGTTGGCATTATTTTTGAGTTAGACGCTCTAATGGCAAAACTATCCCTACCCCCCAATAGAGAAGAATCTTTTTTTAAAAAATCTCAGTGATTCGGATCACCCCAAAATCTAATCAGTTGCTCCTCATTCCATTTCTGAGATTTCCTGTAAATATAATCAAAATCTGTCCATAACTTTTTGAGTTATGTTGCTAACAGACAGACAAACAAACAAACCAATGCTACCGAAAACATAATGTCCACCTTGGCGGAGTCTGGGTTTGTGACAATGATATGCTGTGTGCAAATCATTTTAAAAAAAAAAAAATTTAATTCACTTATTCCCCATCGTCCCAGCAAGAAAAAGTATGTTCCAAATGCAATTTCCCAACATCTAATATACCTACATCCGTCCAAGAAAAACTACTTGGCAATTTTATAATCAAGGCTTCAAATGGCCCACTACCAACTTCATCAGTTCTCTTTTGGGATACAGCTTCAGTTGTATTACCGATAATGTTTGAACTTGTTACTGGTAAAGCACCAGTGGGATTAATGATAGTAAGTTTCACTGGGTGTCCCAATGAACATGAAAGTAAACCAGCAGTCACAAAAACAGTCCATTAAAATTACAAGGTCACCTGCTGAGACATGTGCATCAATACACAAACACAGACCCCTGCCCAGCTGGAACCTCTCCATCCCAGACCAAAAAAATATGATAATCCAATTTGGATTAACTTAAATTAAGCATTTAGACAGCATCACCGCCACAGAGCTTCAGAGAAAAACAAAGGCCATGCAGAAATGTTGGTAGAAGGACGACAATGTCACCACATTAGCCTATGCACCATGTGCAAAACTAAAACTTATTTCCTGTTCTTTTGCACAATAACTGCATTTTAATTTGATTGTGCATGGACCAAGACAACAAAAATATTCTATACCATTCACTAAACACAAAAGCTGTTGGTTTCAACTTGATATTTCATTGACAGATATTAGACCATCCCTTAGAACACTGCTTGTCAGTCCTGGATCTCGGGGGACCACTGCCCTGCACATTTTAATTCTTTCCAACTCCAGCACACCAGATTCAGATTAATTAAACTGATCATCAAGTTATATGCAAGCTTGCCAATAAGTTGTTTATTTAAGTCAGGTGTCTTCAAGTATGGAAACCTCTAAATATGCAGGGCAGTGGCCGCCAAGGACCAGGATAAAAAAAAACATCGTTCTACAGGATAGAAGAGAATATTGATACCACACTTAAAACACCTAACTAGGAGGACTTTGAGAACAAACGGTGCCAAACTGTGCCAAAAATAGGCATTTTGGAGACCTTGCCTGAACAGTTTGCACTAAAACATCTTTAATTATATTCTGCTTCACTTTGTTTTGCAGAGATAATGTTTACATTTTGTACAATGAATTGAAAAAGGTTCAGAGCTACAGCTGCATCATTCCAAAGAGGTATTCATATCCTGAATGTGCTTTCCTTTTTAGTTTAGCCTGAAACCTTTCTCAATTGGGATGTGTGCCATCTTCATTTATTTTTCACCAGAAGCAAATATACTGATTTTTACACGTTTTAACAAATCTCACAAGTAGTCCCTTTACTTGGACTCCAAAAGTATTCAAATTGTGTCGGAGAGATATACACATTTCATAATGGGTATGCAATTTTCCAGGCCTAAAAGACAAACACCTAAAGTAATCAAAAGGACTGTTTTCCAATTCTTTCTTCAACCTTTGCTGCAATTTGTAGTGAATTTAAGTGCATAAAATAAATGTTTTGCATTTCTGCATGTGAAAAGGTCTGATTAATAAATGGACACTACTTTAAATCATAATGGGAGCGCAGTCGATGTGAAAAACAACTAACCCACATGAAACACTTGCAACACAAGCCAATTTGTAATTTTTTCCCCCCTTATTATCAAGTCCTGGAGGTCATGAAACAGATTTTGTTCCATAACATAACATCATATTTAGGCTAAATCCAATGGGATCACTTGAGCAAGTTGAAAACAAGTATATGACAAACACTATGGTAACAGTAGCCCATGTAGGGTATAGAAACATGGCATGTAGGATATCATATTGCCTTATGTGTGTTTGTGCTTTAATCTAACCTCCAACCTAAAATGTATCAGTAACCATCCTAAAAACACAGAACAAAAGATGTGTTGTATGTAGCGATTTTCTCTGTTGAGGTAACAGAAATATTGCCTTCCCATACACTATCCTGCTACAAAGGTCTAAGACATGTGACACAACACCACACACATCTGACAGTGTATCTCTCCTTGACTCCAACCAGACACATCCTCAATGGAAACGCAGCATGTGTGTGTATGTGTGTGACCGTCCAACCCTCAGGACTGGAACTATAAGTATATTTGTTTGTGTGACTCTGCTGCTTAAATTATTTATGTAAAACCAGATCTAAAGGTAGGGCTGGGAGATTAATCGATAAAATTGATAAATCAAATTTTCTATTTCTGGAGATTTTTTTTTAAATGAAAATCGGGATTTCTTTTCCTTAGTTAGTTAGCAGTGGACTTAGTCCTCCCTCCACATCAGAATGGTGTTTGTCTGACAGATTTACAGTGAAGTGAGCCGTAACTCACTCCTGGGATTTAGCTGTACGTATAACTGCAGTGAGAAATGCAGAAGTCAACTTCAGCCCAAAAACTCTCGCTAAGAGACGACCAACATATTGTGTTGCATAGAAATATGAAGTCATTTATACCATGGAAAAGTTATGACATCATTAATTTTCTTTTAGCTGGCATTCATATATTCACATAATTTATTAAGAATAAATGAATGCCCTGCGACGGACTGGTGACCTGTCCAGGGTGTACCCTGCCTCTCACCTGAAACAATGCTGGGATAGGCTCCAGTTCACCCCGCGACCCGTCATGGAATATGCAGTACAGACAATGACTGACTGACTAAATGAATGCCAGCTGAAAGAAAGTAAATAATGTCAGTGATCTGGAAAGCAGGACTGGAATTGCGGTACAAAATAAATTTATGTTTTTAATACATTTAATTATGTTCTTTATTAAAAGAAAAGAAAAAAATCGATTAAAATCGGAAATCGGATTTGGTTAGAAAAAAAATCGGAGATTTTATATTTAGCCCATATAGTCCAGCTCTATCTTAAAGTAATTTTATTAAACTCCCTTGTATAATAATGATTTACACCAACATTACACATGTTTATGTCTATGTTTGCACTCATCCAGTCATTTGCCTCAAAAAGTGCTGAACTCCGCTGGAGTCAATGTTTCCAGATCTTGAGATAGAAACAAAAAATTTGACAACAAGCCCAAATCAAGTGATTTGTTTGTAAAAAAGCTAACTCATAATAAGGGGATTCAGCTTCTCTGATAATAAAGCATGAGTTGTAAAACAGCCGTATGTATTGCAAGTTATCTCTAAAGCGCCAGCAGGAGTTAACAGTATAATTAAAACCTTTGCCACCTATCAACTATACCTCTGTAGAGAAAAAAAGTTCATCTTTGTTAACCTGCCATTGTGGCTCCTCAGAATTTACACACTCCAACGGAGGAACCTCAGTCCTGCATCAATGTGTGCTGACATGGTGAGAGGAAGCACTGGCTACAAGTTTGAATCTGGATGGCTTAAAATTCATCCACTGAGAAATACTGCACAAAGTGCTGTTTTCCTGCCTTTACTTGACTGTTTCAGGGTGGATCTTTACTTTAAAGAACTTCTTTGTTGCCATCTGAATACACAGGATGTAATGCAACATTGCTCTTTAAGTAACTGAAACTTGTAACACACAGGGAACGCTGGGTGTGACAGGATGCAATCTGCTGCTGCTTGTCGATTTCTACTCAGGCACTGCAGGTTTCCCTTCATAATGACAGAGATGTTGATATGAGGACAGTGGTGAAGGGGATGAGTGGCAGCCTGAGGGAGCTACAACTGACAGACACTGCAATAGATAGAGGCGCTGCAACGTAACACAAAAATTAATTTGCTCAGGTTTTCAGTCTTCAGAGTATTAGCTGGAGAATTTTAGATGCTTTTGAAGAGAGGTGATGGTTTAAAGGACAATCAACATGATCTGGCTCAAACAATGTCAGATTTTAACATCCACCATGATTTCATGTTTAAATTTTTTTGTTCTGTTTTTTGCCAATGATTGTGGGCACTGATGAGTTAGAAGCTGTAACGGCAAAATTATGCCTATTTTCCAATAGTGAAGAATCCTGAAAAAACAATTCATGCATCCAAAGATTGATTCGGATAATACCCAAAATATAGTCACTTTTTCCTTTATTCCATTCCCTGACAACTTAATCGAAATCTGTCCATAACTTTTTGTGTTATGTTGCTAACAGAAAGACAGATGTATGCCACTGAAAACATAATAATGTCTTTATAAAAATCAGAATACTTTATTAATCCAAGAGAAAATTGTGTGCACAGTCGCTCCATACCAAATAACAAAGGATGAGATAAAAATCACAAAAGGAAAAATCACAAATTAGTTATAATATCTATATAACAGATACAGGATAAATCCTGCCAGTGAGTAACATGTAAAGTGTTATCAATATGATAAACAGTAAAATGTAAATGTAGTGCAAAGTTGCAAAGTTGTGGCTGGTTAGCTCAATTGGTAGAGCATCAGTCTCCCATGTGGGAGACCAGGGTTCAAATCCCCCAGGGGACGAACATTAACACCTTCCAGTTGGGTGCTTAGGCAAGACCCTTAACGCTACTGCCTAACCATTGTAAATCGCTTTGGATAAAAGCGTCAGCTAAATGACTGTAATGTAATAAATGTATAACAGTGGATGTTGTTGCTCTATGGAGGAGTTGTACAGTTTGATGGCCACAGGTAGGAATGATTTCCTGTGTCGTTCAGTGGTATTAGTCTCTCACTGAACATGCTCCTGTGACTGATCAGCAGGTTGTAAAGTGGGTGGGAGACATTGCTCAGCATTTTCTTTATTATGGACAACATTCTCCTCTCCGACACCACCGTCAGAGAGTCTAGCTCCTTCCCCACAACGTTACTGGCTTTGCAGATTAGTTTGTTTGCCTGCAACCCTCAACCTGCTGCCCCAGCATGCAACAGCATAGAGGATAGCACTGGCCACACCAGACTCATAAAACATCCTCAGCAGTGTTTGGCAGATGTTTCACAACCTTAGCCGCCTCAAAAAAAATAGACGGCTTTATGTCAAAAAGTCTTTATGTCAAAATTACAACTAAAAGACTAGATGTGAGGCAAGATTACAACTAAAAGGAGCACTTACTGTGAGAAGAGTAATATTTACACTGTACATAAAATGCAGTTCAAACCAAGGGGAAAATACACTTCGTCACACATTAGAATAACACTTCAAATACACAGAGACATAAATGTGTACTATGCACACACAGACTTCAGACTAACACAGACTCCATTATACCCACAAGGCTCCTGAAGAGAACGCAACATGCACCACTGACTGCCTGCATCAACCCTCCAGCAAAGATACACAGTAATAATAGCAGTGAATTGACACAGTTTATGTACATACAGTCGAGTGATTTCTCCTGCAGAAACATTGACCTTAATATGAGACTGAGGTGAGAGCACAAGGTGATATGAGGTATAGCTTCACATCACATCAAACCACTAAAATATTATACAACATACTAAATTGTAGCAATAAATGCTTGACTTCTCTTCTATTCTGTTAATGTTTCTAAAGGCATCTTCAGATGGGACCATAAACTAGTGTGACGCATTAAATCTTCATGGCACTTTATCTTATCAAGTCACACCAGGATATATTACCTGCCTTGGGTAACCAAATATTAGTTTCTGCACAAGCTCAGTCATTCAGTAAATTTGCATTTTACACACAATTGGATGCAGCCTGGCTGAAATGTCCACACCTAACAAAAACACTGAAAAGCATAATGTTTGTCCTTTATGGGAGGAGACTGCCCTTTAAGTGGTTTTCAGGTGTAGAGGGTGCAGGAGAAGCCCAGCTAGCAGAAGACTAGCCAGCTTTAGGACACCTCCATAGAAGCCACAATGAAAACAATCAAGCTAGAGAGCTGAGCCCATCCCCCAATAATGGGTTAGAAACATGAAGAAGAGAGGCCTTGTTAAGGTTTCAAGGGTCTAGATGCAAGAAATTATAAAGCCAAAGTTTTCTGTGACTGTCTTCTAGCCTCATGCTGGGCTGTGAAAGTCACAGAAAATAGCATGTTTGCAAAGCTGAATGTAGCTCAATAATCATTTTAGCTTTATTTTGTTTATATATATATACACACATTAACAAGAGGGCAGTACTGTAACAACAGCTCTAAACGTCACATAAATCAACAAGAAAAAAAGGAAAACTCCTGGGGTTATTTGTAATTTTATTTTGCTCTTTAAAATATTATTATATATAGAGGAGGGGATTGCAGATGTATAATGTCCAGCAAAAATCTATGAGTTAAGGCCATTACACACCGGGACCGTTGCGAATAAACAACACGATATTGCGAATAATTCAGAGAAGTTTTTGTCTATGCACACCAAGAGGATAAGAAATTGCGAATAAATTATGAAGATTCTAAAACATTCGGAAAGTGGGAAAGACAAACGTGGACTCCACATCAGGCACATCAATACGCCGTCTCTGATTGGTCGAATGTGTATCTGTCGGATGCGAATATTAAGAAAAATCTACTGCAGTCCGAAAAAATAAATCTCGCAAAATCGCTTACTGGAAATTCATCACTGATGTGAATGTTTCCATTGAATTCTCATTGATTCGATAAAATATATTGCCGTGCGAATTAGTCAGACGAAATGTTTGGATTAGGTGTGTAAAGGCCTTTAGAGCGTCATCATTGAAATCAAAACAAGACAGAGAAAAACTAAAACATAACATGGTTTGTAAAAATGACACTTAGAAAATCACATCATGTCTTGTGACTGTTCTACTTCATGTATCTAATAAGACTAAACAAACAGATTAAAACCGTGACTCAGTTCGCCCAGGACAATAAATAAATGCCAAAACATCAAGTCTCAGAAGTGCTGACACAGCATGTGAGTCGGGTGGCGGTGTGGGTGAGAAACATTGTTTAGTAAACAAGCTGACCCAGTTAGAAATGAGACAACAGGGGAGCGCAGCACAGTACATCCCATGCTAACACCAGGTTTCAGCAGCCCGCTGAGCTCAGTGCTGCCAACTGGGATTTGTCACTGTGATTTACAAAACAGCACAGCATACAGATATGTGTGTGTGTGCATGTGTGTGTGTGCATGCGTAAGCAGGAACTAAGGCATGGGTGTGCCTAGCAGATGATGTGGTAAATGTAGCTGTTTGGTCACAAAGGCAATAAAGGGTGTTTCCTGGACACACAAGGCCAACAAAAGTTCATAAACAAACACACATTTTCATTTCCTCCTATGCCTGTAACTGATGTCTTTTCACTGATCTTTAATAAAATCTTCTTTTCCACAACTGGACAATAAACCATATTTTTTAAATAAGAGACAATGTGTATGAAATATGCCGATAATATAACCAGGAAAATTATTGATCTGTATAACACAATACTTACCACTGATATATTTCGGGCTTGATCTGATCTGATGCACCCAAAACTACCTTCAATCAACAACCAATAGTAACATAACTTTACATCCAGTTTTGTTTGAGGGAGCAGAAACAAATGCTTTTTTACATATACCAAAAATGATCAAGGCGAGTTATGTTTAACCTGTTAAACTCTTTTTTTTTCTTTCATATCTCTTATCTTTTCTATTTCTGTATATATTATTTTTGCATCTTACAGTTTAATTTTACTGGTTTTGTTTTTTTTCTTTCTCTGACATTTATGCTGCTGTTAACACAGAAATTTCCCAGTATTGGTATTGGTATTAAATTGTATCTAAAATATGTCAACGGTAAGTAAAGTAAGAAAAATTCTAATAAGGGTCCCTCTACCAAGACTCCTCTAAAGTTAAACATTAATTAAACAGAAGGTCAGTAACTAAGTGATTTATGACCAAACAAAAGAGAATGAGCAAAGCACCATTAGAGCTGAATGTCACAGCAGGACTTGATGCCTCAGCTGTATGATTAATGTGAGCACATTAGAAAAAAAGAGTTATGTTACTCTGTTGAA
The DNA here is from genome assembly GCA_037177495.1 of Rhadinocentrus ornatus. Taxonomy (NCBI): domain Eukaryota; kingdom Metazoa; phylum Chordata; class Actinopteri; order Atheriniformes; family Melanotaeniidae; genus Rhadinocentrus; species Rhadinocentrus ornatus. The sequence continues at coordinate 25,387,641 of JBAMHW010000004.1, forward strand.
CTTTTAAAGCAGGATGATAAAAACCGCGGAGCGATACGTGTTAACCGTTAAGCCCGTCTGCATCCTTACTGGACTTGCAGTGGCTGTGTAAGACTGAGAATATATTTGCTTTAAATGACGTTTTCATGTTTGCAATCGCTACTTCAAATATTCAGTGTTTGTGTTGAGTTTCAGTTGTGCATGTCCACTATAATTAACACTGCGTTCACATAAGGCTGGACAATAATTCAATATAAATATATATCGTAATATACTTTTATTCAATAACGGTGATATGAGTTTTAAATGCATTTTTGATATTTTGATATACATACAGTATAAGATTACAGCGTTTCACTGACAGGCGTTCAAGCCAGTCAGTGATTCAAGCCGAAACAGAAAGAGCCGCAACACATTGGCTACGTAAGTGATGACGTACACCACAGACACGGAGCCTGACCAATGAGCAGTTGGCTCTGCTCAGAGCGAGGTAGAAGGCTAAGCTAGGCTAAGCTCCAACGCTGCTACTATAAGCTACAAAGCAAGTGCTCATGACCGTAATGCAATTGTGAGTTAACAAGCTTCTTCAAGCAAAGAGAAAGCAGACGAAATAGTTAATAAGAGAGAAAATACTAACTCAGTGGTACAGAAGTGGTTTGGCTCACTCCCCTCTAGTAACTTTTTCTTTTTTCTTTTTTTTTTTGTTTTTTTTTTTCAAGCGACTAGCAACAGATTTAGCAACTTTTTCTGGTATTATTATGAGACGTAAATTAATGTAGTTTACGTTTCTCGGGTGCTACACAGACCCACAGGCCCTTCACGTTGTTGACATCTCTAGTAAATTTGACGATAAAAAGTTGCTCTGCCGGTAGATAATCGTATGGCTGCTTTTAAACTACAAATATGGGGTGGAGTGAAACTCTCTGCGACCTAGAGGGAGGCGGGGCATGAAATGCCTTATTTACATTTAAAGAGACCGCATCAAAACGAGTCGCTCTAAAAACGCACCTCAGAACAAGGGCTAAAAAGGGGTGTGTGGAGCTAGAATACCAGGAATTCAGACCAAAGCATTGCGGTTCTACTTTATATAGACCATAAATTAATGATTTACATGTGAAAAAGGAAGGATTTAAAAGCATATTATGTCCACTTTAAGGAAGGCTTTGCACTATGATTGTGTCATACTAGTACGTAGCTGAGGCATCCATTACTATCCGGCTATCCCGTCCTGACCAGCACCCGTTGGTGGAAACGAGGCTTAGATGAACAACTGCACCAACAATGAAGTCAGCTGTCTTCATGAGCACAAGGTTATTATTGGCCTAACAGTCTAAAGGTGTCTTCAAAACCCATAAAGAGTGTTAGGCTAACTTTTAGCTATTTTTGATCCAAATTAGCTTCCTGTTCTGCAAACATCTTTTGAAGATGTGTTTACAGCCATTCCTCTTGACTGACCACCATTTCTGCTGCTGCAATTCACCAGATTTCTTTTTTTAAATTAGCTTCATAAAACCTCTTTTTTTCTTAACTCATTTTAACTTCTAGTTTACTAGGCACAACAAGCAAAGTTGCAACAAAATAGAAAAGTGCATTTAAACAGAGCGTGTGCTCTGAAATTAGAGCTTTCCATCACAATCTAAAATAGCAGCAGCACATCCTTTCCTGATCCCCACACAGCTTGGGGATCAACAACCATAATGAAGGCACACATAATGCTACACGCATGCACAGAAACACGCATTCACTTTGTGGCTATAAATTAACCTACAGACTCACAGTAAGAAATAAATTCACACAGACTAATAAGTCTCATGTCTAACTCTACATGCTGCATTTTCCTCTGCCAGTAAATATGTGAGATGACAGTCAGTTAATTGAATAGATTTGGTGACCTGGAAGAATTCTCATCTAATCTCCATATTAATGTGGACCCTTAGGCGCAGTAATGAGGAGGTATCCCCCTCCCCTTTATAGACGCACACTCTCTATGTGACTTACAAACAGCCCAGGCAAAATAAAAGAGAAAGTCAGTAACATTCCTTGTACTTATCGAGTACTTTGTTACTATTGCCACTAATAAAAAAGACAAGCTTTCAAGGATTTGAGTTCACAAAGAATTTAGACTGTTTTGATTGTATAATACCAACCCTCAGGTGTTGAAAGACCAGATTGTCTGAGTTTTAACATGAAATACACTGACTTTCAGCTCACGTTAGCTCAAGGTAATAAAGTGTATGACTTAATAATAACTATGCTTTCAGATAAGATACAGTCAACCACGAACACACCAGAAGATTAAAGAACTGATGTCTTATGGAGCTGATGCTCCGAGGTCAGCTCCAAACATTCATGATGAGAAACATTTCACTCTTAAAGACATTTTAATAAGGTGACGACCAGAGAAGATCAAAAGAGCCGCTGGCTGTCTCAAAAGCTCATTTGGCCCAAAACCTGGCCCTTCTCCTTCTCCCATGGTCAGAGCCTGACCCCGTTGTCATAGTTACTCCACTCTAATATCTATGCAAAAGATTTTTAGCTGCTTGGGAAGACCCGCTGCTGACACTGTGGTGGATGGAGAAAGAAAGGCTTGTGTACACACACACACACAGATATGCAGAACGCACAACCACATACATTTGAACTCATGAAAGTGTGAACATCAGACTCCCCAAGCAGGACAGAAGTTAGTTGTACTCCACACTGGGTCACATGGTTTCAGTGATTTATCCAGCCAATAAAAGGTTTATTCTAACCCCACCCCAGTGGGACCCCTGGGTCTGGCAACCAAACAACTGTGGAATATAAACACACATGTATTACATCACACAGTACTCTAGATAAAAATTAAAAAAAAAAAAAAAAAAGCTTGAGACAAGAAATGGCACAGCTTTGCCAGACCTTAAAAGTTCCTTAAAAAGGAACCATAGCAAACAAAAGGAAAATATAAGTACCAGAAGCCACAAATATCAAACTGCTGATTGTGTACAGTTAGTCATAAAACATTTACCACTGATAATCTGGCATCTTTGGGTGAAACAGAAACATATAAACAAGCTATAAGGAATAGCATTTTATCCTGTCCAAGTCAGTGGCCCTCAGAACAAGCCCAGGGTTACTCGTCCATGCATGCCTAGTGAATGACTGAAGTTGAAACCCAGAGAGAAAGGAGAGAGAGACAAGGAAATTCAAAATAATAAAATGAAACCCACTTGTGTGCAAACACGCATGTCCCTTAACAAAAGGAAAAACATTGGAGTCCAAGGCTCTATCAATATGCAATGTGCAGGGAGAGCAGAGCCACATGTTTTTGATAAGTCCTTTAACAGAGCAGAGTGAGGTAATGATGAAGTCATCTGTGTCCTCTGGACAGGTTCAAATTCACTGGGCTGTGTCCATTTTAAATAGCTTGAGGCTCACCAACACATTCTTTTCTTTTCACCTAGCTCCAAGTGGTGCAAATATTGTAAAAAAAATGTATAAAAACCTAAATAAATAAAAAATAATATTAATAGTAATCCCAACAACACATCTTTCAATAAGGAAGCAGATTCTGGGGACTCGGGATGGGCTCTCCTATCGCCAGTGCTGAGGTTGCCGAGATGGTTTAAAAGCTCCTTGGTGGATAAGATCCATCCGGAGTTCCTTAAGGGTCTGGATGCTGTGAGGCTATCTTGGTTGGCATGCATTGTGTGGACATCGAGGACAATGCCTCTAGACTAGCAAACTGGGGTGGTGCCCCCCCCCTTCAAGAAGGGGGACTGGAGAGTGTGGTCCAACTACAGGGAGAACACACTCCTTATATTCCCAGATAAGGTTTATTTATTGAGCTGGTGAATGTAGCCGGGGAGAGGGAAGTCTGGGTTTCCCTGCTTAGGCGGCTGCCCCTACGACCCACTCCGGATAAGCGGCAGAAAATGGATGGATGGATGGAAGGTTTATTCAGGGTCTGTTCGATAGTCAAAGCTCAGACTGAGGACGAACAGTGTGGTTTTCGTCCCGGTTGTGAAACAGTGGACCAGCTCTACACCCTCTGCAGGGTCTTTGAGGGGGAATGGGAATTTGCTTAACCATAAATGTGGAGTTTGTGGAGTTGGAGAAGGTGCTCGACCATGTCGCCTGGGGACTCCGGTCGGGTGTGCTCCCCCTTGAGCTGAGCCAAAAGGCAAAGCTCGTAATTTACTGGTGGACCTACGTTCCTATGGTCACGAGCTGTGGGTACACTCAATGTTTTTTGTGCCTTTTAGAAAACCCAGTTTTTCGTGTAAGCGAAGATGACAATGTCGCCGTATAATCACAAAAACCTAGATGAAATAAATTATCTTTCTTCATTTTTTAAATTCACAAATACCTTGCAAAACACTTGAAGGAAACTCAAAAGAGAAAATAAAGTTTACATCAAAGGCGACGTGAGGCAGTGGAGTAAAAAGGAAAAAAAAGTGCATGTTTGCATTTTCCATATGTTCCATCATCAATTCTGAGTTAAATATCTTACTTAAAGTCGCTAGAGGACTGTGAACTAGGGCCGATTCCATCAGAGTGCATCAGAGAATGACGGGAAAACCGTGTTAGATTTCACATCCTTATGGTGAACACGGTCAGCTTTTTCATGGAGCTCTCCAGGGCAAAATAAAGAGAAAACGAAGACGATAATTAGGTGAAAAATTCTGACTTTTAGACTACAGCCCTATTGGAAAAAATTATCATATTTGTCCAGGCCCTTTTTGAGCAGAGGTGGCCAGGTTTTTGGTGGGGAAATGGATTTCCTTTGAGAACCGTCACAGACTAAAAAGTAACTAATTGGCAGGAGTGCAGAGGAGGTTGTGGGAGTAAGATGCAATCTGAGGGTGGGAGGAAAATGCCATATTTCTGATAAGAGAAAAGGAGGGCAAAAGTACCCAGACTGTAGGAACTTTTCACATGTCCCAGAAGTTTTGAATGAGGTACACTGTTTTATAATAAATATCAGCCAGCTTCAGTTGTTGGTATTAGGAAATTTAACAAAACACAGCACACAATGTTAATGCACACCACTGCAACAGTTGATAGAGTTTCTGTTGAGGGCCAGTATGCAGGGATAATTAGTCTCCTCCTGAAATGAAAGAGTTTTTCTTACTCTGCAAATTGGTGTCTTGAACATGATTAAGAAAACAGCAGCCCGTTTCTGCTGACTTCCTCAGCTGATTGTTTCACTTGGTCTGGCTGGCCATCCTATACCCACCCCCTGATCTTGACGCAAGTAGTTCTTTGATCTAGAGCAGCAAGACGTTTGTGCTACTCTAGCACCAGTTTTCCTGGCTCACAGGCATTTCTTTGGCTGTCAACACACAGATAATCAGACTCCAAACTGGGGTCCAAAACATAAGTGAAAATTATCATTATTATTAGCATTATATTCATTATCTACATTTCTGAAAAGCTTTGTTATGAGGGAATATAATACTCCCAAAAACTAAAGCTTCCTGCACTGCTTGCCACTGTGTGACCAGTCCCAAACCATAGTTTCCATGACACAACAACTCATTGGATCTGCAGGCAAATAAACATCTTGAACAAACTCATTAATAAAAATGTGCTAATAAATCCTGTAAATTTACACTCTCAATTGAAAAGATGATAAATTAAATCCCATAGCTTGTCTTGTAGATGTTTTCTATTTTGTGCTAACAATTTTTAGAATATTTCCACATGCTTGATGGTTTTGAAGTCAAAAATGCTTGATTTCAAAGACATCGAATTAGCCAGTCATTTACATAATAATAATAATAATAATAATAATAATAATAATAATAATAATAATAATAATAATATGAGGAAGAAGAAGAAAAAGAAGAAAAAAATAAATTGGACAATATTGTTCAAGTCTGCTTGAAGGAAGACCAAAATCAAACTGGGAAGTTTATTCCAAGTTACATGACAGAAAAAGAACAAAAAGAAAAGTAAAAAGGCATCCGTTTGTGTTCCTTAAATCACAGCATTAAAAGTGCAGAACCTGTCAAATCAGCAAAAGTTGTGATCTGGATGTACTTTAGGACACGAGCACCTTTCTGTGGCTCTAAAAGGATACAGCCAATGCTGATCTTTTACCTCACTAGGAATAAATAAATAATAATATTTTTAAAAGGGCAGATAAAATCAAAGCAGTTTTTAAAAATACGAAACAACCTGCATACAAAAGAGTAATAAAAAGGAAAACACCGGATAGTATGAGAGCGCATTTTTCCACCCCGTTCAATATTTCTGTACTGTGGATAAATCTTTATGTACTAGCTACTTTAAAACATGTGTCTCTAGACCAAACATTTTAACCCAAACAAATTTAAAATGTTATCAGTATGGTTTATATCATTGTTAAAGAAAAACACTAAATAAAATGTTTATAGTGTCAAAACGCGGTTTTAAGCAGGCTACATCATTAACAGGCTACATCATATGCTCTATGTATCTATGTGTAAATGAATAAAATCATCCTGCTACCTGCAGTAAGGAGGACTCCGGTTGCGCGCAGGGAGCAGACGCCTCTTGTCCCCGGACTTTTCTGCTCCGCTGTTTAAAGTCAATGGTTCCGCTCCAACACGGCGAGTCTGACAACTTTCACTGACGTTCAGCTGCCGACACGATGGATAAACTTCACCCGCTGCCAGCGGGCTGTGCGGGCAGAAGACATGCGGTGGAGATCTCGTGTACCGGCAAACACGGAAACATTGGCTCACTATATGGCAGGAAAGAGACTAATTCACAAAAAGCGGTGGCGCATTATCTTGCAAATCCTTCGCTTGACGGGGAGAACACGTGATAGAGTTGATGTGTATTATTTACGTTTGTCCTGATTCAGGTTCATGCCTAAATAACCGAATAATACAGTATATTCTTGGACACTTTCAAAAGACAGAACTCCATTTTCTGCTATTTCATTACCACACGGGATTGTTTTTAGAATTAAAAAGCAAACATATTTTATTCAGATAATTGAAACAAATATTCTACAACCTGATTTTCTGCTGTACCTCTACACTTTATCATACAGATGTATTGCTTTTATTTTCTTTTTAACACTGAGGTAGTACTAAAGTTAGGTGTAATAATGTATCTATCAACAAACATAATCAACCAGAGAAGCCACGGTAGAAATATCGATAGCTGGTTGTACATTTGCCACGTTACACGCACTGCTTCCATCTAGTGGCCAGGTACACGAGTAAAATAAAGCAACAGATCAACAAAAATTTCTTTAGTCAGCAGATGTCAAATATTATCCTTGAGGGCTACACTGCGTTAGGTTTTTACTAGTTTTCCTGCTGTGCAGAATTTGACAACAAGCTGTTGGATCCATTTAATACGAATCAGGTGTGTTGGAGCATTTAAGAAAAAGTATGCTGGAGCAGGAGACGTAAAACTTTCAGACAGCGGTCCTCGGCCCTTCCATGTATGGTTTAAAAAGTGTGCTTTGAATATCACTTTGTTACTCTCTTCATTCTGCAGCTCCAAGCACTGATGTTGCAGTGAGGTATTGACACCCAGAACACTCTAATAGATGTTCCTGTTGGGTGCAGTAAACATTATATATTATAATTTTTGTAAAGTGTGTTATATCTAACAGAAACAAATGGTTAGAGCGTTGAGCTTTGTTAAGCGAACATGAGCTTAAACTTACTCAGTTCACCGAACAGTGTCTTTAAGCAAGTTTCTGACCCCCACATTGCTCTGGTGTGTTCCTCACTGGTAAATTGCTTTGGATAAAAGCATCTGCTGCTGAAAATGTAAATGAAATAGCTTAGAAAGCCACTGGGTGTCACACAAGTGCAGCAGAACCTCAGGCCTATAAACACATTCAAAACCAGAAGTGAAACTTTGAAACCCCCAGAGCAGCTTGTTTGCACCTAGCACCAGCAGAAAGGTAACTGGGCTTTCTTTAAGTGGAAAGCTTTCTTTCTGAATTATGTGATTTACCAGGAAGGGAAAATTAGAAGGTTGTCTACTCCAAAGTAGATAGCAGTCTGGAGTAGCAGTAAACACAGTTTTAAATAAAAATTTTGGCTGGTGTGTTGACCGCCTGGATATTAACACAAAAAAACAAAAGGCATTATTGTTGATTTTAAACAGAAATAAACTCAAAGTAAGCATCATTCATGGTGAAGACACTCAGGTTGTTGGGTCTTATAAATATGTGGGTACTGTTTTTGACTCCAAATTAAAATTTTATGTAAACATTGTGTCTGTGGTTAAAAGAAGTCTGCAGGGGATTTATTTACTGAGGAAACTAGACTTAAGATTTCTAAGTCTCTTCAATGCCATCCATCCATTTTCTGTACCGCTTGTTCCCAGTAGGGGTCGCGGGGTGAGCTGGAGCCTATCCCAGCAGTGTTTC
>JBAMHW010000004.1:25396758-25413559 GCA_037177495.1 Rhadinocentrus ornatus
TGCCTTTCACCTGAAACACTGCTGGGATAGGCTCCAGCTCACCCCGCGACCCCTAATGGGAACTAGCGGTACAGAAACTTGCTCCAAGCCACAAACCTTGACATTGTGCTCCTTTGAGTAAAACTTTTTATTCCTTCAGCCATCAGACTACTGAATTCTGAAAGTAGTCTTTTAATTGATATTTTAGATTGGGCTTTTTTTTTTTTTTTTTTAGGTATTTCTTGTTTTTTGTTTACTATTATTATTATTATTATTATTATTACTTTTTTACTTATTCTGGTTTTAGATTTTTTTACTTTTTTGTCTGTTTGGGCTGCTGGTGCTAATAAGGCCAGTGTTTCTGGTGATGACTGATTGTTGATGTGATGTGGATATGGTTGAGCTACAAATGAATTGCCCTTTTGGTATCAATAAAGTTTTCTGGAAGTCTTTGAAACACATGCTCTAAAATGCACACATGGCTGGCCCAAAACACGGGAAAGAAACTTGTTTTACAACACACAGCGGCAGATTGACTTCTTTCTCTGGAAAGGAAGCCACCTCATCGCAATACACCGATCAGCCATTGGAGCCACAAGAAGATAGGGAGTAACTGCTCAATGTAGGTCTTTCCAAAGCTCTTCTTTGGATGTCAACTGCCTTTTGTTACGTTCTCTGTCAAGATGATCCCACTCTGCTTCAGTAAAGTTGAGGTCTGGGCTTTGAGGAGGATTCATTACTCCATAATGGAGTGGTGTGTTGAGTGTGTGTGTGGAGGGTATCCATGGGTCACAAACACCAATGTATGTTATTTTGGGGGTTGTGGCTCAAAAGTTTGAGTTCCACTGATTTAGCACACCTCAACCTTTTATCCCTGTTTCTTTTCCTTAACAATGGCTTCTTGACAGCAACTCTTTTTAATGGAGACCATTTCTGATGAGGCTTCAGTGAACAGATAATAATAGATAAACTGAAGAGTCAGATGCATCTCTCTGGACCTGTTTTGGGTCTTTGCTGGATATTTGCACATTGCTTAGTGCAACAATGCCAATTTATATCTGCCACACTGTATTAACTTTGGTATTGATGCAACTAAACAAATTGTGTTTCGTCAATTGGTTTATTGATAAGATGTCAGAGTTAGTTGTTTTTAAAAAATGCACAAGCACACCTATTCATTTCAAAATAGTCAGGTACTGGAATAACAATGAGCAAAAAGTAAAAAATGTCCAAAGAAAAACTTTATAAGACCTTCAGAAAGCCTGAAGACCTCAAGGTCACTTCAGAAGATTGCAAAAAATTTAGCTCCTGGTGAGTAAAATTAAGTCAGGGATGGCGTAAGACTTTACACAAAACTGTTAAAGTCCAACCACAGGAATCTAATGTGTAAGATTTCTCTATCTTCAATTCTATCCAAAGATTCTGCTACAGTATATTCATTTAAATGTATTCGTCTCTTGTTTTAAAAATTAACGTTTTCTCTGTTGACAACATTAGTGGGTTAAACTATAACAAGGGAATATATAATAAGATATGCACTGGCACGCAAATCTGTTTTAAACATGCAACTCACAGTTACAAGGAAACTTCTTTTCTTTTTTTATGTGTTCTAACATAGTTATTCACTGGAAAAGTCTTTGTTACTGAGAATCTCTCTAAATCCCCTTCAGCCTTCCTACAGCCACATTTCAAAACCAGATGATTCACAGATCTGAAACAGAAGAAAGAAGGTTTTACAATGTCAATACATGGTCTCTTGTGATGACTATGTGGTAAAAGCCCTGGTCCATTTATTTATCTATTCTTATTTAGTGGTGGTTGACGGGTGACTGGTGAAAAGTCTGTATAGTTGCATGAAACAAGTAGAATTCTAAAGGTTACTGCAATACTATAAAATGACAACAGTAAAAAACTTGTCATGATATGAACCATGATTGGCTGCTCGTTCTAAAACATAAGTGGTAAGAACACAGATATTGTACAGTAAGCTGAGTGGTGGTACCTATCAACACAGAAGTTTAAGCATTAAATATTTTATGATATATTAATCTGTAAACTTATGGATGTGGATGTCAGTGTAATGTCATGCAAAGTAGTCTGCATGGAGCCAGGTGTCCCAAACTTTTACATGAACTCAACTAAAATTATCCATTCTGATGCAAGAGGCATGTGTAGACCTAAAAAAAGCACAGAAATATAATTAAAGGTGTCAAGGACAGAAAAGGGATCCATTTTTAAAATTGTACTCTGTAACACCACTATGGATAGCGACTGATAAAAAAAAGCAACATGCCACACCAAGGACCTCAACCCCTTCACAGGCCCTGCAGTACAATTTGAATGGTTGTGTGGCCTACCACAAACAGACAATAGTAGTCGCCGGTATTCTTAGAGCAAGTTACTATTTTCTCCCATTCTGTTTTTAAAACCTCCTCACCTTTGTCATTAGCACAGCTGAAAAATATTCTGTCAAGACAAAGAGGAAGGCAGATCAGAGAAGAGTCTTAAAAAAAAGAAATAAAAACGTCAAATGAGGAACCATAATAAGCGTCATGGGCACCAGCTGGAAAAAATGTGAACCTGAGAGATTCCTCTGGTTGCCTACTTATATTCTTTCGAACTTCTTTGTGTTACTCAGCTTTTTCATGTCACCACGGAAAAGTTGGGTATTTTAATATAACAGAAGGACTCTGATTTCTTCTTTTCATTTAGCAAATCTTTTAAAATTTTATTATTTTCAGTTGTAAACCTGATGTTACATTTATGCTTCTTTTCTCTAGATTTTCATTGGTTATTGGTTGTTTTTCAGTATGATCCTCTGACCAGTGTAGTTAGAGTGGGTTGAGTCATTTGATTAAAAAAAGTTACATTTTTGGTGTGTTTGTATTTTAAACCTGCTCTTGTTGAAGTCTAATTGTATCTGGCAAAGATACAAAGCTAATGAGTTAATCTAGAGGATATCATTTCATCTTCAACTCAACCAACAGAAGAAGTTTGGCTTCTCTTGATTCAATCTAAATATTAACTACAAGGGGTTCAGATTCAGATTCAGATTCAACTTTATTGTCATTGCGCATGTCACAGGTACAAGGCAGCGAAATACAGGTTGCATCTTAACCAGAAGTGCTTCAAACAGTGTTTAAATAACATTATTTACAAAGTGAAAGTATGAAATGATATGAAAGAATACATTTCTGTGCAAAGTCTATATCTATGTCTATGAACAGGTTTTGACTACGGCTATGGTAACAGTATAGATATATTATAATATGAATTGTGTACAGTAGGGGTTGATTTACAATATCTACATGATGTATACTATACAGTATGTACAGAGTTATCAGAACTCTCTACAGAGCTGTAGGAAAGGAGAGGATAAACACTCCAATCAACACCTGCTTTTCTTGACAGATTCTACTTCAGCTGAGCAGGTTCTTATCACCTCTCCAAATCCAGGCTATTTATTTTTTTCCCACCCCCCTTCTTCCACATGTGTGGCACAGTCACCCTGTTGGCCAATCACAGGCAGTCACAGAAGAAAGGGAAAAAAAAGAGAGAAGCAGGGAGGCTGCACACTACTTTAAAACCCCTCACACATGCTGTACTGTTGGAGGACACACAGCCTCTGAGCATCTTATGCTGCAGCTGACTTGTTTTTCTCCTCCCTACTCAGGATTTTTATAACTGTACAAGAAATCACATTTAAATGCACCTTTTATCTTCGCCGTGTGTCTTGCACAAATCTGCCAACATGTGCCTTCTCACAGCTACCCTGCTGCTTCTTGCAACTGGTGAGTATTTTTGGTTGTTGTTGTTTTATTGTCAAGTCACAGGCACCATGATTAATCCATGGTCTAAACTGTCTAAAATGTTTATACTTTGATTTTAAATAATTTGAGTTTTTACCACTTTGGTTGAAAAATGAGTCATTCTCAATAAACGATTAAATCATTAACCATACCATAAAGTTTTACTGACCTCATGTAAATCATTGGCACAGTTTTCTTGATGAAAGCCAAGCAGGCTGCATCTTTCCCTGTGAATCCAGTAAATTCAGAAAAGGTTTGAAACTTATTTTGTAATATGACATGGTACACCATTTGTAACATGTTGCAGCTGCATTTAAAGCAATTATTCATAAACCTCTGGATTTATCAAGCACTTTTTATTGACTTGATAAATTGGTTGATTTGCGCAACCAATCAAGAGAAAGCAACACATTAGCCTCTACTCTCGTAAATGTCCTCTTTAACAGCAATCTCTGAGGTTAAAATATCTGGTTTTCTTTTAATTTAATCCCAGTTCTCAGTCCTCCACTGCATTATACCATAGCCATAATTAATTGGCAAATTATTGATTTTCTTTTTTTTTTTTTTTTTTTTGTCGTGAAGTTGAAATTATATATATATATATATTTATTTATATGTGTGTGTGTATATGTTTATTTATTTGTTTAGTTTGTGTCTTTGGTACATTGGTTGTTATTGTGATATTGTGATACATCTTGCAGTTGTTTTATTTTGTTTTTTTGAGGGAGCTTGACATGACTGTCAGCTTAGTTTACATGTAAAAGATGTAGAGAATTCCCTGTTGTGTTTCTGTGCAGGTGTAGCAGTTGGTTGCTAGATGTTGGGTTGGACTGAAGGGTCAATGTTTCCATTCACCATATTTTGGTCTCTACTTCCTTTTTTCACTTCTCTTTTTGCTTTTCTCCATTTCTGTCTTTATCTTTATTTTTTTTATTTTTTTTGTCTTTCTTCTGTCCCCTCTGGTCGGGTCCAGCAAGATTACTCAAATTCCATAATACTAAATAAAAAGGTTAAAACAATATATTTAAACAAATAAAGACATAAAGATTACCAATAAAGATTACCAAGAGGAGACTTATACCTATAAAGCTCCTCTTGCCAGACCATCATTCTGTTTGCTACAATGCTGGACAAGACAAGTAAAAAAATAAACTAAAATAAATAAATAAACTGCTCAACCCTTATAGCAGAACTGTTTTACTAAAGCAGCATCTGTCTCATCAAAAGCTCAACTCACATGAAGTAGTTTGCAGTTTCCTGGTTTAAAATGCCTCACGCTAGCAGAGGAATTAATAATTTCCTCTGCCACTGACAAGTAGCAGCCAAAAAGACTATTCCGTAGCACATTTCTTCATTTGTTTCTTTGTATGCATCGGGGTGCATGTGATAGTGGGATGGGAGGGGGCTTGACATTATTTTTGTCAATGAAAAGAGGGCCCTGCAGAAAAGGTTTTGGAACCACTGGATTAGTTGCATATACTGTATTTGATTCAAATGCCTGGATGGAAACAAAATCGAAGCCTATATAAATACTGTTTATATGTAACATATATATGTATTTGTATGTAAAATGGTACAGTTTAGATTTTGCTGTGCATGGTTTTCATGACTTCCATCATGAATGTTTGACAAGAAAAGTGTTTTCAAATTCATCTGCTAAGGGGAGAAACATCCTTTTTTGTTAAAAACTCATTAAGATGCATGTAGGTACAAGCATAGGTGTATGCTAGTTTGGAAATCACTTGTGGGCCAGTTTTCAACTTACACAATAGTTATGATGAAATCTGCAAATATGCAGAAACTCAGATTCTCAGTAAGAGATAGGTACAGAGTTAAAAATTTTTAGAAAAAAATGCATGGAGTGTTAAATATTTTTTATATGTATTCAATAAGTAAATAGATAAAAGATCTCTGGGTTTGATACATTATCTTATTCAATAACAGCTGTGTTCATTGACAGTTTGGTTCTTCCTTGTTGTTCTTTTCAGATTCTATTTCCAGTGCTCCGTTTCTGGCATCTCTGAACATGGGAGGGGTCATAGGGAAGGTGCAGTTTAATTCCACATCCCAAATAGCCACTGTCAAAGTGTCTGGTGCTGGATCCTGTGAGGCAGTTAACCTTTCCCTAAGCGAGTTCCCTGTTATGTACGGCCACTTTGCCCAGCCCTGTTCAGAAGCAAACATCGGCTCAAGCATCTTCACCTTCACGGCTGATCCTACCTCAATATCCACCATAAACATGTCACACCTTTACAAACAAAGAGCAAACCTGGATGATCTCTCTCTGTCTTTGCAGACATGTAATGGGACCAAAGTATGCACAACTGTAAGTCAAGGTCAGACGACACTGACTCAGCAGGCCAGGTTCACAGAATCCATCGTAGGTAACATCTATATACGTCTGAACCAAGAAAATACAAACCCCAGGATTCTTGCTGATGTAATGACTGTCGGTCAAACAAGTGTCTCACAAACCAACATCACTCTCTATGGATCTACAAGTACAGCTGCAAGCTGTGATGCTCTTCTTGGAAGCTTAGAGCCCTCAGCCTTGACAAGTCTAGGCGTCATTAAGGTCGGACACCCGATTCATCTTCAGAAATCTCGTCTAGACCTTGATACCTTTAATGAGACATATAGGTTTCTTCTCTTCAGCATCAGATCAAGTTACATGTGCGCTCAGATATATAACGTATCTGAGAAACTGGTGGAAGCTGTTGTGAACATGAGAGGAATCAAAGGTTACTTCAGTTTTCAGCAGGCTTCTCCGTTTGATTTGACAACTTTTAGTGTTAATCTTGCAAACTTACAAAGCAGAGTTGGCCCTTACCATGTCCATGAATTTCCTGTCCCTTCAGTCAGGTCAAACTTGTGCTCAAATGATAATGTGGGGGACCACTGGAATCCATTTGGAATAAACATAACTGACTTAGCATATCCAAAAGTGCCTGGCTCAACGCATGACAAGTATGAAATAGGTGACCTCAGTCGCAAGCATATGTCTCTGGCAGATAAAAATGAGGTGAATGTCTCGTTCACAGACTTCAATCTCCCTCTGTTTGGAAAAAACAGCATTGTAGGCCGCTCAGTTGTGATTCACCAACCAGATGGTGCAAGGTTTGTATGTGCCCGCATTAGTTATCCTGGTGAGGTGATGACTGGCAGAGCAATATTTCAGGGCCTCGTTGTTGGTGAGATCAGGTTTACCCAGCTGGTGAACAATCCTCTGTCAGATGTATCCATCTTTGTGGATCTGTCATATGGAAATTCAACAATGTCACCAACCAGAAACCACAACTGGCATGTTCACGTGTACCCCATTAGCTCAGAGAGAGATGATGATAAAGGGCACTGCGGCACAACAGGAAATCACTGGAACCCCTTTAACATCAACACAATTGATAGCAGCTATGCCCTACACTGCAGCCCATCTTGTCCCTTGTGTTGTGAGGCAGGAGACTTTTCAAGCAAACACAGTACTATGGATATTGATACTAGAGTAGGACTAGTGGATGCAAAAAGATTTTTCACTGATGTGACCTCTTGGTTGCTTATGCAAGGCATTATTGGTCGTTCTGTGGTCATCCATGAATCAGAAAAGGGAGGACCAAGGATTGCTTGTGCTAATGTGACTATGGTTCGAGCCACCAAAGCTAGCTCAAGAGACTGGTTTGGTCCCGGGTCATGCAGTGGTCAGGTAAAATTCTCCCAAGCTGTCCCACAAGGCCCCACAACTATAAATGTAGACCTTAGTAACCTGAGTTCCTCAGCTGGAGGTTACCATGTTCACATGTTGCCCCTCAAATCAGGCAGCACAGAGCCCTGCTCAAATGCAGACATCCTAGGCCACTTCAACCCATTAATGTGGAACACATCAAAATCCCCCTCACCTGGAGAAGGCACTGTGGACCAGTATGAGATAGGAGACATCAGTGGGAAGTTTGGAATGCTGACTGGAAGAAATTACCTAAAAGCAGTCTACGAGGACTCAGACATGCCACTTACTGGACCCTACAGCATTGTGGGAAGGTCTCTGGTAGTTCATCATGCCAATGGATCTAGGTGAGAACACACACACACGCACATGTATACATATACATACATACACGTATACAGTGCTTTCACATAGTTTGTCAATTCAGATTAAGCAGAAGGTTCAAATCAGACTACTTAGAGTCATATTAATATTAAAAAACATTATTATTTTTATGTTAGAAAGAAACCAAAAAATAAGTAAAAAATTTGTGAAAATAAAAGAGGAAAGGCAATAAAATAGTTTACAAACAAAACTCTTCTAAAACAAAAGTGGAAGCATTTGTCTTTTTTAAAAAAAATACATTTTACAAAATAAAAGAAAATGCATAAAGGAAATGGCCACGCCTGAACTTGAGCAGTTAACGGCTACAGACATTGTCAATCTATCCAGGGCAACAGTGTAGAATGTCATAGATTAGGTCAAATCATCCTAACGTTTTGTGTTGTAAGACACATATAATGTTCCTCATTCAAAAAAATGACTCAGCAAAAATGGGGTGATGGAAAAATCCATTAGGGTTAAATCTGCAGGATTTGGATATTTGCTCAACTTGATTCTATATGTCTGTGTGTGTTTTCTCACCAGAATTAAGTGTGCCGACATCTCAGCAGAAACAAATGCAGATGGACAATGGACCACTGCTAAGGCTGTTTTCAGTGGTGGGGTGACTGGGACGGTCTGGCTGGTAAGAATAACCAGAACAGAGAACAGTTACAAACCAATTTATTCACTTCTCACAACCAGTAATTTATATACTGTATACAATGTTGTAGATAAATTGCACATGAATCAAATCTTTCTTGCTAACCTTTTTGGAGCTAAACTGCCACAAAAACATGACAATGTATTTTTGCTGGGCAGACAGTATGCCTGTAATGGCTATAGAAGAAGGGAAGAAATCGTTAGCTTAGCTTAGCATTCATCTGCCTGCTACTGGTACATGCATGCTCCCTGATCTATGAGGCTCTCCATAGGAACAGCTGTCTCTGTCAGCTCTCCTCCAGAGGCCCCATACTGAGCCCTGCTCCACATCTATAGATGAGAGATCGGGAGCTTGTAAAATGTCTTAAGAACCATAAATAAGAAAAAAAATACTGGTACCAATATCACTAGTTTTGCTCAGGCAAACTAATGAAGAGACTCAAAAGTGTAATAATGTCTAAAACTGTTAACTACAAGGGTTTGACAACACATATTCAGCTCAGTCTGCCTTATTTTCCCAGCAACATTAAACACTTTGATTTTTCCTACTCCCAGCGCCAGCAGATGTTTTCTGATGGAAGTAGAAGTGTTGTTTCACTTGAGGTGAATCTTCAGTCATCTGCAAGTAAAAATGTAAGTGCAGCTCCAGACAGCATAATAAAAGAATCATTGTTGACACAAAGAAATCTCAAAAGCCTATAAAAAGGGAAACAGTGAAAAAATAATAAATCCGAGATGGGTCATCAGTAACAACAAATCTAAATTAATTTTCATGTATCCAAAAAAAGTTTAAGCCTCCACAGGGAAGCCTGGAAAGAAAACCTATGACAAAATTTCATATGATAGATGACAACTGATTAGATAAGTGTGCATTGTCAAGGAAAATATATTGGAGAATAACATGGAAAAATAATCATTAAGTAAGAGAGTACCTCACATAAAAACGCTGCATTTAAGTGACAAGCTGATGGCATGAGGTAGTTTCATTACCACACAAAGAGGCTAATTATTATGGTGTAAACTGATTCGAGAACCCAAATATTAATTTATATCTAACAAGATAAATATTTGTTACTAAATACAGTAAGATGATACAGATAAGAGGATTGTGAAAATGATCTCTGTTATTATGTAACTGACTTGGCTTTCCATGTGAGACAAACCAATGATCACATATAAAGATGCAGAAAACATTCATGCTCATACTTGTACTTTACACTGGCTTGCAGATACCTGTGGTATCCTTGTTCATCACAAACAACAGAGTGGATGCCAACGACAGCCTGTGCAATGATGTGGGAAGCACATTTAATCCCTTCAACATGGAATCAATGGTGAGACCAGCTGTTGTAATTTGGTTTAGTTGTTGTTGGTTTTACTGAAAAATGATACAAATTTTCCATTGGGATATCATAACATAAAGTATTAAAAAGAAACGAGCCAAACTACAGAGTAAAGAAATATTGAGATTGTGATCAAATCTTAAATGAATGGAAGCAACATATGAAGGTAACTTCATTTTGCATTGTAGTCTTAAATATGTTGACATCTTAGTTCTCAGTTATGAATCTGTGGCATTTGATTTGTCTTCTATCTGGTTTATCGTTCTGTTTTATTTATATATTAATAAACTGCATTTACAAAGTGCTCTTTTTACTTCGCTTTGTAAGTTGTTTTTTTTTAATTATTATTTTTGTCTGTTTGATTGTTTGTTTTAGTTTACTGTGTAATAGTTTTTTTGTAATATGAATCCCCCTGGGTCTGAAATAAAGAATATAGAAAGAAGTAAAAGGCAACATTTATGTGTAGATAGAGCAAGAGGCAAGATTATCTTGTGCTCTTATCAAGAATAATATGTTGTAATCCAAATAATTTTTTTATGTTATGGTTATAAGTTGTCATATAGTGCATGCACTGTAGTGCTCATATAAGAGAAAATCTGTTAAAGGTATGGAAACTTCTACAGTATAAACAAGATTTTCTGTCTTTTGTTGACTTTTCATGTGACCAATCGGGATTTTTGTTTTTCCAAAATCAATCCATTGGCAACATCTGGTTTGACTATTATTGCATCAAAGCTTATTTTAATAAGTACAGTTATTCATTATAAATATTATGCATACTGATGCAATACTGCTTATTGCATCAATTTGCTACATTGCTATATGAACAAATCTGGAACTCAATTTTAATTCTGAATAAACGGAAAATATAAATTATTATTTGAGCTCATATTTCTAACTCATGGAACATACCCACTGACTGTTAGATAACATGAATAAGCAGTTATAATTATTAGACCCATATTATGATTCTGTTTCAATTAATAATACACATGCTTGTCTTTCTCTCCTCAGAGCCCCAGTTGTTCATTAGAAACCCCCCTGAGCTGTGTTGTGGGGGAAATATCAACACGACATGGCACTGTCAGCCTCACTGAAAGGCAACTCTACACTGACAGCATCATCCAGCTCTCTGGAGACAACACAGGTAAATACAGGTAAATGGCAGTGGTAAAGATTGGAAAAAAAAGTTGTTTTTTTTCTTTATCACCTCCAGTTAACCCTCACTCCTTCCTCCACTAAACAAAAAGAATAAATCCTCATGTTTTTAGCTTGTAGGTGATAGTTTGTCTGTTCTTTGTTTTTAGTTATTCACAGATCACTGGTGTTGAAAGATGGCAACAGCACCATAGCATGTGCTGCGATCCTCCCAGAATCCCCGTCAGCAGAGCAACTGTTTCCCAGTGTGACTGATTTCAGCCGGTGAGTATAATGAAAAATGCATGATTAATTTTTTATCTCAATGTTATCTTAAATGGACCTGCCCGTTAAAGATCACCACAGAGCTGCAGTCTATACACCTAAAAAGCACAAACTGGGCCAGAAATCTGGGTGTAGTGATGGATTCAGACCTAAACTTAGAAAAACACATTAAGGGAATCACAAAGTCAGCCCACTATCACCTTGAGAATATATCAAGGGTTAAAGATCTGATGTCTCAGCAAGACTTGGAAAAACTAGTCCATGCATCTATCTTTAGTCAGCTTGATTATTATAAGTGTTTTTACAGGTCTACCTTAAAAATCACTTCAACACCTACAGAATATTCAGAACTCAGCTGCTCGAGTCCTCACTAAAACCAAGAAAGTGAACCACATCAGTCCAGCTCTGAGGTCTGTACGCTAGCTGCCTGTTCGACAGAGAATAGACATTAAAGTTCTACTGCTGGTTTTTAAAGCTCTGAATGGTTTATGACCAAAAATACATCAGTGACCTCTTTACCCTGTATGAACCGACCAGAACCCTCAGGTCATCTGGATCCAGTTTATCACCCTGTTGTTGAATTGTGCTATGCAAATCTACTTGCCTTGCCATGCCTAAAACTCAGTTAATGGACTATTTTTGAGTAGAGACAATAGTCTGCCTTAATTCACTGACAATAAACTCCAGTCTTCACTAGTTTGGATAACTTTGTGCTGCTATTGGGACCTGACATCTATTTGTCTTGATTTTTTTTAACCATTAGTTTGTTTTATGCATAAAATAATAAATCTAATAAAATAAAAATGTACAAGTTGATATCATAGATTACATTAAGTATATGGAAATGTGGCTAAAATGATAGTATCCTAACAACTGATGTAATACTGTTTAACTGCATGCATGCAAACACCCTAAAGGTGTGGTACGGTATAACAAAACACATTCTCTTTAATCCTCCCCTTAGGGAAAAGACATTTGTTGATGTCTCACTACTCATTTGTTGTCAGAAGCTTCCTCATTGCACCTTCTCCATTCCACTTTTTTTTTTATCCATCATGAAAGTCTAACCTGTGGTCTGTCAGAAAGAGCCTGTTTCTTTCTCCATGACAGAACATGTGGGAACATTCAGATGCATTGTATTTCAGTCTTTTATTTTTTAAATTGACTTTTTCAATATGAGGACATATTCTCTGGCTGGTCAGGTGTGCATGTCTGATGTTCCCTACAAGAAATCATTCTCCCTGTATATACTACTGTACGTTGTTTAAAGATAATTATGCCATCAATCTAAAGAGTTTTAAAGAAGGCATTACAATTGCTGACACATTATTTTAATTTTAGCGTCTTTGGCAATGACGTGTGCTGATTTGGATGCCTTGCAACCAAACATGTGCAATAGCACACAAGAGTCAGCCATTACTCGACAGTCTGAAGAGTAGAGACAAGTGGAGTTTAAAATGTATGTGCAATAATGTTTTTATACCAAATATAATGATACTTAATAGTATTCTTGGAAGCTAAGACTTAATGTAATGTATTATGTACATTGGCACCCCCACCAATTACAGCTTAAATCATTGCTGAACATGGCAGAATTAAGTAACAGTAAACGATGAGCTGTTTTAGTAGAAGAACCGGCTCTAATGGCTGAGCTGAGCCAAATGATTCACCATAATCCCTAATATCTAGGTTTGATTAGTTATCCGTAGGTATACTATTGTATACCTATTGTCTATTGCAATGCAAATGCTTTATTTTTTTATGAACAGATTTGATTTCCGTCAGAGGGTTGCTAATGTCCTGCAGATGGAAATGGCAAGAATCACCATCTTGCCTGGTTCTCCCCATTCTGTAGCAGATGGAAAATGCCAGCAAGTCAACTTTACAGTGTCAGGTAAGGCAAAAAAAATAAAATAAAAAAAGTTACATCCCTTATGAACGCAATGTACAACAAGAAATATAAGAATGTTGAACTGAGGAAGATAGAAGTTGCATTCATTTTCTATTTGTGGCTTATTTTATTTATAGTAAAATAACTCAGGAACAATACTAAATACAATGCAGAGGAGTTATAATAAAGTGTTATTATGGTTATTATGCATTGTGGGACATAGACTTCACCACATTTCATCCTGGCAACAATTCAGTTTAATTTACCGAATTTACTTTGGTTAAGTGACATAAGTTTGGAGGCATGTGTCAACCCAGTTTACCTTACAATAGTAGTTCCTTTATTCAGAAGGTAATTTGATAATCATTTAATTGTTATGGGTACCTGTCCGTAACAATAGATATAATGTTGTAACTCTAAACCCCTGGGAAAAAATCAACAAAGACTTGGATGGGTGAAAGAGAAGAAAAACAAATTTTCAGCAAATAGGTAGCATTTAAAATCACCAAGATATAAAAGTTTTTCTGTCTGACAAAATTTAAAAGTATCACATTTTATGTTGTATGCCTATTAATGCCTCCAGGCCTTTATCACAGAATTGGGTAAGTTGTGACTCAGCACATCAGGACAATGAACAATTACAGGCATTGAAAATCTTTAGAAAACCTGAAAAATTGCTTAGTAACCTGATGCCAGAGTTGAGTGTCTGGGCTTCTCACTTTCTATCCCTTCCTCTTTCCCAGGGGGGGGAAACAGAGAGGTATCTGTAGAGAGGTTTCACATAATTTAGCACAGTACAAGCAATTCTACCCTCAGAAGCCTCCCACAAGGTGAAAAGTTTACTACTACTGCAATGATACCTCAAAAAGATTCTATGAATGAGAAGAACACAGGGAAAGATACAATCAGTCATGTGCAGAGTGCATTTAAAAGTGTTTGATGTAGGTAGATTTAATTAAAAAGCTCATACTTTAAGGTACTTCTTCAGATTCAGTCTGATTGAAACCCAAATACTAGCAAAGCATCTGCACATCTTTCTGTGCAACAACGATAACCAGGGTTCTGACTTAAAGATAAAAAGTTCTAATAGCCTTTAATCTTGCCACTTTAGCAAATAGAAAAGCATCAGCCTTTGCAGAAAGTACTTACTCAGTCAGCCTGTAATTAAACATTGCCACATTGTATCTTAAAGGGAATGTCAGCACAGAAATGCTGAGGTCAGTAAAAACCAACAAGACGATGGGCAAATTCAAAGAGTCAAACTCCTGTACAAGTAAGTATACTCCATCGTCATCATCATATATTGAGTTAAAGGAGGAAAACATTCAGACATAGTCTGTTGTTTTTGTTGTTTAGACTTATGAATCAGCAGATAGCAATGTTTTGGAAAGATAAAGAGTTGCTGCAGGTATTTACACAAAGACTGTAAGAAACCTGTTGGTCAGTAGATTATGAGATAATGTAATTTTTAACTAACAACATTGTTTTTTAGCTTTGATCTTACTTGGGTCAATAGTAGGGACAAAAGAAAAACACATATTTATATATCTTTCCACCAAGTAGACTGACAAGCTACTGGAGTTGTTATTTGCATTCGAGTTTCTAAGATCAAAATCCAAAACCACCATCAATGACACAAGCAGACACAGACTTTATTTATATTGATATTTTTTTTAAAAGTGTCTCTGTTTAGATGAATAATTTTATAGAGAAAAGTACATAAACCAGGGGTCTGCAACCTGCGGCTCCGGAGCCACAAGTGGCTCTTAGGACCTTCCACAATGGCTCTAAATACATTGCTAAATATGTTATAGAACTAACTAATGTTTGTAAATATAGATATAATAACAAATGCTGGTATTTAGCAATTAATAAATAAATAAAATTGTATGGAATTTCCGCAGCATAATGACACTAAATATGCCTGTAATTTTTTTTATGTATTTTTTGCCATTAGGTTGGAAATTATGGGCTTTTTATTTATTTATTTATTTATTTATTTATTTATTTATTTTTTACATAATTTCTCACAAATATCTACATCCAATTGAAGAAAGCCTGTCTATCCTCTTTTTGCCAAAGCTTCAAATTTTTCTTTATTTAAAAGCCTAAAAATAAAAAACAATATGGTTCTTCAAAAATAACAACAAATTGTTTTTAAATAGTTTTTTTCAAAAAGGTCTCATAACATTTACGGCTCGAAACGAGTTTTATTTAGCTGAGCTCAGAGAAAAATGGTTCTTTGGATTGTAAAGATTGCAGGACCCAAGACATTAACATTTCCCCAGATCTAGCTGCATCATGCATCGGCAAACAAACATCATGAACTACAACTCGTTTGAGCATTTCGAATTTAAATAGCACTTACTGCAATAAACCCACTAGTCCTCATAAGGAGTATGCAATTTATGTGTCACATTGTTTAAGAATGATAAGAATATGCATGCATTATTTATGCCTGTATGTTCTTTTGGATTCAACATAATAATTCCCATCAGGAGATCCATAAATTATTTATTAATTAATAATTTATAAATTATTTGCCATTTAATTAATATAATTTCATGCAAGTTTAAATGTTCCAAATCCAATGGTAATTAAAGTCCCAATCAACAATAAATAAAAATAAAAATACAATAGGTTGTATTTGGTTCTTAAGAGTTCCCTACATCAGCGCTTTTTACCAGTTAGATTACTTTAGGAGGGGTCTTAGTGTCTAAAAATACTTTACATTCAAGCAGAAACTCTTTAGTAGAGTTTTAGTCCCATCTTGAATAACCTGTGTATGCCTTTCTGATCTGATGCCCCCAGGAAATGCAGGGCTGCTGGTCGTGCCAAGAACTTTCCTTCTCGGCTTGATGTTTGCTGCCGCCTGCCTGCTGCCATCCATGACTTCTTTATAGTCCAGAGACGCTGTGCACAATCAGTTGATCCTCCTGTTGTAAAACTGTGAATATGTTTAAATATATATTAAATATATTAAAGCAAATAATGATGATACTTTGTAAAAAATAAAATAATCAGCTCACAAAAATCTTCCAATTTTACATTAAAAGTTTTATATTAATCACTTTATGTAATAAGCAACTTTTGATTCTGTCCTTTTTCTATAGAATATTTTATAAGCTATTGTTTTTATGTTTAATCATTTGTGTGGAATTTAATGTGTGTTTTTAAGACTCCAGACATTTTTCTCTTTGTTGTATGCATTATCTCTTCATGTAAGTTATGAGTTAAAGAAAGAGCTGATAAAGTCATTATTAAAAGTTCTTCTGTTATTCAATTAAAGTTCTTCTTTTATTCAATTAAATTTTTATGTTTAAAAAGAAATCTAGTTAAAATCTTATTCAGAACAGTAATTTCATAGTGTACAGCAAGAACCTTATTTCTAAAGCCTGATTTGAAACATGTTATCACTGGTAAATATACTATGATAAAAACAGAATGAATTGTAAATTATGTAAGCATATACTTAAAAATATTACAAAGGAAAAATGCCCACTGAAATACATTTCTTTTTAATTCTATTCTATTCTATTCTGTTCTACAGTCATTTGGCAGACGCTTTTATCCAAAGCGACTTACATCTGAGAATAAGAACAACACAAGCAGGAATTCA
>JBAMHW010000004.1:25416268-25430218 GCA_037177495.1 Rhadinocentrus ornatus
TGACGGCTCAGCAGCGTTTGCAACAGCATCACAATACTTCCTTAAAATATGCAAATAGGTACTACGACTTATTGCAGATTAGACCGTTGCTGCAATATGTATATTGCAAAGGCTAGTATTGCCATGAAGGTACATTTTCGATATAGTGTGCAGCCCTACTCCTTCCGTTACAGCAGACATTTCCTTCTTTGTAAATGATCTCAGACTGCTTGTCTGCTGTTGTAATTGCAGATGTACAGTGTTACGTATATAATGTTGCTTCACAGAACCAAGTTCCTGTACAGACTCAGCAAAAACATTGGAAATGTAACAGACATAAGATAATAAACAAAGTTTCTTGCTTCAATGTTCAGGTACAGCCATCGTCACGGAACAGCACGCTGCAATGTGGACTGATGGCCGATATTTCCTCCAGGCCAGCCAGCAGATGGACAACAACTGGACTCTAATGAAGATGGGTAATGTCCTCATTGGTGTTTTTTTAGTTGTGCATGATGAAACCTTATGTTGTGGAGGCTTCATTAGACAGTTTCTGAAGGATTTAATAATGGTAAAAAGCATCTTTATAGTTATTTATAGACCCCACTAAAATCAGTAAAAATAATCCTAAAATGAATGACTGCATAATCCACAATGGT
Organism: Rhadinocentrus ornatus; assembly: GCA_037177495.1. Taxonomy (NCBI): domain Eukaryota; kingdom Metazoa; phylum Chordata; class Actinopteri; order Atheriniformes; family Melanotaeniidae; genus Rhadinocentrus; species Rhadinocentrus ornatus. The sequence goes on from JBAMHW010000004.1 coordinate 25,416,907, forward strand.
ACAGTATAAGTGAGATTTAGATTAGAAATGTATGTTTTCAAAGTGTGATGGACTATTTTTTTATATAATTTTTATAAAGGACTGAAGGAGACACCCTCTCAGGAGGACTGGCTGATCAGCATCTTACCAGAAAATTCCAAAGTGGGAGTAGATCCTTGGATCATTGCTGCTGGTAATTTATTTTCCTATCAGGTTGACTGAGAATACTGTACACATCCTGCAAAACAAGACAACATGTCAGAAGTTGAATGAAAATCTTGGTTTATTTTGCAAATTTTAATGTGAATAATGGCAATACAAGCTGTCAAGGTGGTAATCTTGGGATGTTGTTTTTTCAGACCAGTGGAAGAACATGTCAAAGGCACTGACTAGTGCTGGCCACTCGCTGGTGGCGTTGCAGGATAACCTGATCGATATTGTCTGGACGGACCGACCAGAAAGACCAAGCACACAACTCCGCACCCTGGGGTTAGACTACACCGGTCAGTGCCAAGCATGTCCACACCGTTATTTTATTTATGGCATCAGTTGAATGTTGTTAATGGAACAATGAAAACATTGTTTTTAATTTCACTTCAGTTTAATTCTCTTGGTGTACTGTTGTCTGCCTAAATAAAATTTGATACATATGAGTTTGAAAGTTTGATGCCTTCCACTTTTAGGTATTTCCTGGCAGGATAAGATCAACACGCTGCGAGTCAAGATGACAGAGAGGAAAATCACTTGGTTTGTTGCCACAGCGCTGGATGAAATTGCATGTACGTTCAGTTTTCAGTTACATTTTCTTTTGGCTGTTTTTAGTTGGCTGTGGCTGATGTCACAACTGTTGCACAGGTCACTTTTGATAGGTCTGCCTTTATGATCATCTTGTTTAGCAGGTCTAATGGCCACTTTCTGATTATTCCCACTGAGGATTTAATCAGTCAAAAAAATGCTGATTTTGATTGTCATTAAGTTGCATGTAGACAAAACGGGCAGATTGTAATTTAAAGGGTTGCGTTCACTGATAGTTTTGCAACAAAATAAAAAATGTAGTGATTTTCAAACCAGAGTACAAAGGCTTTAGATGAGCATGATGCATGAAAACACAATGTGTGAGGAGAATTAATATTTTGTGACAAAGAAACGTTTCCCTTTTCTTTCTGTTTAACTTATAAAATTGAATGTATTGTGTTTTCCTCAGGGCTCTTTAACCTCCGTGGTGCAGACATCGAGTACAACCCTGTTTTCTTTGCATACACCATTGTGGGAATGAATTCAATAAGGTAATGGTGGTGGTGTGATGCAGCAAGAATACTGGTCTAAATTTTTTTTTTTATTACTTTAATGCCATTTACTGAGGACATTAACACAGTGGAGGAAAACTGTCATTTTAAGTTAAAAATTAACATTACTATAAATATATAAATAAAGCAGTTATAATGGATTTTTTTCCTAAACCAAGTTTTTGAAAAAAAAATATATTGACCAGATTACTTGTGTAATCTTATGAATCATTATGAAAACATCCATAACCTTCAGCACAGTTTTAAATAATGCAGTAAAAAAGACATAACAGTAATGGCTCTGTGCTTTTTACGGTAAGTGTTTTGATTCACTTTCACAAAAGCCATCTCAGATATCTCAACCAAGTTAAATGTTTGTTCAAATCTTCAAATCTTGGTTCCTGGGGATAAATAAATGATATTTAGATCCAAATGTGACAAAATTACCAGCATAACTAGTCATGTATAATAAAGGAAAAAATAACTTACAAGAAAGAAAACTGGATATGAATCTATAAATTTCTGTCAACACACTAATAATAGTTCCCTCTTTAACTGTATTCTCCTGGTAGGATTTTGTACTCGAGTTCACATTCTTCTCCAATCAACTCCCACTCTGCAGGCTTTTTGTGGACTTAAAGCGTCTTTGTGACCCTGCATTGAGAGACCATCTGCAGCTAGACTCTCCCAGTAAGCCCGAGCTGAGCATCCAGACGTTCCCGTACGAGTCGGTGTACACTGAGCTCCAAGCGATCTGTGCTGCACTTGGCCACAAGGACAAAGTTTGGATCTGTGACAAGGCCAGTTGTGCGCTCACACAGGTCATCCCCAAGGTATGGAAACGGCAACATAACCATGCATAGTCAGCTTTTAGAAGAGGGTTATCACGTTCTGTATTTCCAGTAAAAGAAGGTGTAATATTTGATGAAAACCTTCTCACCTGTATCATTTTCCTCTCTGAGCAGGAAGCATGTGCTCAGTATCTACTTCCTTATACCCCAGAGACATATAATATGTGTGTTGGAAAGTCCGATTAATTATTCTTCATGTAGAACTTGTATTGCTGGATATTGAATCTCTGTGTTAACACATGAACGCTTATGTTGAGATTAGTTGTGGGTGCACAGACAGTTTAAGAAATGTTAACCTCTCCTAAGCAGTTTCCAGTTGAGTAGTAACAGCAATATTAGAATACATATTTAAAATAATCTTTTAATTGAAGCAACCAAGTGGGTTAGTTTCGTGGTGATCTCGGTCACCTTCAGACCAAATATTTTCCATGTTTTTTTTATATTGGTGTATTGAGCAGATATTCTGCTTGTAACTGTTAAGAAATTGCCACTTTAAAAAAGTTAATGGATCTTTGTCCTAAACACAGTGGTAAACATGTCTCAGTCCCATCTACCCCATTGCTATGCAACCGTATACATTAGCACATTTATTATATGTCTGTTTATCGGAAGATATAAAAAACTCATACACTCAATTCTACACTAAAGATAAAATATCCACATCACACCCAGAAAAACTGCCTAAACTGTACACTCTGGGTCTCCGTGTATTCTCCTGGTATTTGTAGTCAAGATATTGCTTGGCAATTACCGCCCATTTATTATGTTGTATTATATGCATTATATGCTGCCTTTTGTTAACATTAGCAGTTTCCCGTCAGTGTTTCTTTGTCTTCCATTTCTTTTTGTAGACCCACAGGAGTCCAATACCCTACACTCCTCTCTGCCTGTCTAAGGCTGTGAAGAATGCTACTGAGATTCAAGGCATGAAAATGGCCCATGTAAGAGCAGTTGAACCTTGAAAAGTCTGTGTACATCAAGATATTTCATCAGAAATTGTGTCCAGTTGAGATCAAATGTGCTTCTCTGTTCTTTTACCAACAGATCAAAGATGCAGTTGCTCTTTGCGAGCTCTTCGCTTGGTTGGAAAAGGAGGTATGTTTTATTTTTATTTATTTATTTTTAGGTTCAATATTTATGCACTTGAAAAGAATAGATTTTCCACTCTATGATAACAGAGTTCCTTTTGCACTTAAGAGAGAAAAATAATAATAATAATAATTTTTTTAAAATCTAACATTTAACTTTAATTTCATTAAGATACTCCATGCTGTAGTAATATTTCATGCACAGTACACATAAGTTTGTTTTAGCCTTTAAAATTATCCTCCATTCCCATCACTGTACACAGGCTGTACAGGTTGGAGGCTCTTTCAATGAGCACTTAAGCTTTAGAGTGTGGCAGCTGTTTCAGGTCCTGTTCACTTGGCTCTGCTTCGATTGTTTTTCTAGATCCCAAAAGGCAACGTGACTGAGATCGCTGCTGCTGATAAGGCTGAAGAATTGCGCAGGTGGGTCTTTTTACTTGTTTTGTTCATTAACACACACACACTCACACAGTTAAACTTCATGCCAGCTTAAACGCTTAAAAAGGCTGCATTGGAACGATGCTGTATGAAGTGTTCTTCTGCGATGGACTGGTGACCTGTCCAGGGTGTACCCCTCCTCCTGCCTGATAGCAGCTGGGAAAGGCTCCAGCTGCCTGTGACCCTTCATTGGATTAAGTGTTTAGCTAATGGCTGCATTGATGGATGGAACGTCACTGATCTGGAGTTATAGCTCCCTCTACTGGATAAGAGAGTGAAACAGCGTACTTTGAATGACTGCTCATTTACTAAATAAGTTAAAGTAAAATTAGTAATATTTAAATCAGAATTGTATAAAAAAAATTTAAATATGATTTTCTCTTTTGTTTTGGAAAATCACGTTTTCCTTTGAAAGCGATCCTTCTCACCCAGTGATATTTAACATTTCCTTATCACTTTTTTTTCTAATATTCTATAGATTTACTTTGTTTTTGTTACTCCATAATTTCACATGTTTTGGCACAGTTATTGATATCTTCAGCATTATTAAACTCTTCAAAAAACAGTAAAAATTCAAGAGGTTCACCTTTTTGGCCCTTCATGTGTCTTTTTTTTTTTTCAGTCAACAGAAAGATTTTGTTGGCCTCAGTTTTCCAACAATATCCAGCGTGGGTCCAAATGGAGCGATCATACATTACAGGTGAGTTAGCAGATAAAACAGACTGTACGTTATCGTTTTTTGCCTTTTTGGCTTGTTCATTAGGCCCATTTTTTTATGTTTTTTCTTTGTAGACCACTGCCTGAAACCAACAGAACCCTCACAGTGAATGAAGTTTACCTGATCGACTCTGGAGCTCAGTACATGTAAATATCTGCTGTGATGTATTCTAATTATTAATAATCAGTATAGCAGTTGTATGTATTCTCACCAGCCTTGTTCAGGGATGTGTTGGTATGATTTATATAAAACAAACATGACAACAAAGGAAAGTTTTTTGTGATCAAAACACACAAATGTGTTCTGTGTTGGCAGAGATGGAACCACAGATGTTACACGAACGCTGCACTTTGGGACGCCGTCTGCTTTCGAGAAGGTACATTTATGCTTTTTAAAATTTTTCTTTTATATATACACATAAATGTGACTGCAGGTTTGGGTTTTGCTGACTGAATTTATTGAGTTATTAATATTTTTGACATCAGCTTATCTACCATTTCTCTCTAATTTATTTTAGCGTTCTCTTTACATGTTTTGTTATATTCTCTTATTTTTCTCTGCAGGAATGCTTTACTTATGTACTGAAGGGACACATAGCGGTCAGTGCTGCCATTTTCCCCAATGGAACAAAAGGTAGCCAAAACTTTATCATAGAAGATTATTTTTAAAGCTTGAATATCGGAATCAAGCTCAAATCTTTGGGGGGAAAAACTAAACAAAACAATGAATTGAAGTAAAAGGGATTCATAGTTTCTATGCTTCTACTTTGTATTATGTGTAATAAAGACATGTCTTTTCTCTTTCTTTTTTATGTTAACACATTTGTGATATATTTTACGTTGTTAGAAATTTGTTGTTAGTCTCACAGGATAGTTAAGCAGTGACATGAGATGAAGTATATTTATACTAGAGAGAATCTGGCTTTTATTCACAGCAAACTGCACAAGGACAAAGGATTTTTAACAATGGAATCACAGGATTACATATATTCATAAATATTTAAGTAAATATTGTTGCGGTTAAAAAAAATAACAACGGAGATGGCATTTCTTTCTGTAATGCATTAAATAATTTATTTTTCCTTTTTCCAACGTGAATGTGATGTGGGGCTTATTGGATGCTCACAATGTAAAATTTGTTTAATTTCTAATCTGGAATAGATGTACAAAAATAAAAAAAATAAATGATTACCCAAAAAATTAAACAAAAATAATATAAAAGTTATTTTGATAATAATAATAATTAATTCCTAAAATTGTAACTGGTTTTATTTAATATGTATAAATTAATGCTAACAAATACACATATTTATTCACTTTGTCATTTTTTGTTTTGTTTAATATTGATAGACTCATTTTTCACTATTTCCATTTTAAAAAAATTTATTATATAATTTATTTTGATACATATTTTAATTCTACAATTTTTTCAAATTAATTATTTCCTTCATTTCAGAAATGTATTAATTTCTATATTCTTTCTCCTTTGAATTCCCCCCTCTAGTTATCTACATTTCTGTGTGCATCATTATGCAGATAAGCGTTTGCTTATTTTAACCTCTCGCTGTGAATCTCTCTTCTTCTTCCAGGCCACCTTTTGGATTCGTTTGCTCGTGCGTCCCTGTGGGAGTCGGGATTGGACTATCTTCATGGTACTGGTCATGGTGTGGGTTGCTTCCTTAACGTCCATGAGGGACCCTGCGGCATCAGCTATAAAACCTTCGCAGATGAACCTCTGGAAGCTGGCATGATCGTCAGCGATGGTATGGCAAGAGGGTGCAGGGGATGAGACATGCTTTAATCTGGGTGACAGAAAAGGAAAGACTATTGAAAGTAGTTCTTTTGCTCGAAACACAAAGCCAAACTGCATCTGCTGAAAACATTACTTATTGTTCTTCTGCAAATAGAAATAAAGGTCTAAGCTGCATTTGAGCTTAGAGAGAAAACCACCATTGTTTCAGAAATTAAACCGATTTTAAATATGCCAGTGTTGATTCTTTGTCATCCAAGTGTTTGTAACCCTGAGAGCTTAAGTGAAGAGTAGCTGGACTTGTTCTTTGTTCTTTAGATGCTGACTTTGATGCAAATGGGTTCCTTAGTTCAAACCTACTGGGTAGTTAGTCCCAGATAGTTAACCTTTTGTGGTTTTATTAGCACTTTTAAAGTTGTTGCTTAAATACAAAACCAGTCAAAAGTTTGGACACATTTTGCTGTTAGATTTAAATAAAATAAATGTAGGTCTAGAAAAGCTCCCTTCTCACAGCTCTCTGTGCTTATTTGTTGTTCATCTAGAGCCCGGGTATTATGAAGATGGATCTTTTGGCATCCGTATTGAAAATGTTGTCCTTGTTGTACCAGCTAAACCCAAAGTAGGTATCCATGCTTTGAAGCACATGTATTAATGATAAATATTTAAAAAGCATCAAATGCATGTAAAGATTATTTAGAGTCCAAAATTGATTATTAGTGTTATTGAGTGAAACACCTTTTTATATCATTTGATTAATTTATTAAATTATTCATTCTTGTGTGTGTGTGTGTGTGTAGTACAACTACAGAAACAGGGGCAGCCTGACATTTGAGCCTCTCACTCTGGTCCCTATCCAAGTCAAAATGATGAACACAGAGCTGCTCACTCAGAAGGAGGTGAGACATACCCATCCATTTAATGTTTAATAGTTTCAATAATCTAAGATGTGTTCCTTCTTGTGAAATGTGTCAGTTGTATTATAATTGATATGATACACCTCATATCCAACATCTCATCAAACGTAGTCATGTTGACTTTTAGTAAAATTGTGCTTTTGAGTGCTTCTTAATATTCTCAGCTATTTTTTTGAGACACGATTCACCTCTTAAATATAATCCCTCTCACAGTTTGAGAGCTTTAAACCTTTTTTTACTTGTCTTTTCTGCAGCGTGACTGGGTGAATGAGTACCACAGGAAGTGCCGGGAGGTGGTCGGAGCAGAGCTGGAGAGGCAGGGCAGGATGGGTGCACTGCAGTGGTTGATCAGAGAAACTCAGCCTATTAACTGAGGACTGATTGGGTCACTTTGTTCAGAACTACCTACTGATTGTTCTGCAGTGATAATCATTTGTACTTTTCTCCTCTCTCTCTCTCTCTCTCTCTCTCGCTCTCTGTGTCTCACACTCAGCCTCTTTTTGTAAAGCTCACCACATTAACAGTTTTAATAAAGATGGTTAAATGTGAAACACTTTGTTTTCTTATTTGTGTTAAAAAATAAAGAATATTTTTCCCCGTCATATAATAAAAAAGGCTTTTTAAATCTCTCCCATCAATAGAACAATTATAATATCAAATTTGATGGAATACTTCAGTGCAAAGCTATTAAACTTTCCTGTACTCAACAGAATTCATCCTGCACCTGATTTAAACAGTGTTCAAAGCTGCTGCCAACACTGGAAATGAAGCAATCCAAACATTTACAATGACAATAAAGACATTTATGCATTTTGTCCCAAATGGGAAAATAAAAACATGACCGGCTTCAGGTTTACTTTGCGATCGGCACTCCGACACGTTTTGCACTTTACAGCAGAAATGTGTTTAAACAAGTTCACCAACAGTACTGTAAGGCGTTATGCAGGAATAAAAAGATTTAGTACTGATTGTGTAAGCTGATTAAGGAATCGTGTAAAATGTGGATGTCAAGTTATGAAACCTCCTCAGACCCATCCACAGCTACACAAGACACTACCAACCAAACTGATTTAAAATAGAAAAACTCATTAAGTACCCTTTTATAGACATGCTGATATCTTTTGTAAGCCAGAGGCTCAGCGGTCCAACCACAGACCGCTGTCCCTAACTAACCTCATTACAACTTTTCCCTTCAGCCCTCTAAAGCTGCATGTAAAATATCGGGGGGTCCAGGACAAGGCCACTATAGGGGTCTTTGGCATACTCTCTCAAAGACAGAGGTGTTGACAGAGCACTCTGCTCCTCTGTTTTGTATCTGGCCCTATTTCGGCCCTCCTCTTCTTCCTCCTTCAGTCCTACAGGCAGTGGGTTACTATAGATGTAGTATATCCTGGAGTTGTCCTTTGTTGTCTCTGGTTTCTTGAAGAAGGCGAGAGGATTGATGAAACTGGTCGACCTCTTCACGGCTTTGACCGCCACTGGGTCTGCTAGCTCCCCGTGGGTAACAGCACTCTCATATACATGGGCTCTCTTTGACTGCCTGGTGGGAAAAACAAACAAAAATAAAACATATGTATTGATGATATTTAAGTTTACATTTATCACCCTTTATTTGAACTATAGTCACTTAATGAAACTAGCACTCATTAAAATGCTATCCTTTCTCTTAAAGACATGTAAAAGTCCATGTTAGAGACAATTAATTAGTTAAAACTATCAATAATCAGCTCTTATTTCTGCATGTTCATATTTGAAATAGATTCAAAGACTAAAGAAGAAAAAATTAAAATATTTTTAAGGTAAAAAATAAAAAAGCTTTTTTTCTATTAACAAAAACACGGAAAAATAATAAAAAATGCATTGAAGTTTAACAGTACCTTTTAAATATCTGTATAAAGTATCTGCATTTTTCTGTCATGTTGCAAAACAGCAAAATCAAAACCATATTAATCATACCAATTAATTTTAATGTGAACACAACAGAAATTATAATTGTATTAGGGCAACTTAACCTTTTAGAGGATTTTGACAGTGCCATTGACCTGCAACTTTCTTATTGTCACCTAGTTGTGAGAAACCTTGGTGCTCTCATTGCCTGCGTCTTTAAATTTGACAAGCAGATATGTGATCAATAATGTAAAGGTCTACATTTTTTATGTTTTTTTTAGAGAGTAATTCAAGCTTTTATTTCTTCTTGTTTATATTATTGTACCTGTTTATATGTTGGTGTTGATCAGTTTAACACTTTGCTGCTTGTGGGCTGTACAAAATGCAGCGGCCCATCTTCAGGAAAAGGAAGAAGTGGCGTGATGACATCACTGCTGTGCTGGCCTCTTGTTTTTAAGAATCTCAAAGGCTTTTACTGTTAATTTTAACTTCTATTTTAACTTCTATTTATTGATGTTGTAGAGATTGTTAGGTGTTTTTATTGTGGTTGCTTTTAAATGTGCTATAAATTTTAGAATTTGAATTTGAGATTTGAAGAAAATCCACTAAAAGAAGGGATACATGTCAGAAAAACAAAAAGTAAACAAAAACAAGAAAAAAACAGAGGCAATCAGTATTTTGTAAAATGCAACTAAAAATGAATAATTTTTATTTTAATTGTTGCAGTCTATCATGTTTTTTTATGTTTCTTTCAAATTTTAAGTTGAGACTGAAACTTGTTTTTTCTTTTTTTTATATTAAAAAAATTCTTTGTGTTTTGGTTGTTGTGCTTTTCAATTCAGGGTCAGTGTTCATATCCTCTGAAAAGATGTCCAACAGTTCAGAATTTAATGGCTACAAACAGCATCATCAAATGTTTGATTTTTTTCTAAATCTAGTTTAAGAAACAGCTATAAAAGAAGAATTTAAACAGTGTGGGACTGCTTTGGCTCATTAGTGAAGAGCAATGTGATGTAAGGTCACGTTTTGCTGATTATAAAGGAATTTTAAAATTCAATGCAGTTACTACAGAACAAACAGTATTCAAAATGATGCATGATGTGTTCTAGATTAAGGTGCTGATAGTATTTAAGTAGATCAGGAAATGATGTATTTCACTACTAAACATTTAAAACTTATAAATGCATTTTCTCTGCTTTGTCCGGAGAGAGAAATGGCCTTATTCTCATATATATTTTTAAATAATAAATAGCTGTTTATGTACCTTTTTACAATCCCAGAGTGCATTATTCACATCACTTTGTTTCTGAACTAATGTCAAGTATTTCTGTTTCTGTTCTGGTTCTGTCAGAAAATCAGCTGCACAACCTGGATGAGGATGTTTATGTTTTTTTGTAAATGCGATAGTATTCTCTATAATCCAACTATTTTACATATCCCATATCAAAGCATGTGTGATGTTTCATCCTCACCTGGTGCGGTTGTAACAAACAGAAATGCAGTACAGGCCAGTGATAATAAGGACACACAAGGCCAGGGTAATGATGACGATATTAAATACTCTGGATTCTGGGTAACAGGAAAAAAGAGAAAATAAAGAGCTATGTAATTGTATAATGACTGTACTGTTAAATTAACCCATGTACAAATATTACCTACCAAACAGAGGTCCATTTAACTCCCCATCTTGCAGTTCTGGAGTTGCGGTTCTGTTCAGATGGTGGCTGTCCTCCATTTGAGCTCGGTCCTGCTGGTATCCACTCATGGTGTTCCCATTGGCATCCAAACCATCCACTAAAGGCTGTTTCAAGCCTCTTCTTGCTGTTTTCAAGAGAAATTCTGTCCATGTGACTCAAACAGCTTGACCGTTGCCGTGGAGACACCCTCCATCTTTTGTCAGCCCTCAGTTCAAGTTGGACACCCTCCCTTGTTTACTGCTCATTATTCTGTGCAGCTTTCTGGGGGTACACTGAGGGGAGGGAAATGCTGGGTCTTTTATGTTGTTTGTAATAAGAACTGAGTTGTGACCCAAAACCAGAAAGTTTGCATGCTTCTATCATTCAAGCGGGCTTTAATAGCAACAGACTTAAAATAAAGTGTTCAATGGCAAACCAAGACCTTCAATTCCATATGCATCGATGGCAAGAATGAGCTGCACACACATAAGTCATTAGACAATGATTAGTTCTGCTTATATTGAGACAAGATTAAAATGTTGTGCTTCGGATTTCTTAATGAGGTCTTTTGTATTTCCACACCTGTTGCCTTTATGTTAATCACTGCTGTCATGAAGACAGGAGTACGGTTGAATTGTGGAAGTAGGGCCAGTTTTCCCTAAACTGTCAGGATCTTTGGGTCAGTGATTCCAAAGAGTTGTCTGAACCAAGCCAGAAAAATGACAAAGACAGCTTTCTCCTTGTTGCTAACGCTTCGCTTCATGTAGTGCACAGGGAGACAGATATTATGCAATTAGCATAGTGTCTCATTAAAACAAGTTTGTTCTTCTGTTTGACAAGATGAGCTTCCATAGTTTGAACTTGCACTTTTATAAGTGACCTTTGTGTGTATAAGCATACAGCTTACAAACAAGTGGGAATGTAAAATGTAAATAATTGCATAAATCAACATATTTTAATCCCTTTTATTTTAGGTTTAATTGTAATAACATTTTAGAAGCAGTGATAAGTAGAATGAGAGATTAAAGTAGAGATTCTGGTAACATTGCAAGTGATATATAATGTAATGCTAGAAATATTTAAATCTTTCTTTATCATTTTAAATTATTAACTCATTTACAATTGCTACAAATTGACATAAACTTGGGCGGATCTACACACAGAGCTGAAGAAAAAATGATCTTTTATTGTTTTCACCAAAGTCACAAGAAAATAAAGGTTGTTACTGAGATTGATAGACGGAGGCAGGAAGATTACTGAAACTGGAAGGTGAGTATTTTCCATTCTTGAAATGTTCTCTCAGCTTCTCTAATCCATGAGGCAGGAAGCATCTATTAAAAGAAGAAGCAGATAATTTAAAAGGAATCTATCAGACTTCAGCACCACACCTCATTACTGCATTGTGCATTAATGCTACGCATTGGTGAATAACACCAGTCAAGTCTTAGGAAAATCATCCAACTGCAAACAGGTTGAAAGATTTCCCAAGACCTTCATGTGGGTAAGTTGGGGAGGTGGAAAACCACAGAAAGCATCGCTTCTGAAAACACATCCACACAGAGCCAGAGCACAAGAGAAGAGACTAGAAAAAAAAGTCAGGTTTAACCAGAAGGATGATGGACAATGTCACAAAATGTTGGGTCACCCCCCAAAAAATCAGACTGCCCTCCCAGATACCACCCCAAGAATAAAGAATGAAATTCTAACAAATATTTAGCATGAACTGACTTTCACCTTGGTAAACCTAGGTTACCAGGTTACAGGTTATTGTACTCATTACTAATTTTTTCAAGAATAATTCTATAACACAGGAATCTATAACACTTTACAGAAAACTCAGTTTCAGTGTAAATAAACACCAGTAGGCATGCAGCTGAAATAATTTTACTTTACCTAAAGTCAAACAAGTTCAAGCAACAAGACAGGTTTTTTGTTGAGGAGTGTATGAATGGACCAAATTACATAACAAAAATAAAGTTTAAAATCAAGTTTAAAATAACACTATGGTGGCATTTATTAAAGCAATTACACTTTTATCCATGTGTAGTGGGTCTAAGGACATGTACATGTGTGTGTGTGTGCATATCTAGATATGTATGAATACTTGTTTATATATGTTTTAAAGAATAGTTTATGGACTTTGCATGTATTGATGTCATGTATTTATGTGTATATGGGAAAATAATTGTCGGCATGCATGTGTTTATGTGCATGTGCAACCTGGTAGAGCTGTATCCAGCCTATGTTGCTCTTTTGTGTGGTTTGCTGTGGGAGTAATTGTGTGGGTGTGGTGAACCAGGTGTTTTCAATCTGCTTAGGGGAACACTACTCTATTTAAGCAGCAGACAGACAATACGCTGACTCTTTGTGGCTTGGAGGACTGTGTCCATGTGTGCTTGGAGGTGGATCTGCAGTTTTTGCCTGCAAGGAGGAACTGGGTCTGAGTCGGTGGTCTGGGCTGTCTGACCCCAATGCAGCACGAACACTGTAGTGCGTTGCCACAGACTGATGACGAGGAGTAATTGACGCAATTTTAATTTTTAATTTAGTTTCATCCTTGTTCCTCATCATCTGCATACTGACACAGTCACTGGGTCCTCCAGTGGGTTTATACACTAAGAAATTTTTTATTTTTTTATTTATTTTTTATTTATTTTTATTTTTTTTCTATGGGTTTGTATCTGGTCAGTGTTGTGATAAGTTTGTGATATGTCTTTTTGATTTGG
>JBAMHW010000004.1:25445960-25461772 GCA_037177495.1 Rhadinocentrus ornatus
TGGTGACCTGTCCAGGGTGTACCCTGCCTTTCACCTGAAACACTGCTGGGATAGGCTCCAGCTCACCCCGTGACCCCAAATGGGAGCAAGCGGTATAGATAATGACTGACTGGAAATGAATGGGTTTGTGATGGTCAGGGGAGAATCTACTCAGGATGACAGGAGAACACACTGCTGCTCAGATCATATTATTATGAGAACTGATAAGTACAAGAAACAAAACAAGAAATATTTTTATTTAAACGTCTTGAAACATAAAAAAATGTTAATGGTAAGTAAAATAAAAGTGAGATTTCTTTCTTTTTTTCTTTATTAAAACGGTCTTTCCTCCTGAGTGTTGACTAATTTGTTGATTTATGACTGGGTGTGAATGCTGCAGATGAACCATATTACTCAAAAGACTCTATCTGGTTTCTGCAAAGTGCATTTTGTGTCATTTTTCTTCCCTGTGCAATATTTTACTCATCTGAAAACAATTTCTCTGTGACCAATAAATCATCTCCTCAGAGAACCCCCTGCTGCTGAATCATGGCAACTTGCAACAGGTTAAATTATAGGGCTAATGAAAGTTAACTATCACTCAACAATATTACATTTCTGTACATTTATAGGTACATGGTCCATATAAGGTCTATGGTCCAGCTTTAACACAAAAATATATCAATATGTGATGACAACTAAAGCTCAAGGAGCTCATGAGTTTTTCATCTTTACCATAAAAATCAACTACATCTGTTTCTTTTCCCCTTCTGAGATTTTTTTTTTTTTCATTTGACTAAAAATTTAATTCAGCATCCAAGATACAGCAAGGAAAATTAGTAGTAACTCACTGACAGGCTCAGAAACATCCAAGTTGCCAGTGATGTATAGATCTGTCAAGCAACGGCCAAAGAAACTCTATATTTTAATGGAGGCAAGAGGACAGCACGTTTGGGCAGTCTCATGTTGTTTATGTGGGTTAGCCACATGTTCTGTTTGGTTATCTCTGCATCAATGAAAGAAAGGTTGCACGTCTGTTCTTAAGTGCTAAAATGGAGTCTGGTTCTCTCCTATTCGGTTAAGAAAATGGTTTTGGCAGTAGTACCAGAAAAGTTATGTCATGTTAGAATAGCTCAGATGGATTTTCTCAGCACTGCCAGGAGATTTGCATCTTTTAAATGTGCAGTTTCCATCTCAACTGTACATGTAGCCTAAGAATAGTGAGGGCCCTGGATTTTGCTCATCAGCTGCTGTACCCGTGGTGATATGACAACAACAAAAACTATATGTCACTTTAACTTAGACATCTCTGTTTTAATTTAATTCACAGAGTCGTAATGACTTTGTGATACAGTTTAACCTAAAAGCCACTCAAATTTTTTTTTTTTTTTTTTACGTTTCAGAACATTATAGAATTATAAAAAACAGCTGGTTTTTAACAGGTCTTAAAAATAGTTACATATAGCCCCTGATGAACAACACCCCACATTTTTCACCATGACTTTGTTTATTTAATAAAGACTTCAGGTGACCTGGGGGCCCTAAGTGGCCTGACCGGCTTGCTTGTCCAAAGACAATAAATAAAAAAAAATTTTAAATGTCACTGTGCCCTTCTTTGGTGCAGCTGATTGGCCTGCCTGGTACCACAGACAATATTATTTGTTCTTGTAAGTTGTCACTTGTAGGCTAATGCTGAATGGTCAGCAGCCAACTTAAGATTTTTTTTTTTTTTTTTTCTTTTTTTAAGATTAATCAACGCAAGCAAAGCATTTGGAGGTTAAACAGCTAAAATGAGGAAGGTGGAGCACAGAGGGGCCTTCTCCTATAAGTAATCCTAGATGGGATTTCCTGGTATCATAGATTAAATATTAGTTAATATTATGCGCTGTGTTAAACTGACTGATATTTTGACACATTGGCTGCTCGGTCTGTACACTTACTGTCCACATCTGTCCTTGTCCAACTTAGAAACAGCTGCTAAACTGTGCCAATAAGGCACAGTTTTGGTTAAATGCTGACTTTTTAACTTCAACAATTTGTTAGTGTGTTTATCTGGTGGTGGTGTAAATTATATGATTGTAGCTTTTTATGTTTGTTGACTAAATGTGTTCGATGCCTGAGTTTTTTGTAATATAGTTCCCTGTGGAGTGTGTGTTTGTGGATGTGTTTTCTTTTACATGGTAATAAAATGGCTTATTTTAGTGCGCAAAATATTTGGTGGGTCCTGCTGGAGCAAACCTCCACAGGTGGGTTGCTGCATGGAAAAGTTAGGGAACCCCTCTTAAGGTTGGACAGTCTCTTATTATTTTTTTATTTCCTTATACAAATCACATCAGATAAAGTTGCTGTTGACCACTTCATGTTTTTACTATTGTAAAAAATATTATTGTTGGTGTAGTATATGTACCACTTTGCAGACAAAATGATACAATCATGTTGTTCATCACAAAATAATATCATCATTAACATAGGAGTGCTGCTTTGACAGTTGTATTAAACCTTTTGATGAGGTTAGAGAGGAAAAAACACTTGACTAGTGGTTTGTAGTTTTGGGTGAATGTTGGTCTAGAATAATGAGCTTTGGTGATCATTTGGCCTTTATGTGTGTGCATGTACACTTGTGCAACTGTGAGAATTTGCATGCAGTATATGAGTTGGGAAGGCCTGATTGAGTGTATGACTCCCAGCCTGATTTCCTGTCCTAGTTCAGCCTTGGTGCATCACTCTTATTCCTGCCATAGGAACTGACAGGATGTGCAGCAGCCAGGTGGTGCTAATCAAATGCACTGAACTAATAGATTATCAACAGATGTGAGCACCTCTATAAAAGCAGAAGCGTTGGCAGTTTGAAAAAACCTTGTTAGAGAAAGTTTTACTTGCAAGGAGTTTACAAAGAACAGCGAGCTGCAAACTGTGAACTGAGGATATAGTTGTTCTGTACAAGTATTAAAGCTGTTATCTTTTTTTTTTTTTTTATTTTTTTTTTTTTAGCAAGGTCACTTTAGCATCTCAACAGAAGAATAAGTTCTTTGTGTATCTGCTGAAAATATCCACCCACAGGTGCAGCCACAATGTAAGATTCACAAAACACAAAACAGGAAAATTATGAACTTTATTATCTTCTAACATTCCCTCCTCTATATGAATGTTTTTCTGTTTTATTTTACATGCTTCCATATATAGACAAAAAACCCTTTGTGGCAAGATGTAATCTTCCAAGGAAACCGTTCACATCGCCCTGTTGCCTCGATGACAGCCCAGATGTCTGGATGTGGGCATGAGGTGTGGATTACCTCGAAGAAAAGAAAGAGAATAATATGAATAAGCAAATTATGAAAACTTCAATAGAATAAAGAAATAAAGCATTTTGAATAGGTGTTCATCCCTAAACAATCTGCATGTCACGCTTTACATTTCACATGAGATTTTAGAACGAGGGTCATACAAGGTACACTTGCACATTCTTTTTACATGTTATCTTCATACAAATTGTCATTGTTGTCAGAAGTGGTGTTTCCAGGTCATCATAGTCACAGTCCAGCAGTATGAGTACATACTGTGAAACTGTTGCACCTACAGCTTTAGAGGTCATCCTGATGCATGGCAACACACATGTGAACAAACAGAACAGGATAAACACAGCTATAACTGGTGTGAGTATTTTAGGAAATAAATGACACCAATGGCCTGATTTTAACCACCCCTGGCCTGCCATCAGTGAATTCTTTGGCTTTCATGGAGCTTAACAAATTATGCAGGTGCTGCTGCACAAAAGTCTGTGGAATCTGGAACCCAAGTGCAGCAACAGTCTCCGATTACCTAGCATGTACCACCCTGTTCTGCTAGCTGGACATCCAGAACCAAATGGTTTTGTAGCTTTGTGAGCAATAAAGCTTTTATTTTTGGTTGCACTGATTTAAATCCTGCATCTACCAGAGCAGTGAGATTTTCAAAATCCAAAAGTTACTTCATTAAGGGCATGCAAGAGTATAACTGTGCCATAATGAGGTATCAGTCCGCCCATAAATCTTTGCCCCCAAATTTAGGCTTTTTCAGTCCAGCACCCCTTTTGTGTCTGACTAGTTTTAGATGTGGATGTTCAGAGATATCTGAAAATACCTCAACTCCTGGAACAAGATATGCCAAATGGAATTTATCACACCAATTCTGTGGCAAATATTTATCCCCCCCCCCACTGACCCACAACTGTAGACTTGCCTTGGATGGGCAAGAGGATAACATTTTGTTGCATGCCATTTAGGTTCAATGCCATAAAATTTGCATTCCACAAAAAGAGAAGTGCAGGAAAGGTTTTGGGCGACAGAAACCACTGGCTTGCCCTGCTAGCATTACATGTTGCTTCCAAGGCGTCACATGTGGCTGGCACGACAACATGACATTTCTGATAAGATCCAAATTTTTAACCTCTTGTGCCATTACACAATCTTTCTTACACGCAAGGGGGCAGGAGGCATTAATTCTGTGTAGCGGGCTGACATTACCCTGTTGGAGACTGTGTTTTTTGTGGTGGCACTCTGCAGAAAGATTTTAATCAATATAAACAGTCAAGAAAACAGTTTCAGGAGCTCCAACAAGCTGCCTGCTGATGGAGCAGTTATGACAAACGTCTCTCATCATTGTGTGTGTGCATGTGTGGATGCCTGTTTAGATTTAGACTTAGTGGACTCTGGGAATTGAGCAACTTAGAGTTCTTCATTTTTCACATAAAGGGCCTCATTTTGTCTCATGAATGCTTCATCAGCAGGCAGCTTGTTGGAGCTCCTGAAACTGTTTCTGAAACTCTTTGTAGTTTCCTTTAGGAATATTAAATAATGAGGAAAGCTGATTTTCTGAAATGTGTTATTTACTATTAGATCAATTGAAGTAGAAACGATGAGGATAAGGAATGAAAGTAATGTAGTAATTCAAATTACAAGTTGTTGTTTTTTTAAATAATTATTTCTATGACTACCCAGTTACCATGAAAATAGTAGGTGGAATGGATATCATATTGAACTAAACCCTGATTCTCGACAAATACTCACAGAACGTGTCCTATTTTTGGGCTCCAAACAAGAAATCATCCATGTCATTGCCTTAGATAAAAAAAAATTATTTATCAGTCTTGACTACCAGGGCCACCACTAAATGGGTCTTTGAGGTGCACTTTAGTCACACCACATCTGTGGAAATGCTGTCAGTAAAAGGAAGTAAAGACAGGAATAATATACCACCTACTTTAAGAGAGTTGTCGACACACTCCACCTGTAGTATAATGTGTTAAAGGGAACATCAAGTCTGTGATCACTTTAACTTTTGCGCAGACCAAATTTCTTTGCTTTTTTGTATTCTGTTGTATGTGTGTATGTAAGATCTTGTAGGCACTTGAGTATTTTTTATTTAAATTTTTTTATTATTATGTTAGGGATCTGGCTACAGTCTGACATATTGAGATTATGCAATACTTTACTGATGTTCATTTACCTGCCCTGCTTTGAACACAGACTAACTGGATGAAGAAGGTGCAGAGGCATGCTTTTTTTTTTTTTTTAGGATTTTCCATTAAAATATGTTGAAGTCATTTTTAAATTAGCCTAAAAATGAATGGCTCTGATAATAATTCAGATCTAATATAGCAAAAACCTATTCTTAATTTTATTTAGCATAATGAATAAATTGCATACATAAATCTACAACTGAAGTTAGCATAACTTAGAGGTCAAGTCTGTCACTGTGCATCTTTTCCATTTATTAAAACAACAATGGAAATTCAAAATGTTCCATCAGTTCATGCTCTAGAAAGAAAAAAGTTTTTCTGCACAGCGGAAAACATGATTTTGCTTTACTAACTAAAAGCTAATATAACCACTTTTAGGCTAGGTAAATTCCTCATCTTCAAAGAAAAATTGTCAATACATGTTAAATGTCACTGTTGGTTTTCTCACCAAACCTGAACAAACCTTCCCTTTGGGAACCACATACTTGATCCTGGAGTGCCCACATGACAAAAAAAGTTGACCCAGGATACATGTATGAAAAAATCTCTGGGAAAACGATGTCACCAGACACTCCAGGGAGAATCACGCATGTGTGGGATGCAAGAGCTGTGGCCGAATATAGATAGAGACCTCTTGTATGGACATGGTTGGAGGAATGCAGCCCCCCTACACCAACTTGTTTTTACAGGGTGGACACGGGAAAGAGGCAAAAACCCTGCTGAAGCACCAACCACATTTAATCACATCACTTATAATGTTGTGTAAATTTGGGAATTTTTCTTCAGACTTAATCCTGGGAGAATCAAAGCGTCTGTCAGCAGCTGCTGTGTTTCCCAACAAGTCAAAGACAGGGCAGAAGAAAACCACCTCACACACACGCTGTAGATAAGAGGGAAACAGTAAAAGTAAAGTAGAAATGTGTGTAATCAAATGCTGGTTTTCATTAATCAACAAGCCAAACATATGGCAATCAAACTTGCTGCCTTTATGTCTGATTTTTGGAGCATTTATTTATTTATTTATTTTTTACATATTTTAATATTTTATTTTAAAGAGAGAAAAACAATCATTCTTAGAATATTTTTCACTACTATTTTTTTTGCAAATAGTTTAAGCCAAGGATATTTACAGTTTTTTCTCATCAACTTTATTATATATCAATGTACATCAATTCATCCACTGCATTTTTGTGAAACCAAAAAGATTTGACGCAACTTTTACCAAAAATGAGGTTATAGAAAAACAAAGAAAGAAGTATTTGTTTTGGTGTTTCAAATAGATGATATCAACAGCATGTAAAAACTTTCCTCCAAACATTTGATCCCTCAGATGGCACTGCATAACAAGCTATCATTCATCAACCGCTGATACAATCAAATAGACTAAATATTACTGTGTGATAACTTTGTCAAATACTACAGTATACACAGCTCTATTCACAAATGAAACTTACTACTGTGTTAAAATAAAGTCAAATTGTCTGCGCTGAGGACGTTGGGATGGAAACGTGTACATGTCTGTGACCCTGTTTACAGACATGACCCCAATGTGAACATCAAACAAACATAAGCAGCACATGATGCAACACTACTGAAATGCCTCAGCCCAGACGTGATTGTTAGCTCTATTGTATCAGAATACACAAAGCACACCTCCTTCCCACAAAGCAGAAGTTTTTTAAAATAGGTTTTCTGTGAAGCTTGTTCTTTCCCTCAGCCTCCAGCAGGCTGCTCTTTCAGACAGATTCAGCATGGGCAGCCAATGCAAACAGTGAAATCACATACTTTGTGGCTCATGGTACACTGAGTACACTCGTCCAAGCATGGAAAGAAGGGAAGGGAAGGAGGTATAATGTTCTCTACAGCGATCAGACACACCGGAGGTGCTGCGATTGTAAGTCCTTCTCCAACTGGATAGGGATGTGTGCTGGAGGCCCAACAGTCCAGAGGTCCTGTGGCTGACTGCAACACTGAAGAGGGCTCCTTAAAATCAGTTTTTGCTAAGAAGATTAAATATATTTATCGTGTTTTCAGTAACCTTAATGTTAAAATTAGGCAAGCACTCCATCCATCTTTTGACCTGCACAAAATTACAACATATTGTATGACTACTTTGTGTGTCATATATCAGGTTTATCTCATTTATATCAAATGTCCATTGCTTTTGGGTGACTGTACTTAAGTGACAAAATCCGATAAACTATCATTTTTTTAGCTTGTTTTTTTGTTTGTTTGTTTGTTTTTTATTCAATGTATTGCTTTTATAATTATGCAGTTGTTGGAAAGTGTGTTTTTTTTTATTTCCACAATATTTTTTTATTCTTAGTTATTTTCTACTAACAGAAATTTGTCAATAAACCACTTTATGTACAGATGGTTATACTGTTTTAATAGAGTCTAAAGGGTTTTAAAGACACATAACTTTCTGACCTTATAGCTGTGTTACAGATTCTATATCTATTATTTGTATTTATGGCAGCAATTTTAAACGCGCACTGTAACTGAAACATGCTGATTCAGCAAATAAACACAAGACATTATCAGAGGAAGAGAGGGAAGGAAAGAGAGAAATAGACAGAACAAGAAATAAGACAAGAGTCAAGATGGCTGTCTTTTACTGGCTGGAGAGAGCTCACAGTACAGGTAGGATGCAAGATGGATGAGTTAGCCATCGATAACCAGCACATCACTGAGAAAATAGCAAAGGTTTTGTATTGCATCATAAAATTACTATTGTTGAAAAAGTCAAAAATAAAACAAATATTTCTGCTTTTTCTATTTCGTGATGATTGTTGTTTAATATATTTGTAAAAACAAATTATTAGTATTTCCTGTGGGAAAAGTTTATGTTTGAAACTGAAAAGATAACTTTTTTCAGAGCTAGTATTAAACTTCACAAGCTCAAAGCTACAAAATTACACTACAATATTTAAATAGCAACATTTTACAATAATAATAAAACATTAAACTTTAACTTTACTAAATAATACATATATATATATAAAACATTAACTATACTAAAAAATGTTGAAAGCTAAAGTTTAAGCCCATTTGCACAGTAATGTGGGAACATCTGCATTTCACTTGATGGTTGATTTGTTAAAAATGTAAAATTATTTTATTCTCTGTAGGTCCAGGTGGACATTGTCACTCTGAGACATTTGGTCAAAGATGATGAATTACACTGAAAACTTCTAAGTGAAGATTTTTCTCATTATTTATTTCCATAGGAAAAACTAAATGTTGTTTAGGGTGTAAAAATAATTTGAACTGTCAAACAGTAAAATTACATACAATATACAATAATTTGAGTTATCATTTATTTTCATCTTTATGAGGTTTTAACAAGACGAGTGTTATGCAGGACACCACATTTCGCTGTATTGAGCAATGCTAATCATCACAGAGCTTTAACAAAACACTTATGATAAGCCCTTTAAACACCCTCTTCTTAGTCAGTCCTAGGGGCTACATCTGATCACAATCAGTGATGATGAATTACTGCAGTCCAAGAACATGTTTGTCTTCACGGAGAATTTACGGCTCATCGGAATCTGAATCTTCACTGTGCTGATGGTTGTTGAAAACTGAACCACTGTTTTCAGAGTGCAGGGACAGTAGTTTACACATTGAGTAAGTTGCAGGATCTAATATGTGTGATAATGAAGCAAGCAGTAGATAAGTGGGTGATGTTAAACAGCAACAGGTAACATTTTTAAAATGTATTGTTTCAGTGTAACAAGGCAAAAGGAAACCACAAGAAAGTATTAAATACTTTCCAAAAATCAAGAACTAATGCTCAATGATAAACTGGGAAGGTCCAGTTATAAAACAATATGTAGCATTGTTCAGGATTCAAGCAACTCAGAAAAAAAAATAAAAAAAATCTAAAAAGGCTAATTTTGTACAGTTAAAATATTTTATGATTATATTTGTTTAATTGCAGAAACTCAGTATGTCATATCCTTTGTGTTATTACTAAAAGGTCTCACTGATTTATCTGCGGTTGATTATAATACAGGCTCAGGATTACAGGCTCAATTATTGAGGTTTGGTTTAACAATAATTATTCTCCTTTCACACATAACTGAAACAAAACGTGTAGAGCTGCTGCAGACCTACATGGTGACTAACTCCACCTAGACAATTTATTTTGAGAAGCTAAGGTCAAACTAGGGGTCGAATTAACTAAATTCCATCACGAGTTCATATCGTTCAGGTCAAACATCATATTTAAAATTAAAGATCCTATATGAATTCATGTTGCTGAAGTGTCTGAGAAGATGAGGTGAGCATCTTTGAAATGTGCTTCAAGTATATACATGGAAGGTAAAGATACTGAAACACAATTATTCTTGACAAGTAGGCAACCACATGCATCCTCACCTCCCCTAAATACAATGTGGTCTACACATGCAGGTTTGGGTGAACATAAAACAGAAGTGACCCTGGGCCGCTGAGGGCCACACTCCCACCAAATCTTTCAGACCCAAGCAAACCACTCAAAGTTCACCCAGGCTGGAATAACAAGGATTTTTCTAACAGGCACTTCAGAGTCTGGCCACAGTATGCCCCAGAAGTGCAAAGTGTTACCCCCAAACATTTTTTTAGCATCTATACGGAATGCAGTGATCAGCTGGTCATTGTGGAGACTAACGCTGTGTTAGTTTTCTCAGCCCTGTCTCTCACCCCCTCACTTCCTTCAGCTGAATTTGTGAACTTGGGGAGAGTTTATTATTCTTCCTCAATTAGAGCTTAATGTGATACTCGAAGGGACCCATTTTATCTCCACACCTGAATACCTACATTTATTTTATTCATGGAAAGATAAGCAGCTCATTAATTATTTCCCAATCAGAAAAATTGAGAGCGGCATGAAGGGTGCAGTTGGCTCGGTAAACTAGAAACATTTTCAACAGGGACCAAAAACATGTTGTTTCCATGGTAGCAATTACATCAATACATCACAACATTAAGTATACAAAAAATCTCCAATGCCTCATAGAACATATTGAAGTCCTCCAGAAGTGTAATACTTCAGTCCCCATAAGACCTGTAAGATCTTGTGTTCTACGGTACATTAGAGGAGCACAACTCAGCCATTAACTATCATGGTATTTGGTCATAAGGCATTGATTTCACTCAGCTCTGTAGTCTTCTGGGTTCAAATACAAAGCCATGATGACAGAAAAATGGAAACCAGCTGAGCTCCAGTCAGAGAGAGCTGTAGGGATAACTTAAACATTTTAGTGTAACTAATAAATGGTGCACAAATTATTATTATAAATATTTAATTGTGGGGTGTTGGTTCTCATGGAAAACAATTACTGAGACTAAGGCCATGATTAGAGCTAAACCTGATGAAACTGCCAACTTCTTTTTTTCTCCCTTAACCTTTGAACAAATTAAAGAAAAATGAACTTTTTCTGATTGGTACGTGCTGCCCTTGAAACTCAAATGAAGTAAGGATATGTCTTGAAGGAGGCGTGACAGTTAAAATGGGTCAGACTTTCTCATCAGATAATTTAAGGTGGATGTTTAAACCCTTAAAAGTGAATATTGATAGTTATTCATTATAAAGTATTATTAACTGAGACAGTTTGATCCAACATGCATTAAAGATTAATATATTTCCAACTGTTATAGATCATTGGCCTTAAAAATGTTTGAGTCCATAGCATAATCTTTCAAGCGCAAACTCTCATGGTGAGTTTTTCTGTTGGGGATTCTCAAATAAATGGGTCTTAAATTCAGTCCCAATCCTTAATGTCAGCCACTCATGAAAAACCGCTCCAGTTTCTATTTTTATATCTGGAGTGGCAGGCTGTGGCATAGTTAACACCAGTAGAGACTTGTCCAAGGAACTCAGCCATCTGGCATGTAGTTAATTCTTTTGATTTCACTGTTAGAAAGGCACCAAGCACATCTTAACCAAGCATTGTCCCTGTATTTTTACATGCAGCATGGAGGAATGTCTCCTGTACTGTAAAACTGTATCTACAGACATTTTTACACAATCAGTCCCTGCCTCTGTTAAAAACTCTAGCTGCTGTAAACAAAGCCCACCTGTTTCTCAAGGTGCAAGTTATGCTTGTTGCCAAGTAGATGTGAACCTTCAGCTTGGTAGGCGCTTACTTGTGAAAAAGCAATCCATTTGTTTCATCTCTTTTCTCCTCCTAGCTGTCAATCAAAGATGTAATTTATCATAATTTAATTAATACATTTTTTAAATGGGTAAAAATGTATGCTTGTTTTTGTGTGTATGTGCTTGTTTTTCTTTTGTTATTTTGTTTTCGGCCTGCCAAGCATTACTGCATTACTTGGCAAGTTTCCTATGTATAATGTTTGTCACTATGGTCACACTACACAGATTTTGCTGCTAAACTTATGGGCCATGGCACAGTTTTCGAAAAAAACATTGTTCTTGAAATTTTAGTTTTTCTCAGCTGCTTTAAAATTTAAAATAGTTAAATAATAATTTGTCAGTGATTATATTTAGCTACACTTATCTTCAAAACTGTTTATCTATTATATTTAGTGAGCCATTCAAACCACCAACCTTCTAGTTATCGGACAACCTGCTCCATGACCACAGCCGCCAAAAAAGTGATTTATATTAAATCTGGCTTATGCTAACTAGTTCTTCAGTATCTTACCATTTTGATTTTATATTCACTCTACCAGCATCCTTACCAGGGACAATTATACCAAGCCCAGGTATTTCTAGTCTTTGCAATCAAGGATATTCTTGCAAATAATTCTAATTTTGATTAAAACAATGAACTGCTGCTAATCTAAGGCAATAAAGATCTGCAAACAGTTAATACCCAAGTCTAAGATCAGTTGGAAATTAAGCCTGCAGGAAGGTATGGGGGTGTGAGGGCAGATTAGTTTAAATTTACTATATATCAGTGTGTAGATCAATAGCATAGCAAAACAAGCATACAATGCTGCAGACAGAGTGCATTGCTGAGCACCTGAAAAAAGTTTGCATTGCTGTGCAAATGTATTGTCTTCTTAATTCTTTGATTTACGTTGCACTAAGGTACTTCACGTCTTATTTAAATAATGTCACCATTATCAAAATAACCCTGACATGAAAGTTAGAAAATTGGTGGTGATGACATTAAATAAGCCACTGGGCTTCTCTTATTGCCACCATTAAATTTCAAACTATGCTAATAATACTAAATAAACTAAACCCAATGTTTGTCCTGCTTACCTCATACACACACGGGCACATACTCAAACACACACCTTTAATACACACAGGCGCAAGCACACAAATCTAATCATGCTGACACATCTTGGGTCACTTTAATCAACACCTTCATTCTTAGACCCTCGTGCATTGTTATGGTAACACACCCCCGAAGTCTGTGTGATTGCAGCACTGAAACAAAACACCCAGCGAATCACAGTGGTCCAAAACTATTAATTTGACTGAGCTGATAAATATTTTCCAAGCTCAGAATAAGGACCCAGTGGACACTGCTTTAGAGGACAGCTGCTCTTTAGGGCTAGATGGCCGCAATCTCATTCTTTTTAGGATGCAATGTACAACACTGTGTTCCTACTTTTAGTTAGCAAAGACTAAATTTGGAAATTGATTTATTTCTTTAGTTACTCCATATGTTTACCATCCCCTATGAAAGTAAAACATAACCCAGAGACCCCCTCTTCAACACGGGATATGGTGTCATGATGTTTTTGCCCTGTTGATAAATGATTGTGTGGAGCTGCTTCCTTCTTTGCAGACTGTCCCCTTGATTACCACCCTGCAGCAGCTAACTATCTGGTTAATAGAAACACCCAGTTTAACCACTGGACCACTGAAAAAGGATAATCAAAGTAGGGAACTTTTTTTTACCCAGCGGCTTGGACTATTTAAAAATTTTTAACGGCCTGGCTAAAATCGATGTAGACAAATGGTGCTTCAAATAATAAATTAATAAAAAATAAATAAATAAATAAAATTATTATTTCATTGCAGTTGATTAAATAGTATATTTTGAGACACTGCCCTTGGTCTGGAATGTCATCCATTAAATTGGGTGTTGGGTCATTATTATGTTTATTGTTCATGGTTTCCTTGGTTTAGGTGGGAAAATATTTTTTGATTATGTTTCAATGACAGACAACCCTCCTCTGACTATGTTTAATCAGACCTGTTATCATATTTCTTCTATCTGAAAAATGTTTTCCCCCAATGCCTGATTAGGTTGTACAACACCAACTGAGTATTTTGCCGTGGTGTCATGGTGTCTGTAGGAGCCATATATTGGTCTGGGATGGTCTTTAGTCTATTATATAATATTCTCCTCACCTACACTGTTGTGCACGTGCACTGTGACGGCAGCGTGCGCTGTTGCTGGTGATTGTGGGTGTTACCTCGGGTGTGGTTTTCTATTTGTGCGTGTGCTCACCTGGAGAATCGAGAGGCCTGGATCATGGCGACAGGGTGAGCTGGAGGACAAACTTCTGTTGACCGTCATTCCACATGATTATTGTCATCTCTCATCATCAACGTCCTTTTGATGGTCTACAATCAACGCGCTGTTTAAGGCATCTTTGCACGGCTGGTCTGGTCTAATATGGAATGTTTTATTTGGTGCTGATGTGTAGCATTACCAACCCTCTAGCATTAGCCTGCCGCAGTGTCTGGATTATTGTTTTTGTAGTTTATACACAGCAATGGTGTATGTTTTAGATATTTAAGTCTACTGGACTACCCTGCAGTAGCAATGTTATGCTCAAGTCAGTCTGCTTAAATCTGAATTGGAAGTGTTGCGAGCACTGTTTTGATATATTGCTTCATCATGCCAAAAGTCACATGCCTACACCATTTGAGGCCTTGTAATCTTAAACGATTTTGAATGGGCTGGTCTTGTCAATGCTCTAATAGAGGTTTTAATCCCTTACATTACAACTTTATTACTAAGGTAACAATTACTATCCCAGTTGCATAAGCAGCCTTTTTCCTTATATTTTTCTCATTTCAAAAACTCATTTAGAGCCAGAAGCTTCTGTTTATACAGATGAGTTACTTTCATATAAGTTACACCTTAATCTTATAATCTTACCTGAATCATAGTAACCTAAGAGTCATCATCATGTTTCATCATTTATCTTAACGACAGATAAAACAGTATCACAGAGCAGAGCAAGTCAAAGATGAGACAGGGTCACACATGACAAGCAAAGTAATAAAATCCTGTCAATGCTTCCCATTAAAGATCCCATATTATACATTTTTCAGCAATTTTATATGGGTTTCAGAGATCCAACAACATTGTTTTTAAAGTGCATTGCCCCAAATTCGGCCTTGGTCCTTAATTTTAGGCATTCCAAATGTGGCTCTAGTGAGCTCTAATGAGAACGAGCTGTTTCTGTGTCTAAACCTTTAAATGTTCATAAGTGGTGCCTGTCCATGCCCCTCTCTGGGAGAGAATCTGGCTTTTGCTGGTGCCCGCTCTGTGATTTTAAAGGGCAGGCTTAGTCAGCCTAGGGGTCGGGTCAACAACAGTATTTACTACAAGGGGCAGTGGTTTTTCCCCTTTGTGAGGTCACAAAGGGAAAGATCTCTGACCCACCCATTTGACACACATTCGCTAAAAGTGGAGCAAGAAAGTGAGACAGAATTTCCTCATTTTGGGGCCTCATACACAGGCTATGACCGTTAGAAAACCTTTAGAAAGTGAATTTTGCATAATATGGGACCAATTAAAGACATGTGGTAGCAAAAATTACCAAGGGTCTGGTATGAGTGAGAGTAAATGTGTTTATTAAAGGAAGAGAATTATTGAGTACAAATTACTTAGAGTTGAGAGCGGTTTACTGACCCCATGAGAAGTCAGCAGAGAACTCTGATGCACAAGTCCGAAACAAACAGTTTTAACACATCTGATGTTTTCCCAGTTACCAACACAAGGCCAGACTCTAATCAAAAAGCCAGACTGAACGGCACCACTGTCCCCGCAGTTTCAGAAGAGAATCACTCATAAACAAGCTGGTGTTCAAAACTGTTCTTTCTTATCCAACAGGTGCGCGTCTTCGAGACACTCCCATTTCCAAGGTCTGAGAGGGAAGTGATCAGTCTGGACTCATACAGACATGCACTATTACCCAGTAGAAAAAGAGTAACTTCAATGTCCTGTAATATACTGAATGGATTACCAATAATAAATGTATAAAATGAGTATAAATGAATATACGAGCTGTCCGGTCCCTGTACGATTTTGTTCATAACGTTTATGGACAATACAAGCGGCCGAAATGAGTTTTCTCCGCAGGGTGGCCGGGCTCTCCCTTAGAGATAGGGTGAGAAGCTCTGTGA
>JBAMHW010000004.1:25481377-25493756 GCA_037177495.1 Rhadinocentrus ornatus
ATTTATTTATTTATTTATTTATTTATTTATTTATTTATTTATTTATTTATTTATTTATTTATTTGTTTGTTTATTTGAGGATTTGAGTTATCCATGTTCGACACGTTTTTTTAGGAAACTTTCACACTTCAACTTAGTTCTGATTTTTTTGCCCTCATTGAATTTTTTTAATGAGTCTGAATGTCAAAAATCAAATTGTTTAAACCTAGGTAACTTTTATACGTGGTCCTAAATCTGACACATTTCTGATCTGTGTTTGCATAAATAAAAAATGCTCATGCATTCATAATTAATACAAATAGGTTAACAATCATTGTATGTGCATGTCCATGTTTGTTTTGCATTCTGTGCACATTGATTTGCAAACTGCAGCTGTACACTGTTAACTAGCTACCATTTTGTGGATCAGTGACATCCCATGATTTGGGCTTGTTTCCATAGTCCCTGTTACTTGTTTCTCTCACAAGATCTGGCAACTCTGCAATCATTCGTAACTGGAAAAAGGATGAAAGGGATACGACAGATGCCCCATAGATTGTTTGCCTGAGGGCTCCAAATGCTTAAATCCACCCCTACATATGTCTTGTGCAACAGAGAGGTCCAGAGGAATGAACTGTGATAATGGGAACCAGAGCTTCCTGAGCTAATTATGAAAACCACCAGGGGAGACAGCAGCACCATCACTCTTTCGATGTTACTCCATCACTCTCCCTTTCCTTTCCTCATAAGGCCAAAGCCTGACTTAACTCCCAACCAGCTCCTCCATGCATTGATCATCCTTCTTTTACATTAACAACACTGTCATTGTCTTCCTCTTTTCTTTATTGTAGCCCCTAGTTTTCCTTAAAGATGACAGTCTCTATAATTTCTTCTTGGTTTGTCCCTCCGTCTCTCTAACACACATCACACAGATTTTTGTTTTAGTCATTCATCAGTAGCTAATCTCAGTTGTCTGCTTTGAGGTGTTTTGGGGCCACGTGTTCGTAATGAGAAATAGCTCCTGGGCAAAAACAGAGCACTTGGTTTCAGAGTTGTGTGTGAATGTGTGTATCTGTCTAAGTTTCTTCACTTGTGACTTGAGGTCTGACTAACATAAATATTTGGTCCCATAAAGGCCGTTAGCGCTGGCTTATGAATCATAAAGCTCGTTAAACTGGAGTGTAAATAAACAGTAAAGCGAGTCTTGGCGCCCCGCCGAGCTCCCTGTCCTTCCATAATTCAGTCTGGCCTCCGCCTGCTGTGGATGGATGAATTCAGCCCTCCACCTGAGCACCAGGTCCTGCTGTTCAGCTTCCTAACCTGTTCATTTTCCCTGAGTTAAACTACAAACAGTAAATTAGCGGAGAGTTGTTGCATGGGTAATATGCATGTAATAAACTTGTCTAACAGACCTTTGGAGGCTATTGCTTTAGACTAGTTTGGAAAAATTCTTTTGACGCCTGTTTTCTCAGAGGTGATTTCTTTTACAGGGTATGTATTTCGGAAGAAGTCAAAGTTTATGAAGCATGGATGAGATGGTTGTAACACAGCCCAGGTGGACAGATTGAATGTGTCTGTGAACTTGCCATGGCAAAGTTACTAAGAATTCAATGGAGATTTTAAACTCCTTTTACATCAATATTAAATTGATTAATTGCAATTTATTTTGTTTTATCAGAACTGATGATTAAACTACTATAAGCAGCTTGATTTTAAAGAAAAATTTAGCTAGATCTCCAAGCGAACCTGTTATTTCCAGTATTTGCCCTTTTGTTCATCATGCACACAGGCATGACATGCCAGAATTGTGTAATTTGTATGGTCAGTGTGACACTAAGACAATAAGGACATGCTTGGAGGTCAAACAAAAGAAGCATCTGAGGTAGAAGCAGCTAAACTTCTACCTTAAAACCAATTGTTTAGGAAGTTATTATTCTTGTCAATAGTACTCTAAAACAATAAAAAATACAAAATCAAAGTCAGTTTAATTAATGTAGCACATTTACTACAACCCCAGTGCTGTACAATGAAAAAACAAAACAAAAAAGATAAATAAAAAAATAAACAAAATGAGAACAATAAAAACCAATATATATATAAAAAAAAGTAAAAACAAAAACAAAGTTAAAATAAATATGAAGCTCAACTGTGTTTAAAAGCCAGTAAAAAGAAATTGGTCATTGGTAGGGAAAACCAGAAAGTGTCTGAGCTGCTCTGACGTGAAGACTTTTCCACAATTTAGGATCAGCCACCATATTGCTTAACTCTCTGTACCTAGTGTACGCAGAATTAAAGTATTATCACATTTTCATCAAGAGAATAAAGGTACTTTTCTGCTTCATTTCCTGTGGCTTCTTCCTCCTTATGCACTATTACGCTTTGTCCTGACAAAACACCACTTTGAATCTTCCCATCGGATCCTTTTTCTCAGTTTCTTTGCCTAAGTATCATTCGCACAAAATCTCACAGCAGGTCACAGGAATATTATGTTGCAGTCATTGTCTGAGCAAAGTCACTTTGGCACTAAAACACTTAAAAGATTTTTCCTAAAGTCTCGATAATTTAGAAAATTTAGTTTTTTTTTACAAAATTTTTGTGTCAGCCAGATTACTAATCAAGTTGAGTAAAAACATTGAAGGTACAGCCAAATAACTAAACATCTTAAACAGTCCTGTTCCTTTAAAGCTCCAATTAAACTTGTTTCCCTGCTTTTAATTGCTCCATTTAAGGCTGTCAAACAATGCATTACAGTGTGAAACAATATACAATTTATTTAACTTCACATGATAAAATATGATACAAACATACAATGTACAACATGTGCAATAATTCTATCAAAAGATAATCATGATAAATTGCATTTAATTCACATTAAACTAAAAGAATCTGGCCTTTTTTTTTATTGTAAATAACTCATTGTACACAAACCAAACAGTAAGACACAATAAAACTATTGCACAATCCCATCATTCACAAATATTTGTTTAATGGTTTGAAAGAGTTCTGTGGGTATATTTATATTTTGTTCCTTTATCTTACTCTTGCGTCTTTGCTGTTTTAAAGTTCATTTTCTGGTTAGTATTCAAATTAGCTTCACTTCCTATTTTACATCATATATTATGTCCCCTCATCTTTTCTGTTACATTACTTTGTAATTGTGATTTCAGGCTTTCTGTCAGTTTGCTTTAGATTTATGTTTTCAGTCCTGTATTTTTTGCTTTTCTCAGCTTCTTCTTTGATTTTCATGTTCAGTGTCTTTTCTGCTCACTCTGAACCACATTTTTGGTTCAGCTAAATAAAGACCTTAGCATTGATAACTTCCTGCCTGTCATGTCTTGTCCTGTCATGTTTTGCTGAAATGAAACTAGGTCAGGGATGTTAGACTCCAGTCCTCGAGAGGCACTGCCCTGCAGGTTTTGAGATATTTCCCCAAACATTCCCCAAACTAATGGTCACAACAATCTGTTGGATTCATTTGATCTAAATCAAATCTAAAACATCTACGTCCCGCAGGACATACAGTAGGCCCTTTGAGGACTGGAGTTTGCCATCCCTGAACAAGCTCATTCTACCTCATGTATCTTGCATTTAATCCTTTTCTCTAGAGATGGTGCTATGCTAACCACAACAGAAACAAAAAAATTATGAAGAATACAAAGACAGCAATTTAAGAACACCAATATTGGGCAGTAAGTGGTTTCGCTTACTTATGATGAAATGTGGAGAAATCCTTCTGACATCCCCTGATAGCTCACCTTCAATTATATCAGTGGTTCCCTTGCTGGTGTCTGGGACCCGCCAAGAGCCCAGGTGCTAAAGTGGCCTGTTTGCAGTTCAGACATGTCACCACTGAAAACATTTACTGCATTTTGAAATGAAAATTACAGCAAAAAAGGCCCCTTCATGTTGAGCAGCTGGGATCCTATGTCAAACCAGAATTAAAACATTTCAATGTGGTAATAGATCTCCTCTGTTCCAAAATAATTCTGCAGCCCGATTAGTTATTGCTTAATAAACAGTACAGTTTCCGTTTTAAAATCTGATATTTTATGTTTATATAAGGTTTAAAGATTTGCAAATAATTGAATTTTTTACTGATTTACAGAGAAATACAGCTTTTTTTCTCCCTTTTTTTTTTAAAGGAAAGGGGTGTACAATTAAATGTAATTACCCACCAGTGTTAAGTGCTGGAAATAAAATGTCAAGCAAAATGCATGCACTTAAGGATCCTAAATAGTTTGACGCCCACAGTGCAAACACACTTTCAGACGGACCGTGTCATCCAGGCTGCTATTTTCTCTTTCCATTCCATCTGTATAAGTGTGGTCCTAAAGACTACCGGCTCCCGTGTTAACCTCCGTCATGCTTTCTTTTTGTTTGCCGCTGCATGGTTGATGCGGTGACCTCATGAACCCTGCAGTGATTGTCTTACACGGTTAAGTGCCTTCTGGTTGTGGGCATAGCTAAGTGGTGATAATGTCTACCAGATTCTCGTCCTGACACACACAGTGTGTATACACGAAGCAGCACGTAGGCACACATTTCAAGACATACACACAAGCAAAACCACACACATCTCTCTGTCTCAATAGTAAACACTTCAGTGATTCGCTGATGCTTCAGAATGTTTCCTGATGGTGAAGGAAGTCACGTCAATGATGTTGAAACATGTCAAGTGTTTTCTGGTGTGTTTATTTTGGAAACTGGATGAAGAAAACTCATCCTTCAATGCGTCTGAATTTCTCTAAATATTCAGATCCTGACCTGAACCTCCACTTGGCCCTGGTGATCTCATTAGATTCCTATTCATGTGGACCAATTTTTAAGTTTATCCCCCCATGATGGAGGATGAGCCTTCGTATGACTTACATGTTGCCAAAATAGAAAACACATAAGTGTGCACGCTCCAACACACACTTAACAAATCCTTCTCTTCCTTTTCTTACCTTGTAACCTCAGTCTCCACTACAGTGACTTAAGCTGTCAACAGATGTCCAGACCCACATGGTGAGTGTTGATTTAGTCAAAGATTGGAAAACAAACCAGATGTTCCCTCCCCTCTCTTCTCTGCAGTTTCTCCAACACACTGTTTCTCAAACGTGGGTACTTGTACCCCTTGGGAGTGAGAAAACAAAGACAGTGCTAATGTAAAAATTAAATAATAGTGTAATATTTCAATTAAATATAAATGCAAGCTTATGAAGTATAATTTACATTCAGTAGTGAGTTAAATTAATTGTAAAAAACCCAGGTCACTTCCATACCAGGACGTTAGATATACTTGAAAACTCCTCCTGTTCTGGCAGAGACGCTGATGGACAAAAACGCAGCAGAAAAACTGTGTGATGACAGCTCGCTGCAGAGTAGATAAAATAGGTACAGAAGTGGGAAAACTAGGAGACTGATTTTTCTCTCCAGCTGGATCAACCCACAGATGTATGGAAATCGATACAATGAAATTGACTATGTTTGCAGACACGTTTTCCATGAAAATAGTTTGAGCTTTGAGCTGTCAAGCTGAATGATCCACGGTCGTGTTGGCTTGTTTACACCACCTCCGCGCCCTCCCCCTCCCCCCGACGCACTTGCAAGTAAAATGTGCAAGGCTAACAAGTTTGTTCCCTTTCGGCTACTGTATTCAAAGATGGCGATGCAACATGGCAGCCTCCAGTTGGGTGTGCCACCACTATGTATTTATAAACATCTAATTCTTAGCTACGAGAACGCTTTCATTTGGATGCGATTGTGATTAGACTTTGGTAAAATACGTATTTATGAAAGCAATTCTTGAGTTTTGCTAACAAAAAAACAAAAAAGCTACACAATGCACCTTTATTATATTCTAGCTAGTTGTACATCCTGTTTTCTTTTCTGCTCAGAAATCAGAAAGAGAGTTTCTGTGTTCTGATTATTGCACTTATTCCTCCTTTTCAATTGTTTATAATTACAACTTGTTTTGTTTTTTTTGTTTTTTTTGCTAATTGGCAGATCCTCATCTATCCTGTCCCAATTGTCCTTGTGTCTTAGTGTTTGGCAGGTTTTGGGTCCTTACTCGCCGCTGCAAGACACATTACATACAAAGTGAGAAGTTAAAGTTGATGCATCAGGTGTGAATGCGTTAATCAAGTATAATCCAGTTTTGCCAACTTCCTACAGTTTTTCTAAAGTGCACAACTAAACAATGAAACAGACGACACAACTCATTAAGAGAAAACACCAGCAAAACACAAACAAAAAAAATGTATCTTTTCTGAAATTTTGTCACATTTTTTGTTTTGTTGTTTTGCTTTGTTCAAAGTTATTTCCACCTCTGAGTCACACTTTCAAAGCAAATACAAATAGACCTTTCAGATTTTTAATTATTGCTCTTTTAATCCACACAGTTTGTTTAAAGCTCTAGTGCTTCTAGTCTCTGTTCTTAAAATTCAAATGTTCTTCCCCCAAAAAGATCAAATACACATTAAATCAAACATCTGGAGATAGATGAGGTGGGGTTTGATATTTCAGAAACATAACAAGACCAAGACATTAACCCCAATTACACAGAGGTAGGTTTTAGTAGTATTGCTTATCATCTAACATTTCTTGTCTAATTGCTGCATGTTTGACATCTCACATTGTTGGTGCTGGAGTGGACAATTGCAAAAGTTTACCAATAAAACTAAATACTATCAAAGTTCCTACATTTGCACATCTTAAATATTCAAATGGTATTTACATTAGTCAATACAGCAAACATCACATTAAATTTGCTCCATCTTGGCTCCATTAATGACCAGTGGTTCCATTTACTGTAACTGACTACATACACGTTTCCCCTGAGGATTGCCAAAGCCATGGAAGCTTTACACCAGATCTAAGGTCAGCGTTGGACACTATTTTGGGCATATTATCATCGGAAACATAGTTCAGTGCTCTGGGGTAATAAATTTAACGGAAACTTGATTTGGATCTGTTTATAGAAGCTGCTGAGCACAGAAACCAAGACGGGGCAAGGGAATGATCCATATGTCCTTTTGGACGTAAGAGATTATTTCAGAAATGTTTCAAAGGGTTTTAAAATACCTCCCCTGTGACCTGCTTACATTTTTCTGTTAATCTTTTATTAATCTGTCTGTTACATTAAGAGAAACAGAGTGTTACACTTTTCTTTCAAAAGAGTTACAGATTATTTTTCATCAGTAAGTCCAACAGTAAATCTATAAGCTACAAACCAATAAATCAACTCTGATGCTTAATGCTTCAACAAACACACATTTTTGTGCTGTAACAGCATCGGATAAACGATAAGCAGCCATGAGTCACCTCATTGTGTAGACACTCTCAAGTGTAATGCTCTGAATGTGAATGTGAAAAGTGATGCTAACCAGAGAGGCAGACATCTAACACAGTAGGGAATTCAGTAACACACACACTGCACACAAACAGAGCCCGTTCGAATGTGTGTGTGGTATATTATAGTCGCCACGGGAGTTCATGCATGCTTCACCTAATAAAAATACAGTTTTATTAGGTTTCATTACAAAGCCTTTTATGTTTTAGGGATACAAAGATTCAGAGATAATTAGGCTCAATACACTGACTAGACTGAGGCTTGAAAACATTTTAAATCAAGGAAATTCAAAATCTGAAAACTTCAAACTAAGCTGCACCCACATGAATACTCAAACAGACACACACAGTTTGCTTTCAGTTTCCATTAAAGCCACCTCTGGGCCATCTGCTCTTTTATTCAGCGGGGTCTTTGGTCAGCACCAGAGGTCACTGTGTGTGTGTGCGGGTGTCGGTGTGGGTGTGTGTGTGTAGGTGAGTGTGTATGTGTGTGTCAGCAGACAATGCCCAGCTGGACAACCTCCCTAAACACACTTCAAACGCAACTCACTAGACTTTACCCCTCAACCAGATCCGTGGCATCTTTCAAGATGGGTGTTAGGTACATGAAGAGGTGAAAGAGGAGGATGGAATGTGAAGGTGTGTGTGAAAATATCTGCTGTGTTTGTGTCTTTCTCTACATGAGGCTTGTCCACTCACATCCATCTATCCATCATTAATACACATGAGGGTGAAACCTTTAAAAGCAGCACATATGTGAATCTGATCAATATAAACAGCCCTGGACTAAAAGTGTTGACATCTGCTCGTCACCCAAGAGTAATTCAACTCTATACTTGTATTGATTTCTAGGAAAGATCAATCTGGGTGGTTGAGTATTATAAAACAACAACAAAATCCCAAGGTTAAAGTGTATGTTGGTTTATGCCTCAGTAGGGGACATTTAAAAAAAATCTTTTAGATGAAACAGCTTACTTTTTACCTTTTTATTTTTTATTTTAATACTTATTTACAGAAATTCTGTGCAGTCGAACATTTCGGGGAGGTTGTATTTTTAGACATTATCTTTGTTAGACCTGTTTTGCTCTGTTTTAAAACATCATGTGAGATGTATGTATATATATATGTATACCCTCAGGGTCTTGGAGGGGGTATAGCGGGGCGGTGTGGCTCGGCAGTTGTCTTGTAACCCTAGGGTTGCCGGTTCGATCCTCGGCCAAGTCGAGTTCATGTCGAGGTGTCCTTGGGCAAGACACCGAACCCCTAGTTGCTCCTGATGGGTCATGGTGAGCGCCTTGCATGACAGCTACCGTCATCATTGCGTGAATGTGTTTGTGAATGGGTGAATGTGATGTATATTGTACAATGCTTTGGATAAAAGCGCTATATAAATACGGACCATTTAGCATAAAGATTTTTTACCATAAAAGTTTGCCCAACCAATCCACATGTGCTTTGTGGACTTGGAAAAGGCACTCGACTGTGTGCCCCAGGGACTTCAGGGACTGGTGTCCCAGGAGTATGGAGCGCTGTATCCCTTTGTGCGAGCTGTCTGGTTCCTGTACGGCCGACACCAGAGCTTGGTTTCTATTGGCCGGCAGTAAGTTAAATTGGTTTCCTGTGAGGTGGTGAAGAAGGAGCTGAGCAAAGCTCTCGATTGACTGGTCGATCTATGTTCCTACCCTCACCTAAGGTCCCAAGCTGTGGGTAGTGACTGAAAGAGTGAGATAGTAAATACAAGTGGCCAAAATAAGTTTCCTCTGCAGGTTGTCTGGGCCCTTAGAGATAGGGTGAGAAGGTAAGTCATCCAGGAGGGGATCAGAGTAGAGTTGCTGCTCCTTTGCATCAAAGGGAGCCAGATGAGGTGGCTCTGGCATCTGGTCGGGATGCCTCCCTGGTGAGGTGTTCCGGCATGTCCCACTGGGATGAGACTCTGGGGAACACCCAGAACATGCTGGAGGTATTACATCTCTTGGCTTGCCTGGGGATGCCTTGGGATCCCCCCAGAGGAGCTGGCAAATGTGGCAGGGGAGCTTGCTTGCTATTAGGTAAATAAGGGTTATGGTGGGGCTGGAGCCTATTCCAGCTATCATAAGGCAGAGGAAGATAACAACCTGGACAAGATGCCAGTCCTTTAGAGGACCAACACTGACACAAGACAAGATACCATGGACACTAACTCAAAGAGACACTTTAGAATCACCAGTTAACCGAACATGCATGTTTTTTTTTACTGTGTAAACTGAAAGAACACCTTAAACCTTGTTGTGAGACAACAGTGCTAGCAATCATATTACCATGCAGCCCTTATAATTTTCATTTACAGAAAGTAAATGAAAGTCAATGCATAGGTTACATGTCCCAGATAACTAGTGGTTGACACGTAACGCTTCTGTTGTGATGTGCTATGCGGTCTTAGGATGCTGTACACGGGTGTGTCATTGCAAAGTTTCACTGCTTTTCATTGCCACATCGTTTCTGGTTCTCATTGCGTTTTCTCCTAGTGGAGGTTTTCATTCTGCTGTTGTTTAAATTCTTTCTTTTTTTTTCTTTTTCTAAAAGCACAAGGAAAAAAATATTTGCTTGGAAACAGTGTCATGTAAACAGGGCCTAAAGATTAAATATTAATTGTGGCTGATCCCACTAAAGGTGGACTGTGATAAATGAAAGTTTATTTAGGTATTTCCAAAGCCCATGAAGGGAGAGAAATAAAAACCCAACAGAGTCAAACACTCTTTTTAAGTCAGGTGTACTGAAGAGGAGAAACATCTAAAATCTGCAGGACAGTGGCCCTCGAGTTAGATAGCTTTGTCATAGACTTTTTTTTTTTTGAGGCATTATATAAAATCAGACACCAAGTCCAAGTCTTACTTCAGCCCTTTTCACAAAAGCGAAGTTAATGCTGGTACATAAGACCAGTTTTTTAGTTCCACTGAAAATAGCCTGGAGATTGTGTCAGAAACCATGTCATTAACATGGCTCGGCAAACTGTAAAGTTAAATGCTAAATTGTAATGTTTGGGGAAACAAATTGATCATTTATTTTGACATGCCTGATCAAAAGTAGCAGCAACAAAGTCAAGCCAAAAAGACATTGAAGTCTTTGATGTTCTCAAAAGGCACAAAGATCGACCTTTCTATGCACTGTCACTGTCCAGATGAAGTAAGGTTTCATTCTAAAAACAGTATTTAACAAATTTTGCCTACTCTTTGCATTCTGCCATCAACTTTCTAAGATCTACACTCCCATCGCACTGCAGACCAAAGAGTTGTGTGCATTTACAGATTTATTGGTTTTAGCAAATTTGAGGTAGACAGTTCAGTTGGATTTATGACTTGATGCTTTACTAAAAAGACAGGCACTAATAGGCTTGGATACATTACATGAGTGACCTCACAAACTTCCATGATTTTGCGTCAGCAGAAAACCTAAAGAGATTTATTGCAATTATTACACACTGCTGCTGAAATTTTTTTCTCTTGTTAGCGTGGGAACTTATGTGAAATAAATGCAAGCAAATTAAATTAAGTTAAAAATGAAGTAAATTAGAAATGCTTTATTTATCCTTGAGGGAAAATTTAATGTTGCAGTAGGGATTTTTGTTTTTTAAAGAAAAAATTTAATGCTCCCTGACTACTGCAAAGTCCTCATGAAGCTTATGACGTACCTGATAATGTTCATGCACAATCTTATAAAAGATGTCATGTGCTAATGATATAGACATAATCACTGTTTCAGTCTGTGTTCACTGGTTAATTTGTGTCATTCCACATCTGGAAAAATCTGTGTCATGCTCCTCACATAATACTTTCTCTATGTTTGAGAGTACTGCTTTTATACAGCAGGAATCGAGACATAGCCTTTGACCTACCGGTGCAACCGTTGTGAGAGGAAAGCAACGAATGCACTTTGAACGTAACGTTACAAGATTTATGTGAAGATTTATGATTCCTTTGCAGCTGTGAATCATCTTACTGAGACTTCAGTGGGTCGATAAAAATCACTTGATATCCTTTTGTCCACTGAGATGAATGAGGAGGAGGGTGTTCTGCCATGTTTTCACAGATGATTCATAAATTGCTCATACTAAGTAGAAAATAGTTATAATACCAATTAATAAAAACAAAACAGTAAACATCCAGTCCTCAGAGAGATCTGATGGCAGCAAGTTTTTGGTCTCAAAATGAAATTTAAGTCTAGACTGAATTTAGACATATTTATTGCATTCAATGATGTGTCTGAGACAAACTAAAATTAAATGGGGGTATTAGGTTCATATCATAGTCAAAAGTGTGTGCTTATTTAAAAAAGCTTGCTTTGAAGTTCAAGACCTTTTTTCTAAAATGTAACCAGTTTTGTCACATTATTCTTCTTCATTTCTACAATCTAAATATACACGCCCTCCACTCAAAACATTTGCTGATTAATGGTTGGTCTTTTCACTGATACTATATTCCACTATATTTGCAGCTGTGTAACAGTTAATAACTAAAAGGCCCAGCAGAACATCCCAGAGCTTGAGAAACTTTTGTGTTTTATATCATCTCTGGAAAAATCTACGTCTCAGACTTAGTTCATGTGAATGACGATTTGAGGAGATGTAAGATAAAAGGGGAAAAAGCAAAAAAAAAAATTAATGATTAACAAAAAAGGATCAAACAACATTATGTGAATTTTTGGGGCAGTGTAGTTTCCAATGTTGTTTCCTCATAATTTTAACAATATTTTTTTTATAGTGTTTTACACTTTGGGTGTTTCAAGTGTACAGTTTTAAGTGTACAAAAATGTCCCATTAGCAAATTAAATGGTCATCAGTATTTTACAGCTTCATTAATTCCTTCCTTCAAAAGTAGATTATTCAATTACATACCTGGTCTAATTCTTTCTGTCACCTTTTACACACACCCATCACATTGCAGTTTTGTACCCTTGCATACACTGCACATGCTAAATATATTTATATATAAGAGAAATTTATGTGTACATAATTATATTATTATTATTATTATTATTGTTATTATTATTATTATTATTATTATTATTATTATTATTATTATTATTATTATTA
>JBAMHW010000004.1:25498506-25517161 GCA_037177495.1 Rhadinocentrus ornatus
AGATAGATAGATAGATAGATAGATAGATAGATAGATAGATAGATAGATAGATAGATAGATAGATAGATGGATGGATAAATGGATGGCTAGATTCTATTCTTAAGTCTACATAAGTGAAGAATACATGTCAAACTGTATGAACTGGTTCTTTAAGAACCATCATGCACAATCGTGTATCAGATATGACACATTTGTGATTATTATGTTCTTAAGTAGTATTTTATTGTCTGAGGTCTGGAATTCAAAACAGTGAAGTATTAAATAGTACCCACTTTTAACAATAAAGCTCATGTAATTACATTAAATAGGGGGTCTGTTTAATTTTTACTTACTTTGCTTATTTTATTTTGTTGTTTGATGCTCAATTTCACTTTTAAAAGTTGGTTGTCAAAGGCTTTTCTGCCTTCTTCTTTTCTCCATTTCTCCCTGTCAGTAAAAGGCCAAAGTAGGTCTACACACTATATTGGTGAGGATTGCAGCTCAAGCAAAAAAAACATTGTCCATTTATTGCATATTTGGAAAGGTACTGGATCTTCTTAAACACAGAAATACAAAGTAACTGTACAGTCATTTAATTAGAGCTTTAACAAAGTAAATGGAGATGCAATCAGAAAATTGAGAATTGTGAATGAGCATGTCATACCAGGCCTATATTAGTTTTAGGTTTTAGATTTTCTGACAATCTGTTTAACTTTGACAAGCAACTGCATTGTAATAAAAACAAACTTCAAAAATAAGACTGTAGACTCACAAGACTGTGAGTAGTTTTTTGGTCATTTAAATAACATGTTTGAAATGATCCCTCAATAATTAATTGGAAGATTATTGCAGAGATCATTAATTTTTCATTAAGAGAAATTACATCTTGTATGTGTGTTTCTTTGTTTTGATCAGGAGAAAATCTGATAACACTAATCAACCAAGAACCACTTCACACAACCATCCCCTCACAAACCCCACTCACACCTTAAACACCCCATTTTACTCTGTTTAGAGACCCTGAGCAACACAACACCTCCATAAATACACATGCACAGGCAACACGCACAGTTTCCCTCATGGCGAAATCCAAACCCAATCCAAGCTCATTAGACTATAAATCTTTTATAAACTTAAAGGTAGCTAAATATACATAAAAATAGCTTTTACTCAACACTTCCCTCTTTTTATGATCCAGCTGCCATTATTCAGTGTTTGGACCCCTTGAGAATTTCTCCACATGCTGATTAATATGTGTTTACATGGCACATTTTGAGCCCAGGCTGTGATTGTGAACTACTGTTTATCTACGCCTAGTGAAGGAAAACCTTTCATCTTCTCTGCCACCATGAACTAAAACTCAGCACCAGACTGAAACTGCTGGACAAACACAATAAACTCAGAACCACAAAGAGATCTCCTCACATAGATCCCTGCAGTCTGGAGAGTTGGGATCTGTGGTCACATGGGAGGTGACTACAAAGATTTCTCTCTGTTTATTTGGGTTCATTTTTACACAGAGCGGCATAAAAGACAGTCATAATGTGCTTGTGTTGGTTTGTTTTAATTGCTATGACACACCTGTTGACAAAAGATGATTAATGAAGTGGAAACAGAACCATATAAAATCGTTAGCTTTGATGGCAGAAATATGATCCTTTTTGGTTTTAGTATATTGTCAAATATTTAAAGGTTGCTTTTCCTTTTAAGACTCTTTTATCAAGCTAATCCAATACAGATGATGACAGGAAGTGAAGCAGGAAAGCAGCAGGTATTAATAAAGTGAATTAGTTTAAAAACTTTAAATGAACCAAATCCTCCAATAGTGTAAAATAAAAAGATGCTGCACCTAAGTGTCTTTACTTGGCCAGTAATTTAAATCTTATTGGGTGATGTTGCATGCGTGGACCTGATACAGACCCTCCATCCAGGCCAAACACTTATCTGCTTTCCATCACATCCGTCACCATGGTAGCCATTTATGCATGCTTGTCTATCAGGAACAGTTCAGAACAAAGACCTGGCAGCTATGCTGCCTGTAATCCTATACAGGGACATGAAACACCAACCTTTGACCCTATGTGTGATATAAGTGACAGTGTTGTCCCACAGGTCAGCGGTAAACGTGCCACGTGCATTCCCAGACTGCACTGCAGCAGCACTGCTGGGGCATGTTAGCACTCGAGTGGCTAAAACACTTCTGACATTTGTTTTTGTGGTTCAGTAAATAAAATCCTTAGTGCTGTGATGATAAGACTGACAAGGTTTTATGTAGTTTGGGGGTTTATCTGAGCTAAACCCATAAATGTTAGTGTTTGTATGAAACATAATACAGAGTTATTTTACATTCCCAATCATAGCATCATAGAAATAATTACATCCTGAAAAACTGATGAAATTTGAAGTCAAAGCAAACTTGTAGAATGTAATAAAACAAAACTTTAGAATGTTGAAGATTAATAAACTGATTGTTTTAGCAAATTTAATGGTTAATTCTACTTTTTTAAATGTGTGATGATTTTCTTAAGAAAATCAAAATTGATGCTCACACTGTTAATCTTTGAAAAGGTTTGTTTACAGGAGTGAAAATCCTTGGAAGATTTTAGTAATTTAAAAAGGATATTTCTACAGATTATAATCCCGTCAATTGCATGGGTCTTTGTTTTGAATAAAAAAAACTTTTTCAATGAAGCTGATTTTATATATAATTTTAATGGTTTAAACACTAAATACAATTATTTTCTGTTATTTTTCATACGTTCATGGTGAATTAGAAAATTAATTGTCAACACATCCACACAACTCATGACTGTAAATTGGTAATTGAATTTGTTGTAGCTACAGTTCTTACACGGGTTATAAAACAATAAAATTGCCTTGTTTGTGTAATAGACGACTGAGTAAATTCCTAGGAGGTAATTATGTGT
The DNA here is from genome assembly GCA_037177495.1 of Rhadinocentrus ornatus. Lineage (NCBI taxonomy): Eukaryota > Metazoa > Chordata > Actinopteri > Atheriniformes > Melanotaeniidae > Rhadinocentrus > Rhadinocentrus ornatus. Next base: position 25,501,413 of record JBAMHW010000004.1, read on the forward strand.
TTGCCTGCTCACAGCTCAGTTTCATCTCCTCACTGTTAATAGCCGTTATATTGGATGAGTCTCTGGCTAACAGTAAACACCGTCTCAGGTTTATGGAGGACAGCAGGCCTCAGACCTTCGAGCACTCGCTCACCGCGGCTGCAGCAGTATGAGCCTGTAAACTGCAGGGGAGGGTTTTCAGGGTAGAAATTGACAGGGAGTCTTTAGCAGTGTATGGCTTTATTGCTGGTGGTCATGGCAGGGGGGCAACATGTGAAAATGGACAGAGGGGACGCTGACTCACCTCCAAATACACTGACAGGAAAGGTGTCTTGTTCTGGCATGAAGGCCAGTTTCATTTTACTATTTGAGAACAGAGGAAAACGCATGCATAATTGCATGCATGTTTCTAAATACACAACACACACACATATGCACAGACATGTTTACACATGCACCAACTCCACTGCAAAAGTTTCTAAGTGGACTTCTTTTGAAGAAGCTGGAAGTTCTTGGTCAGCTCATTAAGTGTTTGATAAACATTAGGACTCATGTCTGCGTCCTTTCTGTCGTTTCTGAATTTTTCCATTTTACAGAATCACACATAGTATATTAAATCAAGTTTTTAAGCTGACAAGTATTGAAACAACACTGGATGGTCCAGCAAAGGAAAGCAACTTTCCACGAAGATGAAATATTGAGGTTTAAAAGGTTTTATTTTACTTATTTGAATCTGTTTATTTTGTGTGTGCTTTTTTTCTTCTTTCTTTTTTTTTCTGTTGTGATTTTTTTGGTGTGTTTTTTCTGAATAGGCTCGGGTAGAATTTTACTCTCATCTGTATTCTGATTTTCAAATGGAAAAATTAACATTTTCTTTAATATTGACATTTTCTTCATCACTTAATTTACATCGCTTGATAAATTTAGTCTATTGTATTATTTTTCAGAATTACATCACTACAATACTGAACTGCTTCCAGCCTCTGAAGACTGTCTGTGAAAATGGTTTATAATTCATTACTCCTTTTTTCAGAGAAATGTTCATACTTTTTAAAATAAAATCCTTGAACAGCCATCCATCTTATCAGACTAATTCTCACTGTATTGACCTTTTTCATCACTTCAATCATTGTATTAGGAAAACAAAACTGTTTTGCTCTCAAGGCAGGAAACAAACAACATTTTAATTCAAACTAAAATAAGATATTTCCAATTAAATCTTGTAAACTTCAGCTTCTTCTTAATTATAATTAGTAAAGAAAAAAAAAAGCCAGTAGAGTCACAACAGTCAGCTCTGATCCATTGTAATCCTTGTTCTTATTAAACACAACTTTTCTCTCTCAGTTAGGGTACAACAGGAAGTTTCAACATTAATTTTGTGTCTTTTTCACAGAGCAGACAATGAAAGTCTTTTGGAATCCAATAAAGACATGAACCAGGTGTTGGGAGCGAGACCTGAGCCAGAGAACAGGGAGTCAACAAGAAAGAGAGACAAAGTGGTCTGTAGAGAAGGGGAGAAGGGAGGCGGGGGTCTCTGTCCTATGCAAACAATAACACAATGCACAGCAGAAATACACAACAATATTAGTGCAGCAGCAGGGAGCTCTGCTTATCACAATAGACTGTGATTGACTGGTGGACCCACTTGTACTATCCTCAGTTTGTGTTTGTGTGTGTGGGTAGGTGTGTGGGTGTGTGTGGGTGTGTGCGTGTGTGTGTGTAGGTGTGTGTGTGTAGCACAAGGAGACTAAAGTCATTAACTGAAGAGGTATTGAAGAAGAGTGGGGATAACACTAAAAATTAAACAGATGAATGAAATTAAAACAGAGAACAAGAGGGAAAAACAATGAAAATGGGAGTAAAAGAAAAAGTTGCCCTCAGACTTTCTCCTTGACTCACAGCCAACACATTTACAATCAAGGAAGTCTCTGCTGACTTGCTGTTGCTCCCTTCTCTTCTCCCCTCCTCTCACCTCTAATGCTGGGACCCCCCTCCTCCTTCCTCCTGAGAAAGTGGGACTCCCTCTCTCTGCTCACACACTCACTCTCCCTCCCATCTAGAGATTTATCACAGCACAGAGCGAAGCTGCCGGCCACAGTAGTGCGCTGGATTGTAACAGAGAAAGAGAGTAGCCCTCCTGCAGCCCGTTGGCCCGCCACCATGGACGTCAAGCTGCTGGCACTGATGGCTCTGTTGGCCGTGGTCACGCATGTCCCGACTTCTGAAGGTGAGTCCAGGAACCAGGTGGAGAACAATGAGGAACATTTAATGTTGCAACATATGGTGTATTGATGGTGTGGATGCTGAAGTTGAAACATTGAGATGATTTTGTTGTTGTTGTTTTTTTACTTGTTTGCTTTTTTTCTGGGAATTTTTTCTGGAATCTGACAAATTAAGTGAAATATGAATTTCTTCATATTCTTGTATGATTTTTCTTCAGTGAGGTTTAACTTTTTACATATTTGCCCGGTTTAATTAACTTTGATTTGGAAGGTTTCATAGTTGATGAGATTTGTTGCATGAAAAAGATGTCTTGGCATTTTCTCTGTTGTGTGAAAACTGTTAAATTGTAGCTCTTTCCCTGCTTTCTCTCTGCTCTAGTAAATTTACAGGCATGGAAAGTGAGTTTGCAAAGGACAGACTTTTCTTTTCAAAATACTGTTTTATAATTTTATTACTGTATTATTGAGTCACAAGTATTCCAATTGCACAGGAACTGTCTTAAACTTCTAATTTTTATTTGGATATTTCTATTAGTTTATTTATTTGTGGGGTTTTTTTCACTTCTGTTTCAAACTGAGAAAATAAATTAATAAACTTTAGCAGATCAAGACCACTTGTGGCAGAAACTATAGAGAATATATGAAAAATGCTTTTCCTTAATCCATTTCTTAAAAAACAACTAATTTTCTTCATCATTTTATTCAGTACTTTGGGCCAAATCCTGTATTAGATTTGTATCTGAAATTCAGCCTTACAGTCTTATAATTTAAATAAATTTGGAATAATAACTCTTTAATCTTGAGTGCTGCTTTCACCGTGACCCCACATTAATCCCGTCATGTTAACCTTATTCTGCAACAAGAGTGTTGAGTCGCCTAGCTTGCGTTATTCTAAGCTTGTTGTTTCAGCCTTAGTAAAAGGACTTTCTGCATATGAAAGAGTCAGACCTATATGTGTGTATTTGTCTTTTCTCTTTGCTTTCTTATAATTAGTTTCTAATTAGGGATAAAGAGGGAGCTGGTGATACTAGTGGAAGTTTGCTTGTGGCCCTGGTGCTGCAAGCTGCATAATAATCCCCTAGTTTGCATGAGAAAAGACCCTGAATGGGTGTGAATCATTAGGCAGATATTACTGAGGATTTAGCCATTTGTGGATAGGGCATTTGGTGTTTCTTTCCACACATGCATATCAATAGGAACATGTTGAACCACAGAGTAAAGGTCTGTAAGTTACACATGATGCAGCTACTTTCAAGACATTTATCTGAACAGGAAATGCAAAAAGATGACAATTTGCTTAAAAAGTTCAGCATTAAACTGCTCCATTGTAGCATTTTTTGCTCAAAACCGACCGTGCAATAATTCAAGACAACGCCATTTGGCTGCTTTCTTACTTCTTAACTGATCATGGCTGTTATACTTTTTTTTAAAACTAAGTTTCATTCTTAAAACTACCCAAATACAACATATTTATTTAGAGTTATTAGAGTTACTGGTGCACATCTGCGTTCCACGTGGGTGAGTTGTAATCATTTTAAGAATGTGCTTGAGCTGATTTCCACCAAAGCTGCTGATGCCATCTGAGCTGCCGAGTGCTCTTTCATAAAAGAGGGGAATATTGGAAATGTTGAGGACCCTTCTTATTCAGAGTGGCCAGACTGAATGCTTCAGGAGTGAAAAGCTAAAGTTCTGCATGTGTGAGCGAAAGAAAGAGCGGTCAGAAAGGGCTAATCTCTTTTTAATGAACATGTTGTTCAGAGGAAAAGCAGGTAAACGCATACATTCCCATGCTTTGTCAGGATTTCTTACAGTAGCTTAAACATGTTTTTAAACTCTTGAAAACAAACTTTTGTCCACTGAACAGAGAAATGCATACAATCTTACCTTTTTGGTTAAATGCATTAAATGTGTTTATTATGAATGTTTGTCGTGGTAATAAGCAATAAAATTACATTTTTTGTACTGCAGTGTTAGTTATTTTATCTTTACACTGTAGTTTTTTGTAAAATTAACAGTCTGGTTTACTTTAAAGCCTGAGCATGTTTAAGTGGTGCATGCATATAAGTGCATGTGTGTGTTCAGAGAATTTGAGCTTGTTATAAAGATTTTCTCTTGTGTTGTCTTGTGCAGCAAAGCCCATCAGTCTGGTTGAACGCTGCTGGTGTCGCTCCACGCTCAACACCGTTCCTCAGCGCTCCATCAAAGAGCTCAAGTTTCTCCACACACCCAACTGCCCCTTCCAAGTCATGTAAGTAAATCAGTGTAAGATTACAGGGGTGATTAACTCGAAAAAATGTGTTTCCTGCTGTAATTGTCTGATTGTTTTTCAACGATTATGTCACTCACGTGGCTTCTTTCAGTAGATTGTTTAATCTTTAAATGTCAGCATTTTGTTTGTAGGTAGATTTAACTGAGTGTTGACAAGAATGCCAAAAATTCTTTGGCATTTTTATAGATATGTGCAAACAAAACAGAAACACAAGGTTAAAGTAGCATATATAATTCATTGATCATCATCTGGTCCATAGTCAGAGTTTATGTAAAGGCTACAGCGTTTTTTCATCTTTTCTTCAGGAGAAGTGTGAGTTGACGAATTTGTCAGTTGTTCCTCACCATTGGCTCTAAATATTTCTATTGGTGAATGTATAATCTGATAAAATTTTATATCTCTGTTTCACTTGAACTTTTATCCGGCATGAATCGTGACACAAAATGTTAGACAAGAATGCTGGTGTTATTTAATGCTACTAGGCAAGAAAATAACATAGAGGAGCATGAGGAACATAAAACATGACAATATACTGTCATCACATTTCATTAGTCACAAAGTTACTTTGCGTCACATTGAATGGACCATAAGGGGGCATAAAGGGCATAAGTTGACATTTATGCACGTTAGGCTCAAACAGAAACAAAAGTTCTCTTTTTCATAACTTTTTGCAGTAAAGCCAGTCAATATTACAATAATACCTCTCCACAGGCTTGTTATATGATCAAATTCCCTCATTTAAAATTCAAAATATATGCTTGCTATATCAGCATTTAATGTAAAGGACATTGGAGGCAGACACAAACATGCACATATGCATGAGTTAAAGAAGAATATAAGATGGATAATCCCAGTCAGAAATCAAGTTCTCGTTAACATTAATTAAATTAGACTAACCCTCTGACACAATGCTATAGAGACCAGGCTTAAGTGGGCTGTTGTGTGTGGTATGTGTGACGTACAGTGTTAAGATCTTTCCTTAATAAGAGAGTTCAAAACAACACAATCCACCCAGAGAGGAAAGCAGTAACAACCAGAGCTCGAGGGGACCATTTATGTTTTGCAAAGGAAGCAATAATAAAGGGTCAAAGTGATTACCTTTGTGTTTCTGCTGACCTCCTGCATCCCTTACCCACTTTTTTTTTTATTTCCCGCCAGCGACATTGAGTATAACGTCAGTGGTCTGGAACATATTAGGTAAAATGTCTCGTTCAGTCCTTGGCCATAGAAAACTGGACACTAAAGACCTCACAGCCAAAAGGGTGAAAGGCTGTGAGGTCTTTGCCAGAAAGAGGGAGGGAGCATAGATGGGGTGAATGAGATGGCAAAAGGTCAAAAAGGACAAACTGCGCTGCGGCCAGGCCACAAACTCTCTCAAGCCCCCTCCAGAAAACTGACAGAGGAGTCAAGAAGTCATTCAGGCAAGAGCCTGCAGATTGCTGCTCCAGTATCTCTATTGATTTAGATGAAAGAAGGTCCGTAACATTACACCTCCTTTCCCCCAAAAGAAATCCTCCTCCCCCATGTGTCCCACCATGTGCCCCCTTTCTATCCCCCGCCTCAGTCATCCCAGCATGCTGTTGGCATTAACTTGCTGTGAAGTAATTACTACCTGCTGCTCGTGGAACTCCGGCCCTTAAATTCCAGCCAAGTCAATTAGAGCTCGGGCTCTCAGTGTGTCATCCAGACAAGCAGACAGATAAACAGGATGAAGGGAGACACATCAAAACAGCAGAGAGCTTCCGAACGGATGAGCTGGCAATCTCTAATAAAATGAAAAAGGAGGCGAGGAAGGGACATCCCTGGAGGAAAAGCAAACACAGATCCAGTTTCTGATCTGTTTGGCCTCATGACTCACATGTTGGTTTGAGGGATTTGGGAATGATGCTTTGGATTGAATTTTGCTGGAGAGCTCTTTTAGGATCAGGGTTAATTTGGTCATTTGTTAATGTGTGTGCATCTAAATAGGTTGTATGATTGGAAAGGTGGTGAACTACAGGGATAACAAGACACTGGGAGCACAAATCGAATCACAAAGCAGTGAAGAGGGAAGCAGCTGAGACAAGAATGTGTTTAATTTACAGTTGTGTGACAGAAAGACAGAGGGAAGGAAAAGGAGAGCAGTGAAGCGCTAGACCTTTGAGTTGTTAACTCTCATACATGACCTTTTGCCACTAAGGTGTGATATCCACATGTTTGGAGGGAGCAAGACCCCCACTGCCCACCCACTGATTGAACTGATGGATCTGAAACTCACCCGGTGGTGTCTGACAGGAACAAATCCTCTTGCAAATATCTTCCTCAACTCAACACCAACAGGCCAGAGGTCCCTGCAGCTGCTACATACTGATTAAAAGCACAATTCCTCCATCAATAAGTGAAATAATCTATAATACAATTCAGATTGAAGGGAGAACTTCTGTTTTTGCTGGAGTAAATTAAAAATCACTTTCAAGAAAAAGGAGACTCTGTTTATAAAAACATCAAGATTAGTTGCAGACAAATGTTGAAGTTCAAGTGACAATATTTGGTCTCTAATGTACTGAAGGAAGTTTTCACATTTTTGTATAAAATATCTTTGACATGACATGAAGAAACATTTCTCACATTTATGAGAAATAATCAATGTAAGATTATATAGCAAAAAAGCTTAGTTCTTTTAGGGGTTTTTTAAGAAAAAAAAACAGATATCAAGTGGAAGCTGAACACTTTAATTAAATCTTATTGGTTAATTTTAAATCACGACTTAATCAAAACACAAAATTATTGAAAATTTAATTTTCTGTTTAAATGATCTAAATTAGACCAAAATTTATATTAAAAAAAAGCAAAATACTGTAATTATTCGAACATACAGTACCATCTCCAAAGGTTCAAAGGCAATCACTTATAATCTTGTAATCCCTTTTTCAACAGTTGTCAAGATGTTTTAGGGTAATAAAGCTTGAGCTTGACCAGAGGCAATCTGGGATGGCTTTAGTACAAATTCCCTGCACACTGAATTGAACAAGAGCCCATGGACAAAAGCCAAGACATAAAAAAGACAACACAAATGTTTTCAGAAACTAAATTAGCTGCTACATTTGTGGGATAATGTCACATATCAGGAAAGCCAGATTAGAGCTCTGTGGAGTGCATCGATATATATTTATAGTAAACAGAATGAATAAATTGTTGAGCCCAGGTTATTCTATACAGCCAGCATCTGAAACAAGACTTGACTCGTGATTTATGAGTTCTAATTAAAAATAAATAAATAAACTCTATAATAAAAAAAAATTTTTTAAGGGGATTCATTTTTCATTTAATTCATTTCATGAATCCCACAACAGGATCCTACCTCTAGTAAAGCACGGTGGAGGTTTTATCATTTTGTGGGACTGCAGACACTGAATGTATCAAAGGAATAGTGAACTTTTAGGATTACAGACAAGTTTTTTAGAGTAAAATGTGTCACTAAAAGTCTGAAAACTGTATAATATATTAAGGTTTTAACTCTTCCTTAATAACAGCTTTTTAAAGTTTAAATCCACAAGTTCAAATGCTAATATATATATTTGAAGAAAAAATTGCAATATGAAAATAGAGTGCACTATTTAAAAATCATTTGAAGAGGAATCAAATCTGAGATTTCCAGAAAGGGAAAGCTGCAGTGCTGAACATGTGACAGCCTGTTATGTGCTATAATCCTCTGTTTGTAAGCTTGGATGTGTTATAAGATGCACAATTTTTTTTAAAAGATTACATGTCACGTTCTGAGCTCAGCCCTCATAAATGATATCAAGTATTATCCTGACATAACTTACTTTATTCTTATTTATTCAGCCACAGCTGAACCTTAAATAACACTGGCATTTTAATGTGTTCATTCAGTTCTTAGAGAATTTGTGTTCTGATTCTAGCAACAAATGAAGCTGATCAAGCTGCACCGATGTGATTTATTTTTACTGTAAATATGAAGGTGACAGCCTGTGAGAAGTACTAATCCTGTGGTTTGGAGTTGATGTGTTATAAGATGTTGGGCATTTTCAGCATTACTTGAGCTTTTAGGCTCTAATAAGACAATAAATAATAATTTGTGGTTTATTTCTAGAGAAAAGATTGAAGACTATTCATCTGTAGAAGCTTCAGAACATCTGATATATTATGATCTTTACAGGACTTTGGGAAAACGGCAATAAACTTATGGGTATAAAAGTTATGGGACACTGAAGCTGTGAACAGAAAGTTTGTCAAAATTTGTAATGTTGTGTTTAAGTACCCACTGAGATCTGACAGACAAACATGGTTAGAGACTGGAAGCTAAAACATAATTAAACTTCTTTAATTAAAATTCCAGTCACATTTCACTGAATTTACTGAGAGGTCTTGTTGTTACAGTTAGATTAAGTAGTGGATAAAATCTGTGTACTGTACACAATCAGCTACAAAAGAGGCCCAGAGGTATAAATATCCCTCAGGGATGTCCTTAAATCACATTTATTAGAATATGGGTTAGACTCAAAAACATCCTCTCTATCTCTGCTGCCCTGGCTTAATGTAAACACCAGAGTTAAGTGTATAAACTTCAGAGGTAATTGTAAGTCTATACAAACTAAAAGAAAATAATCACGTAGTAAACCCATCCTGTGTTTTTAAAGTTGAGGCATTTTTGCATTCTAAGACTATTTTGCATTATTAATTCAATTTTTATTTTTATTTCCTCCCTTAGTGCCAAGCTGAAGAGTAACAGAGAGGTTTGCATCAATCCAGAAACCAAATGGCTGCAGCAGTACCTAAAGAACGCCATAAACAAGTAAGAAAACCCTCCTCACTTCACTTTCTGAGAATTGCATCACTCTAAAGCAGTGCTTCTCAACCTTTTTTGAGCCAGTGCCCCCCTATTTATTATCCAGGTCCCTTAACGCCCCCGCCCTTATAATGGTGGTCAAGTGTCTTCCCAGCATGTCAGGCCTAATGTTGATTATTCTGTGTAACATTATAAAAACCTGTAGTAAAGCTTGTATGGTGAGAATAGAAACAATACATGCCATGATAATCAAAACTTTATTTAAAACTTATTTACAAACAACATTCATTTTAAAAAAATAATTACAAAGCATCCAATAAGAAATGGTGATGTTGAACTGCTGAAAAAAAATCTCACGCTTGTGCTTTACTGGGCTAAAAACAGAACTTAATGCAAAGTTCGGATTGGAAAGAGGAGTTATTTAATAGAATAGAAGCAGCACTTGTGTGTGTTTTGTGAATTTTAGATGTGGTTATCATTTGTTTCTTATAGTTTTAAACTGCTTTGTGAAGAAACATCTTTTTACAGGGGATAGTTGAGATGTGTTAATTTCAGAATGTGTGATGAGATGTATTCATTTTAAAAGCACAATAAAAAATAAACACTAATCTTGAAAAGTGAAATGCTAAAATAAGAATCCTTTGACCCGTCAACAATAAAAACACATATAAAAGCACAGGAATTTAACAAAATCATAAAGTCTGTCTTACCTTTGCAGTTTTGCAGTTATTTGTTTAAATTTAATCACTCAAGTCCAGGTTATTTTTATAATGATAAAAGATTTTTTAGGATTGTTTAAGCCATCTTACATTATAGGATCTTTGGGTCTACTTCCTTTTGATTGTATTTGCTGCTGCACACTGTTTTGTTTTTGATTTTTTTTGTTTTTTGGGTTGTTTTTTTTAAGAATTTGATTGGTCAGTATCAATCATCAACTGCCAAGCCAATCCCGCTGCCTTGAAAGAAACGCCCCCGCCCCCCTCTCATAATTCATGCTCCTAGCGCACCCTGACGTTATTCCAACGCACCCTGGGGGGCGGTATCGCCCCCGTTGAGAAGCACTGCTCTAAAGGAAAGACATGAAATATGGTGCTTTACTCCTCTGAGTTTTGAGCTTGCGAGGAAGAAATAAACCACTGTCAAAAATGGCCATTTTCTGTTTTTCAGCTCATAATTACTTTCTGAAATCGTTGACATCATTGATGCAAGCGGCTGAGTTATTATCAGTGAAATGATTAGTTGGTATGTTTCCGGCCTTTTTTTTTATAAATATGTCCAAGTTCTCCTCCAAACTATCAGAAGAGCAGAGTGTGCAGATGTTTGATCACATTTGCTCTAATTTAGACTTTCTTTTCTCTAAAAAGCGTTTTTTTCCACATTGTTATCATCAACAATTGCTCATCAGCAACAGAGTGATTATGGCTGGGAAGCAATTTTGTGGGTAAATTGTTCAAATTGCTGTAGCTCATTCAGCTTTAATGAGCTACACTGTAAAAATGTATTTCTACCTCATAAAAAGTGTTCCCGACATGTCTGGTGGTGATTATCACTGGGTTGCATGTCTGCTTCCTCAAACACCATGAACACTTAAAGTACACAATGTGAAAACAAACAATAAAGATGTTTTGGGGGATTTACAAGACACTGATTATTGGTTTAGCAAAAAAAAAAAAAAAAAGATGGATTGTAAGATATAGCTGATTGAAGCTGGCATGTGGCACCGAAGCAAGCAGTCTGTCAGACACAGCAGGCATCAGCCTTTCATTCTGACTCTATGCTGAAAGGGATTAATGTTCAGTTTCTTGGCAGAGCTGAAGTTGTCAAATTGCAGGAAAAAGAATCTCTGGGTGCTTCTAGTTCAAAATTAAAATATATGGAAGAGACTAAGATGGTCCAGAACAAGTAAAAAATTTACAGCTGTATAACTGTACCAACTTACGTTATATGAACTTTTACTTTTTTTTTTTTTTATAATGCCACTTAACATGCACCTTGAAGCTCTCTGAAAAACAACAAGCCTTGCAACAGCGACGCTGATGTTAAATCTTATGTTGGATTAGTGGAAAATGTGTGTAAATGTTAAATTAAAAATTTCATTCCATTCATCTGATTGAGCTGAGGAATACAAACAGTAACATTCTCATTCTTCTGACTTTCCTCGCAGGGTGAAGAAAACCAAAAGACGCAGTAACAAGAAAAATTAAATACAGGGAAATGTCAGTTGAGCATTCTGCCATCGAACCTGAAATCCTCAGTTCGAACCTCCATACCTCCCTATCACTGCTATGGATGTATGCAACCACTCTGTATGTACCTTTTCACCTCTCTGGAACGCTTGCAGATGCAGCACTTCACTGCCAAACTGGGCCGTCCACAGCACCGGCCCCTGATCACCTCTGGATATGCAAGCTGTCATCTTCAATGAGCCACACAAGCACCAAGTGCAATTACACCCTGGAATGATGAGACGCATGTAGATGTCGGATAGATGACTTGATGGCTAAGACATAAGAAAAAGCCTGTGTATGTGTTTGAATGTGATATAAATGAACTAACCCTGATGGATGGTTGTATATAGTATATATTTTTTTGCTTCACACAGCTGCAAAGGAACATTTTCACTTTTTTGTCTCATACCAAGCTTGGTGCTGCCACCATGTCATTTCTGATGAATGTGAGAACAAGCTCTTTGCTGAAGAAAAATATTTACATCAGCTTTGAAGGCAGAAGTAAAGCTGGGACTGGTGCAAAGTCCTGCACTGATCCCAGTTATTGTTTTGAATAATGAAGAAGTGTTTAATTTAATGAACACCAAAGGTGACCACATTCATTAAAATCAAGTAATCATGTCCTTGTGACTTCTACTCATATTGTGCTAATCATACAATGCTTCACCATGCCAGTGCGGACCATGGGTTTCCATCTTCTCCTTCTTCCTCCCATCGCACCAACCACCTGCATGTCTTCCATCACCACATCAATGACTTTCTTCTTATGCATTCCATCTCTCCATTTTTGCGATGTGGGTTTTCCAGACATAAACGCAAAATGCTTCTGCTGATTTGAGGTGAATCTGGCGTCACACCTTGGCTGACAGACACAGGAACTGTCCAGTGGGGTTAACCATCTAATCAGCCTTGGCTAGCATTACCTCTGAGCTTGCTGCAAGAAGAAAACGCTATGAAACAAGCACTGATCTTATGGTGCTGTATATTCAGGATAATGGGTCAAAGCCATTAGTATATTTTTATTTCACTGTTTTTTGGGGGTTTTTTGCAAATTTTTTATTCAAGATGGGAGCTTGTCAACCTCTGTGGCTTAAAATTGTGATTTAGTACATTTTAAAAGGGCTAATTTAAGGTGATATTAAGGGCAAACAAAGAAAAAAAAAACACATTAGTACAGCTTGTTTTTCACATCTGAATGTATTAGGAAGATTAAATTTATTCCATAAATTATGCAACATTAGGAAACATTTTCACAGTATTTAAAGTATTGTTTGGGAAAGAAGGTGGTGTACCAAGCAAACTGAGCAGTTTACTTCAAATCGAATCAAAGGAGCTGTTTATGATTACAACTGCAGTATTTTCAGACCAACACCTGTCCTTGGTAGGAATAAAAAGCTAAAATTGTCACAAAAATCTAAATAAGAGTCACAAAGGGAAAGTTCATAGTGGCAAAATGAAAGTTTTTGATTTTATATATATGTTTGAGCCACTTTATTACCAAGTTTCTCTTTTAAATGTGTTTTTTATATACTTATACATGTATAATCCTACTAAATACTTTTTAATGCATTGCATAGCGGACAGTAGCTACTAAATGAAGGCTGTTTCAGTATTAAACTTAACTTTAAAGTATTTCTACACATATACTGTATGCAGTCATTTATTTGCAAGCATGCTACAAGGTATGCAACGCACCCCTCACATTTCACATAAAACGCTCAGCAAATTGTGCATTTTTGTTTTTTCTTGACCTGTTTAATCGCCCAGAATCAGATTTTAACAAGACTGACCTGTATCTGTTCGTTCCAAGATGTGATAATTGATCGACCAGTGCTGTTGTCATTGGTTACATGAGTCAGAAAATAATTAAGCCCACTGGTGGCCCCCATCAGACAATTCAATTTTTATTTATTGCTTTACTTTGTTTGATGTATGATGTGTCAACAGAGTCAGTGAGCCAAGTTAAAGCAAAAGCTCAGCTGAGCGAGAATGCTGGTCGCTGGGTCGAGCGACCAGCATGTGCTTTCAATCTGGACACTCCCTGCACCCCACAAGCTTTCTTTTCCATTGTACTCAGCTGCTGCCATAACAGAAAATAGTCCCCCTCCCCACTCCTAAAAACATTATGAAAGTCCAGATGTGGTCATTTTTATGGCCTTAGTTCTGCTTTGTTTCACTGGTGTTAATCTTATCAGTTTGCAACCAATGGTGCAATAATCCTGTATTTCATTTCTTAGTGATGTAATGAACATCTATTGGTCTTATTTAATTACACTCATTTTTGTAAACATATGGTTATATAAGCTCAAAGTGTTTAAAAAAGACTGATTTGCCAAGATTAAAGTCTAATTTCATTCATAGTGTAAGTTTATTACAAAACCACATTCCTTTCAACAATTGTTAACTCTAGAACGAAAACTGCTGCTCTGGAAAGTTTAACAACACGTTAGCAGCATTTATTTTACTCATGGTTAATGCTGACTAGATTAATGTAATGTACAGAGTATTAGTCTTGTTGTCAGACTTCAGTTGGAGTTATATTTGCTCCTGTGATACCTGTGGAAGCATTTATTGAACCGTGTCAGACATACACACACGTCTTTAACAATTTCAAATAACTTTGTGTAAGATTTAGATAAAATACACATTAGGGCTAATATTTTTTTGCTGTGGGTGTGTTGATAAATTAGTAACATTCATTTTTACTTTGGACTCCAAGACAATGTGAAATAACTGATAAATATTTCTTTTGAGGCAGCTTCTGACACATTTTCTTCATATTTGAAAGATATTAGAATATTACTCTGTATTATCACTGCGTGTAAACCAAGAGGCAGTATGTTAGTTGTGATAAGCTTATTTTTCAATAAAGTTATAACAAATAAAAATCAGTTATCTGTGTGTTTCATCTGTCTCCGTAGCTTGTTGATTTTTGCTTTGCACTTATTTTTGCTGTCATAGCTGGTATTATGAGACTACATGAATTGTTGGTCGCAGCTGATCAACAGAAACACTGAACAGCCGCTGTGCATGCACTGATGCATGTAGTTCTAACATGCTCTTGTGTTGAGAAAGAAGTAGATAACATAATGTGCAGGAGACAGTGTAGAGTTCTATCGATAAAGCATCAGCTGCCATTAAAATGATTAGTTTGAAGTCGTTTTAGATGGTGGCCTCTTTGACTGCAAGGTGCTTTCACTTTTCCATGTTTGCAAAAGTTGTGTATTAAGTGGGAATTATTTCACACTTCATGTTGATAAGTGAAAAATTTTGTTTGTATAATGTTAGAAAAAGCGTTTGATTAATGAATTAGGCTTCAAAATTAAACGAAAGTATGGAGCAGTTCGTTAAAATGCATGCAAACAGAGATGTTAAAACCAAGTTGGTCAAACACGAGCAGGATTTATTACAGTGAGATGACCTAAACTTGTAGTTTGTGATCAGCTGGTTTTGCATCCCAACGTAACGTAAAGGCTTAGATGTTATTGTAAATAACTTCTTTTTTTAATGGCTTTATGTTCTGTATTTTTTTTCCTTTATTTCTTTTTTGTTTTGTTTTTTTGTTTTTGTTTAGTTTTTTTGCTGTGTGTATCCTTCAATAGCCTTTTTTCCTTTTAAATCTTGAGCACATATTTTCAAATTGGGGAAGTTTTCCCTGTTTTTTTCCATTTGCATGCATGTTAACTAAGTTTTAAAAGCTATAAAATATCTAACGTGCTGTGAAATAAACTCACTGATTCGTGAAGTTCTCAACATAATCAGCACGTCTTTATACAATTTGAGTCCTTTAGTGCAGCTTCAAATGTTTAGGCAGGGCTCCTACTGGTAGCAATAACTGGCATTGCTACTCCTCAGAAAAAGGAGAAAGGCCGGAAAAGGGTGAAGTTCCTTCTCCGGGTCGGCAATGGGGTCCTGCCCCAAGTGGAGAAGTTCACGTATCTCGGGTCTTGTTCACGAGTGAGGGAAGGATGGAGTGGGAGATCGACAGGCGGATCGGTGCGGCGTCTGCAGTAATGCGGACTCTGCATCGGTCTGTCGTGGTGAAAAGGGAGCTGCGCCAAAAGGTAAAGCTCTCGATTTACTGGTTGATCTACGTTCCTACCCTCACCTATGGTCACGAGCTGTGGGTAGCGACCGAAAGAACAAGGTCGCGAATACAAGCGGCCGAAATAATTTTTCTCCGCAGGGCTCTCCCTTAGAGATAGGGTGAGAAGCTCTGTGATCCGGGAGGGGCTCAGAGTAGAGTCGCTGCTCCTCCGCAT
>JBAMHW010000004.1:25533239-25544275 GCA_037177495.1 Rhadinocentrus ornatus
CATACACGGGGAGAACATGCAAACTCCACACAGAAAGGCCACCAACCCCCCACATTCGAACCTCCCCCAGCCGAGGCTCGAACCAGCGACCTTCTTGCTGTGAGGCTGTGGTGCTAACCACAACACCACCATGCAGAATTTCATGCAATTAAGGAAATATCTATGTAAATCTAGTAGCTTAACTAAGCAAAGTGACTCAAACCAGCTGAATTTCACCTTCGCCGAAGCTCTGTTAACGCTAGATATATCAGAGCTTTGTCAACAAATGACATGGACTATCTCTTTGTTTTTCTATTTGTGTGGGAAAAGTAACATGAGGCCAAGTTCACAACGAACCATTCAGAATCCTGTTAATTCTCTTTCAGCATTTTTCTTCATTTCATGCATGCAGTAAAATGCATATTAATAATTGCACATTTCATAACCATCAGATCCAGAATGCCATCTGATTACTAACAGACGCAGCAGCCCTTCATCTGGATCACAATGCAATAACTGCATTTAGCATCAATTATCAATTATTCCACTTTCCTGTCTATAGTGATATTAGATTGTCAACTGATTAGGGAAATATGAGAGACTAATAACATGCTTGGGATAATCAATCCATGCCTAACTTATTTCATTCCACAGAAAAGGTTATGTTGGCGCTCAGTGGGTTTGATGATGTTGACTTTTGCCTTTGCAGCAACAATATAGAGGCACCTCCTTGCAACCCATTCAGTGTTAGCTATAAATAAGAATAGAGCTTTCCCCACTCAGCCATCAGTTATACGACATTTTCTCATGACTGATGGTTTGACAGTTTTACTTCAAGGATATTAAAGTGACAACAACTGAAATATGGCTGATTCATATAGAAATCTTTCCTCTTATGAGAAACATAGCAGTGGACAAATCTTTACCCAGCCACTTGTGCACATGTAGAGAAAAGAATTTGTTTTGTGGTTCACAGTTTTTCACTTTTAGACAAATAGCCTGAAGTGCTCACCATAGGGTCCCAGGCTGGGGGGTCCCAATAAAACGCTAAAGTGAAAATAAACTGAGCTGTGACTCCCTCCTGTGGTGAGGAAGGTCACAAATTGACAGAAAAAGAGGGATGTCACAGGGGTCAGAGGCTGTGGAACTACCTTGGGTGGCATAGTTTGCTTTCTCCAGCAAAACTGTCCCTTGGGAAGTCATAAGGAGACTTAGAATAGATGTGAACATGGACAAATGTGTGCTAATCTCTAAGTATCCCAGTGCGTCTTCAGACCTACCCTCTTTTTCCCTGATGAATATCATGGTGCACAGAGAAATAGCTGGAAACAGATTTTGATGATGAGTGAGTATATATGGAGCAAAACTCAGGCGATGGTCAAGCAGGGAACATCATGGGAGACTTTGTAGCATAGGCATATTTGTGTGAAACAAGTTAAAAATTTCATCTATGTATTTCATATACACAGCAAAGGGCGTGAGAGAGAAATCAGGCCACTGTTGCTGTGTTAGGGAATCAGATATATTAATCACTGAGATGCTTGGCTATGTCAATAAGAATAAACGTTTTTAAAAAGTTTCTTTAAGGACACTTTTAGACTGATGAACTGCTCCTATACAGACCTAAACTGGCACTTACTGCACTTATTTCAAGCTGGTGCAATTTTAAGCTCCTGTTACATTGATGCTTGATAATTTGGGATTTATTATCAAACTTAGATTCTATGCAAATTATTTGTAAAGTAAATTTTTTTTATAGTTATCTATTTGCTTATAGTAAGGCAGGGCAGTTTATTTGTATAGCACATTTCATGTACGGGACAAGTGCTTTACATAAAATAAAAGCATTACAGATATTAAGAAATTGTAAAAGGCAGGGAAAAAAACAAAAAAACAGCAAGAATCACAATAAAATCATAAATTACATTAAAATGTTTAAAAGGAGAAGTTAAAAAGTTACCGTGCAGAATTCATTCATAAACACATGAAAAAAGAAGTAGTGCCAAAGCCATTTTTAAAATACATATATAAAACATTCATCAAAACCTTTGTACTACATTTAGTTCAGTTCCTGCTGTAAGGGTCAAAATAACAATAAAATGTGCTTGAATCCTTAGATTCTTTAGATACTAAAATATATTCCGAAAACACGTGACAAAAACATCAGCAAAACTGCCTGTTATTAGGGCCATTGGATTAAATGGGCTCGTCCAAACTTTTGTCTGTTACTGTATGTTTCGCTGTATGTACTGTATGTTTCGCTGTATGTACTGTATGTTTCGCTGTATGTACTGTATGTTTCGTCCAGCATCATGGCAAGCAGAAGCTTGCCATGATGCTGGACAAGACAAGAAAACAACACCATCAAAGGAAAAAGCCCCACAGTGGCAGAAATGATTAAATTACTGGTGTGGTTTAAATATAGATGCTCTGAAACTGTCAAAATATCACAAATGTGACAATCTAACCACTACGCTATATATCGTATTCTTAAATGTAGTTGTTCTTACCAGGTTAGTAAGAAGAGCTTATAGGAAGGTATCGATTTAAATTTCAAGAATTGAGTCGATTCTGATTCTCAAGATTTAGAATCGATTATTTGTTGTGGTACTCTCTGAAAATTGTGCATTTTCAAATTGCCCAAAATTAACAAGTCATATAAAACAAAAAATTTTATTATTGTAATAATGAACTAACAAGAAGTTAAATTTGGAATCAGTGTACATCTTACAGTGGCTCAACAGGTGCTGCACGGAGAGCTTTAAAGGAATCTTTGCAACTACTAAATTACATAACAGGTAGATATAAATTAGATATAAGATGTAAAAATACAGATATAAGATACACATTATTCCCGTTTTCCCTGAGAACCAATTATCATGGTCAGAAATGTTTATAATCACTGTGTCTCAATTATTTCAGGTTTAGTACACAACGTCAACAATTATTAGACCCTTCATTGATGAACATTAGAAGAGTATATTAAATAAATGTGTCTGTGTGATTTTTAAAAAGTAGCTACAGCATTTATTCAGCCGATTGTGTGCAATCTCAACCAGATTCTTCCAAGGTTCTTCCTAATCTGACCTGTGTCATGCATGGATCATCTGAAATGCAACAAGGGCAGGCAAATGGAAACTTTCATATACTAATTAAATTCCAGTGTGTGTGTGATTTTCTGAACATTATTTGCATTGACTACATGTGGATGTGTGAGTGTGTGTGTGTACATGTGTAAACACAAACTCAGATATGTCAAAAGTATTTATAAAGTGGTTTTAACAATATGGGTTTACAACAAAGCACTCTTTAGAGAACACAAAGCAAACAGAACAATTATCAAACCATCTCTCAGATACTGAATGGACACGACGGGAGGGCGGCTGCAGGTGGGCTAAAGTTGTTCTGGCGGGGATTTCAGAAGGCCTCAGGAGGCCGCTAAACCAAATAGACTGCTGGTATTTTCCCCAACCCTTCAGTCCCTTTGCAGTTCTCAATAGATGGCCTTATAGTCATTTGTAAACAGCTGCTATAATCATAAGCAGTAAGTGGGGGTAGGCAAAGGTTGCATTAGATGTCACAGCCCACCTAGAGCAAGTAGATGAGTTAAAGGGAGGATCAGCTCAGGTTGGAAGAATTGATATGTAATTCTGAATTTGGTTAAATCTGCCATTGTCAAGAAAACAGCTCGGTTGATGTCTAAATGGATCAGAAAAATGATGTATAGATTTATGGTTATATGTGAATCCTTTGTTGTTGTTTTTTTTGTTTAGTTTTTTCTTTTTCTTTTCTTTTTTTTAAAATGGGAGTTGCTCCACTATAATGCTCATCTTATTGTAATCATAAATCTTACACTTCCATGGGAATATTCAAGCCATATTGCACATACGTTTAGCATGAGTTTATCACTTTTTGTTGCTGTTCCCGTCACAAGTCAGTCATCAAGCAACCAGTGCCTTAGTATTCAATCTGGGAAGCATCACTTGCACACCTACAGATTATTATTGATTTATTTTTTTTTACTTTTTTATTTTTTGGGGGGGGGGGGTTGATGGGGGCAATTGCTGTGAATGTTTTTGAAGTATCTTAGCATTAATCCAACTGCGCAGGTTTAATTCAAGTTAATTGACAATACATCCATTAAACCCCAAAGTAATGCAACAATGCTTTACATTTAATAAACACAATTTCTATCATCAGTATGGAGAGTTAGAAAGCATCAAACACACGTCACGCCAGAGCTGCAATAAGATTTAAGTGCCTTGTTTAGATCTAAAAGCATTACTTGTGGTTTACAAACAGAATTTAATAACACAATAAAAATGGGCAAAACTCAGCAAGCATATGAGGGTATCATGTTTCTATCATTGCTGAATCTGATAAATACCTGTGACTACTGCAGAGTCCTTTGACCTCAGAATTAACACCAATTATACCCTTTCCCGCTGAAGACAAAAGCCAGATGTTAGTGGGTGTTTTTTCTTTAGTGTGAAAGAGGATCAAAAGTAATCCTATGAGAACCAAGTCACCGACCCAATGACGCTGTATCGTATGCTTTAAGGTAAATGCTAACATTCTCACACTGACAATGCCAACATGCTGATGATCATCAAGCATGATGTTTGCAATGTGTTAGCATTCTAACAGCGTTAACAGGATTAAGCAAACAAGAGATGAGACAGATGGGGATGACACTGGTTTTCCCGTCACTCTGCAAAATGTTTTATTGTTGCAGTCACCGACAGCAGATGGTTCAAGTTAGAGGAAGCCTGTGGCTTAGTTCAATACAGAAAAGTCCACACAGAATGGAACACATCTATTAACATTTAAATAAAAACCACAGTCTGTCCAAGCGAAGTTGTTCTGCTGCTTTTGCTTAACCATAGACGGAGTGCAAATCACCAGGCCTTTCAAACCACAGCAAGTGGAGTTGTGATAGTTGTTTTGTCCCTGCTGCTTCCCAGGCTAATTAAAGACTGATTTGTGTTTTCAGAGAGTGGGTCGAGTTACAGGGAAGTGGGCTGAGGGAAAAAGATACACACATGAGTGTGTTAAACATATCACTACCATTCACCCACATGTTGTTTGCCCAGGTCGCTGCCAGTGTTGAAACTTCTGCAAATATGGCATGAATGGTCATGGTGCATTTTATCGGCTGACTATAAAGAACTGTGTTAAAAAGTCATTAGTCTTGATTTGTCTTTGTATTATACCACGGTATATTAAACACAGGCTCGTTAGAGACACTTGCACTATGAATTTAGGCACCGTGTAGAAAAATGTCTGCAAACAAATTGGAGAGAAATTTTTGCTAAGGTGTGTATGTGGTGTCATTTCTAATAAAAAAAATAGTGAAGGATAAAGGAATGCAAATTACTAAACACAAATGTGGAAGAAAAGCAGTAAAATACTGAAAAAGGTGGTTGATAGTAACAGCTTTGTTGTGTAGTGTTTCCAGTGAGGCTTGTGTGCAAAAATGTTGATAAAAGTAATTATTACATTTCTTTAAAAACAGCACACACACTGTGTGACTATTTGGCAGCCAAACAGGCTGCATTTAAGAACAAAAGACAGAAAAAATGTAAGCAAAGATTGAAAAGAAGATTAACAAAAAAAGCACAGACAAATCAGTTTACTGTGTGCTGGGCCAAAGTATTTGGCCTCCTGTCACAGGCTTTTTAAATAAATAGTTTAAGAAGCCAAGTCAGACATTGAATTCTGTTAACAAGACAAGACTGACTGCTTTATTATTGCTAAATCCAACATGATCATTTTTTTTTATGTTCCCTTGCTTGACATGGTATTAAGTACAAGTACAAAAACAACAAAAGTTTTGGTGAAATTGTGGAAAAAACTTTGCATGTCACATCGCGATGAGTAGTTTGAACTGTCTGTCTACAGTTTGGAGATCTATGTAAAACTTTAAGACATTTTATAATAAATTGGACAGCAAAGATTTCTCATTTTATGATTAATTAATTATCATTTTCAGTCAGAAAGTCTTGTATTTTATGAGTTTATGCTTGATTATTTGAACCCCATTATGTTTTTATAATCCTAACTATGTCCTTTTTCCCAACAAGAGAATGGCCACCCTCTTTACATTTTCATCATTGTTACGTTGCCAGTGTCATCCTGTTAACAATAAGTTGTTGTTTTTTTTTACTTTTGTCGGCCAAGACAGGGACTGAATGGATGTGAACATTCAATTTTATCTTTTGGTTATTCAGTACACTAAATTTGAAAAAAATTGGTAAGCAATTTGAATTTAATCGGACTATATGAAGTGTATTTACTCTTGAGATTTTTGGCTTGGACTATAATAAATTGGAATAGTACTGAACTTGTTTATTTTCTCTCCACATCTTGCTTAGATGATTGAATTAAAAACTGGTTATTGATACAAACATTTAATGACTCTGATGAAGATGCAAGCTTTATCAGAGTAAGATCATGGTTAATACTTTTATCTGATCACTTAATTACTAGTGTTTTTCTCCTGAGCTTTAATTTACATTTTACATCTTATATCATCCGATTAACATTGTTATCTGGACCTTGGAGGTGATTATGAGCAGCAGCATGTTGCACAACTCAATTTGTCACTTTCCTACACTTACACATGTTTATGTAAAATAAATAAAGAAATAAACAAATCTGATATTACAAAATATGCCTGTTAAGTAAATAGACAAAGCCAAATTATCTCTTCATTTATCAACAGACTATGGAGGTGAGGGAACACAGTTTCTTGCAAAATCCTTTCAAAATCATGCATGGCAGCAGTTGTAAGTGAGGATTTAGATATTGTTAGCCTTATAGCATAATTGCTTGGTTAAATTATTATATCTGCCTAACTCTATTCTCCAAACGTTGCTAATTCACTGTCAGTCATTGCCTAAAAAACATTATAACTTAGGCAAACAATATGTCAATTTATTGTGAAACAGTAAAAATGTCAAGTTATCCAAAATCCAACAATTATCACAAATGAAGATAAATGTGTAAAATGTATGTTTGGATTTAAAATTTAAAATATCACAAGCACAAACTCAACTTCCTATTCCATGAACTTAGAGCAATCAGGTTCACTAAAACAGGCTGCCTACACAGCAGCCTTTGTTCCTACGTCCCTCAGGAACAGCTGCACCC
Source organism: Rhadinocentrus ornatus (assembly GCA_037177495.1). Lineage (NCBI taxonomy): Eukaryota > Metazoa > Chordata > Actinopteri > Atheriniformes > Melanotaeniidae > Rhadinocentrus > Rhadinocentrus ornatus. Next base: position 25,540,371 of record JBAMHW010000004.1, read on the forward strand.
TGCTTGTTAATGCAAAACCTCTTTACTCAAACAAAGGCTCCAATCCACCGACAGCAGACACATCATGTTCAAATCCACATTCATGTCAGTGCAGTTAAGGCGCTGATGAGGAGATCAGCTGTTGGAAATTAAATCGGGGTTTTATGAGAAACTGGGTTTTTTTCTGTGTGCAACACATACAATCTGTGGAAATGTATGTTTGTCGTCATGTATAATGAGCGCCCATGTAAGTGATTCATCATCTTTTTGACATGAAGTCATGTGAGTATCTGGGCTTTTTCCTGATTAAGCTGATGCAAACTGCCCTGAGGTTCAACACTGGGGGGTAGACTGGCTTCAGGAAAAGCTACTGCTCACTGTCAGTGTAAAGAGAGATGAGAGAGTATTTATTTACAAAAAAAATAAAATTGTTAAATCTAACTCACTATAATGACAATATTCAAAGTTATCACCAAAGAAAGTATTTGGTCTATGAATGACGCATATTTAGCTTTTCATGAACAATTTTTTTTACCAGTACTTCATATACAACTTACACACTGATGAAAGCTGTTAAAGAAACTAAATCTGAGTATATGTTCAGGAATTACACTCAACCCCCCATGACTAGGAGACACCGCCTCATTTGTGTGCTTTGAGATCAACAGGAAATTACTAGTATCATAGTAAAAACAAACTGCTATATCGTGACAAGAATCCATTGCTGACACTTTGCCTCTGTTTGGACAAACTCATAGGCTGTGAATATTGAAATCACAGGTAAAGCTCAGTGAGTTTCCTTTCTTCATCAGGACCAGATGGCAGAAACCATTAGTTAAGAACTTGATCTCAACTGGAAAATGTTTGATTTCATGGCTAAAACTCGGGTCTTGTGGTACTTCACTACCTGCAGTTGATGACAATGCAACACAGATGCTTTTTTGACCCATGTCTAATCACCATATTGAAAATAGAAGACATCTATAGTCCTCTCAGTGTTAATAATTGTGTTATTAAATACTCTGAGCTGCTTTTAAAGCCACACCAAATATAAACAGGGAAAAATTCCAAATCCATTAACATTTTGTGTGATAATCTTTGTTTGTGGGACTGGGTGATAGTCAAATAAATCTACCTACAAGATGGAATGAGCCTAATGTATGTTAAATGTGTAAAAGAAAACATGGAACATGCTTAGTTAAAGATAGAAAAGTACCTTTTGCATGTCAGTCTGTATAACATACGAAGCCAGCAGGGCCTTTAGGGTCAACATTAAGTTCAGGCATCTGCTGCCAGCTGAGTAAATAACACCACAGGAGAAAAGCAGGGTCATAGGACAGAAAAGAGATGTGAAGGGAGATAAAGGATGTTTTTATTCCCTTTTTGCATTACAGAAAAATATAAGAATGAATGTATGGAAGATTGGGTGGGTTTATTTCCTGCAGTGTAGCCATTTTATACACTACACAGACGCAAATCTGTGTACACCATTAGCTAGGCTATTATTCTTTTTATGAATTAACTTACTTATTATAAATTAAACATATAATTCACTTGTTTTAATTGGATCATAATTGGACTAAAATGAATTAGAAAGAATCTTTAAGTGTCATGAGTGAGTTGTGTGAATTGTTGCGAACATTTTTTGAACAGCTTTTGTTTGCGCCTTGTTTGAGGTAAACCTCATGCACTAAATATGCACTTTAACTTGTGCACTTTAAATCATGCATTCTGTACAATATTTGCAAAAACTGGTTTGCACTTTATATCTTTATTGTCTGTATTTTGTACATTTTGCCAAAGGGCAATCAGATACAAATTACCTGCTAGGCTGAGAAAACTCTTTATGTTCACTTGGGTGCAACTTTGTCCCTTTTAAAAAAAACTTTTAATAATAATTAAAAATAATAATAATAATAACAATGAACTAAATTGAATTGAATTGAAATGAAAATAGTTTTTTGAACATTTCATGAAGGTTGACTGTTGACTGTTTTTACAGGATTTGATAAAGCTTGGCTTGAAGTAATTGTTTGTGTTCAGTGGTGTTGAAATCAGGACTTTGTGCAGTTCAATTAAGGTTTTAAAACTAAAGTGGAAAAAACATTTCTGTAATGGACTTGCATCATGCTAAGTGACATTGTTGTTGAAAGTGGAAGAGGACTTGAAGGTATGTGATTAAATCAAATCAAACATATAAAGCGCTTTTCATGCTGAGGCAACACAAAGTGCTTTACATGAAAAAGACATTCAAGCATATTTCAATTAATGCATATTAGTAACAAAACAAGCCTTTACACACATCAGAATAGAATTACATATCACTAAAACAACACTCATTAAAATCTTTCACACTGTCACACGCACACACAACGTTTGGTTGAAATGTGCATAAATCTTTAAATTCTTGCTCTGCAACATTATTTATGTCCTCAATTGCTATGTACTGTATACATTACTGTAGCTGTACAAACACAGACATATACACAAACTCACACTCACACAGGTATCCTTACAGGCATGATATAAACTCTAAATCTACTTACCCGTTACATCTATAAATTTACAGTTCTTTTCATCGCCACCAATTTTAGGGCATGATGGGTCATCTTGGTTTTATTCCACCCTCCTCTTCTACTGGGATCTGCCATAATCACAGGTTTTCCCACAGTTTTGATGTACGATGCACATATATCTTTGGACACACATTATATTCTTAAAAAGGCTTTATGCACTGCTGGACTGGGAGAAATAAGTTGCCGACACAAAGATGTAGTCCGGTCTGGTTTAAGGGCGCAACGTCAGAAATATCATAGTGTTCTCCAAATCTCTCCAATGAAGTACAACTTAATCCCATTTGGTAAATTAGGCATATATCTGGACGTAGCACACACTGTTTCCCCATACAACAATAAATATGGATTATAGTCCACGTTTTCACCACAAAACGTGATACGTTATATCGTGATATGTTTCACGTTTTTACAATAAACTTATCACGTTATATCGTGATATGTTTCACGTTTTTACAATAAAGCCATCACGTTATAACGTGATAAGGTCCCAATTTTTTTTATTTGGGTGACAGCTCAACTCTTCTGTAGTTTTGGCTGAGTTTGTGTCTTGCTATGGCCCTCCCTGTATTGAAGGTTTTAGCATCCATTATAACTGCTACTGCAATCTGGCTTATGATTCAAAGCAGAAAAAGTGAAGGTAAATTTAGGCAAAATTTTATTAAAAGTGCTTTGTAAATGGGATATTCTTTGATTCAAATAGGAAAACTCAACAGTACAGGTAAAAGAGGTCACGCTTGATGGCTGCATAACAAAGAAGACTATGGGTGCTTTAAGTGTTGTGAGTCTTGCAAAGTAAAAGAATTACACACAAATTCTTGGACAAATAAATAATTTAAATACAACATAAATAATAACATATTCAGTTGGGATCCAGTATAGCCTTGTTTCAAAGTTTGAGAATTGTTGCTGTCATATTGACACAGAGCAGGCATCAATTTAGCAATTATTTCAGTCCTTAACGCACAATTTACAGCGTTATCAGGGTAATTTCTTCACAAACAGAGAGGCCTGACCTGCTGTACAAGCACCCTGGATTATTTTTGGGAAGATGAAGACGTTTCTTAACACATGCGTCAGGGCAAATATCATAGTAGTTCAATATGTAAATTACCCAAATTTATCCATCCTGTTAGGTGAGAAGACTGTGTAAATATGACATTTTTAACCTTACAGATTTGCTTAGAGACAGAGGCTCAGTTTAATCTTGTCATGATCTCACGGGGTTATTTCAGGGTTTTTGTCATGTTTAGTTCTTGGGTTAGGTTTTTTGGGGTTTGGCATGTGTAGTTCAGTTTTCACTGTTTTCTGTCCCTGGCTAGTTAGTTCACCTGGTTTGATTTTTGGATTGAC
>JBAMHW010000004.1:25544375-25554392 GCA_037177495.1 Rhadinocentrus ornatus
CGGATCCCTAGTTTGAGGAAATAAACTTGTTCAGCTGCACCGTTTTGCCTCCTGCCTGATACTGCCTGCGTTTGGGTTCCTTACCACCACCCGCCACACATGACAAATCTTGATTTATTGAAAAATTAGACCGGGATTTTAGCCAAATATCTTTAGCCAGCATCTGTGCATAAGTGTAGCAAAGCACAGTTAACTTTGACACACTGACTGAAGACCTTCTTTGGATTGTTTTTTGTTTGTTTTGTTAATTATTTATTAATATCTTATGTCACAATTGTATCAATACCTCCAGGACTGATGAAATATATGTACTTTTTTTCAAATTTGTGAGTGTACTGGAATTAATGAATGAGAAAATGATAAACATTAGACTAAAGCACAGGTACAGGTCAAAAGAAGCAGATAAGACAACCGGAGAATACAGTAGATAAGTGAAAGGTATAAAAAAGACTGGGAAAATGGACACCATGTCCTAACTGCATGCAACTGTTTTCAGGTAATTGTTTTGAGAGGAATAGCAAAGAATTCAATCTTAGTGTGCCAGACAGGGAGTCTGTTTACCTGTACAATGTTTACGAGAAAACCTGGAATCCCCCTTCTGCACAACAAAAGCTGGACGTGTGCTTGTGGGAGTGAGCAGCCTGCACTCCGTGCACTATTAGAATCAACAGTTCAGGAGCCCGTTTTCTGACTGTATATCAGCCTTATTTAGGTGTGACCAGCTTTGTTTGGAGCCTTCCCTCCAGCTCTCCCCCAGCTCCCCTCCCTTGGCTGGGCTGTGAGGTCGACCAAGAAATGGTGCAAGCAAGTGAGAGAGCAGCCCTGACCTTCGGCGCTCGCTGCGGAAACAATGGCGACGCGCCTCAGGGTGACAGCGGGAGACAGGAACAGGCACAAACACAGGAACCGTCCATTCTGCCACTAAAGCAGACCTGCTGAGGCCTGAGAATCTGGAGGAGGAACTGTCTCTGGCTCTCTTGCTCTCCTTTTTGCGATATGCCCTAATATGACAAAAAAGTGATGCACTTGTTTGTCACTTGATTGTATGCTGTTATTAGCTGGTGGTCCCAGAGGGAGAAGCTCCAAGCGCCACAGAGTCTTATGGAATGAGAGAGGGATATTTTAGGATACAATGATGGTCTCTTTCAGCTTGTACCTTGTGCAAGTTTTCAAATCCTTCTTCTAAATAAAATAAACAAGACTTATACATCAAAGCAATGCTAATATGAATATATATTTCTATGAAAACAACTATGCTTTGACATAAATGCTCCTATATTACCGCTAACCAGCTAACCAGCGTTGTGCATGAACCTGTTCGAATGAACTCTCCAAAATGAACGCAATTATTAAATATGTTCATTTTTCTAAAAACATTTAACTGTATTTGTAATGTATTTGTATATAGAGAATGTGAACATGAACATGACCTACAATAGTCACTCCCTACATTTTCATGCACTACACCTACTTTACACTACATTGCCCACAATGCATTGTGTACTCTAGCAAACAGACAATCAGGCAAAGGTTCTTGAGCAGTGCAGTCCCACTCAGAAATGGTGAAAGGAGAAAAGCTGCAGTACAGATCACGTACTTGGAGTGCTCATGATTACTTACAGGAATATTGCGTACTGTCTGCAGAAGATTCTGACATATTTATGCAAGTTATGTCCACATGCACTCAAAAATCAAGTTGGAACATCAGCCTCATCGACTTCTAATTTGAAAAGACATGTGGGGTTGAAGTATCTGTCAAGTTTTGGATAATGTCAGCAAGTCCTTATCCATTTATTTTCCATACCGCTTAGTCCTGTGGGAGGAAGCCTGAGTACCTGGAAAAACCCCAAGCATACACTGAAACATGGAAACTCCACACAGAAAGGCCACTGTTAGAATCCTCTCCCCAGTCGAACCAGCAACCTTCTTGCTGTGTGGCCGCGGTGATAACCACCACACCACCATGCAGCACGTCTGCAAGTCCTCAACAATTAAAAGAAGCCAACACAAAATGGCAATACTTTCTGTCGACAACCCTAAATGACCCAGATCACACTGTCTGCAGCCGTGAAGGGTGACCAAAAGGGCAGTGTGGTTGAAGATAGAAGGGTTTGAACATGATTTAATGGATAATAATCCAAATAGTATGCCACTTTGAGCACTTCTCCCACTGAATGTTGTTTATGTATCCAATAAGAAGTGGTCATTTAGACACACAAGATGTGTCCCAATTCAGGGTCTGCGCACTTTGAAGTGCAGATTCGTCGGTTACATTCACCATCATGGTGCGCCAAGCATTGTCCCATTTGGAAGGCGCCTCCGAATCCGCCCTATAAACCCTCATTTCGTGTGGATTGTAATAAAAGGCTGCTGGTGATGCATCCTTCATGGCCTCTTTTCTCCCAGAAGTCATTGCACACAAGACGGTGGCAAATGAGCAACCAAGCTCAGAAGAGTACGTTTCTTAGTTTTAAAGTGTAGTTTTTAAAACTACACATGCAGTATATATGCATGACTGTGTTTGCAGATGGAAAAACCAGGTAACATTGTGCTGGATCATTCCAGAAATAATAAAAGACAGGCTCCAGCTGACAGTTTAAACAGGGTGTAGGTTGTGTTAAACAAATGGGCCTTGCGTTTGGACTGAAACACCAAGATTTTATCAGATTCCTTAAAAACACATCAGGTTGCAGCAATCAGCTGAGCTTTTCTTGACTTGAAAATTTAAACCGCATTTACAGCATTTTTTGGAGTTATGGACTCACTGATGTATGTGAATGATTAAAATGAAGATAGTTTATATTCTTGAGCCCCTCATTAAAAGAAAGGATATCTGTTAACACACCAAACCTAATTTTCAACATGTTCTAAGTGTTTCTCAGAAAGGGTGGTTGAAAGTATGATAAATCACAGGTGTATGTTTGAGTAATTGTTAGGTGATTTTCTAATATAATACACACCTACTTAAATTAGATTTATTTAAGAGTTGCTTTATATTTTTTTCATATAGCCCATGGTTTATAGAGAGGGGAGGAAGTTGAAAAATGAAAGTGCAGTGAACTCATTTGTCAATAGCTTTCTTTGATTGTTAGAGGGATACGAATAAAAGGTGACTGTAGTTTAACTCTTGTCTTTTAAACATAATGACACAAGTATTTGATTTTTCCATCTGCTGCTTTAAGCAATTAGCTGCACAGTGTCATTAACAGAAGGCTCTGGGAAAGCCAACATGGTTTGATGAATAATTCCCTGGCAGAGATTTAGATTTCTCTCAGAGGAAGGATTATGAATATGGAAACTGAACTCAAGATAAAGATGAAGTCAGCAAAACCAAGTATGGACATTTAATTTATTCCTGAATTATCTTTCTATACCAAATTGTGCTTGAGGTGCTGGTGCTGGTGCTGGTGCTGATATGCTATGTCTGATTTTCAGCCAATCTTCTGCTGTGCATTATGATCTGAAATCTCCTCGTTGGTCTCGTTTGTAGAAGTGCTGTGGTTTGTCCAAATTTACGCTTCAGTTAGCAAAAATGCACATTTACCTGTTGTCTGAGATTAACTTTGGGTTTCTGTGCAGTTGCTCTTCGCATTACGTGTTCATATCTACTAGAGAATTTGCTGGAACATCCACGCCTGTGAAAATTTTCCGCTTTTAAATAATCTTTCACATTATAACTATAATAGTTTGGAAACGGCTTTATAATCATTCTTAAATTGATGGGCTGCAAGGATTTCTTTTCTAAGGTCATTGCTGATGCCTTTCCTCATTGGCATTGTGTTAACACACCTGTAAGTTTCAGATCAGCATATATGTTGTGGATTAATGCTTATCCAAGGTTTTGCTTACCTAATTGTAAAACCTAGTGAAATCCAGATAATTTTTCTCCTGATATGTAAAGTCTTCGAACTAAAACTAGGTGTACTTTCTCCTTTTGATGAATATAGCTACAAGCAATAAGATTTTATTTTTAAAGAGCAAAACTTATGTTACTTGTTAATGGATGTTGTATCTGTAGGATTCTTATCCATGATGCTGTCAAATAAGTAAGTTAATCTGAGCTTTTGTACAGAATAAAAACAGGCATTTTCATCCCAAGACAGAGTAATGCCCCTGAGCAGTTGCTGGGGGAAACATTCTCCCTCAATGTGAAAAAACATTGCAATTTAAGACATACCTTAATCATATTTAATATTATTAAGCAGCAAGGGGAAATTTCCTTATAAGTTCCAGTTTAGACCAGCATTTTTTTTTTTTAATTTTAAGTTGGAGTTTGTGTTTGGATACTTTCTTTGTTTAAACTGTAGCTGAATGTTTTAGAAAGGATCCAAGATGACTGGACTGAAAGTGCTTTGGAAACTTTGTGATTTGAGCTGGAAAATGCAGAAGGAGTCCAGGCAGAACTGAATGAAGAGAGCAAGGAACCGAATGAAGGTGAAAAAAAGAGGCTGGTGATGATTCCTGGGATAAAGAGGTATCCAAGTGTGGGATGGCAATGAGGAAGGTCAGCATTGTGGACAAAGGAGAAAGTCACAATGATACAACAGTAAATGAAACAGAACACAGATTAGCAAGACTTGTAATTTAGGTTTGAAATAGGAAGACATATCTGGAAGTGTGGAGGTGTCGGGGTGAGTTTCATTGGAGAGGGTGAACATGGAAAAGTTTGTCACAAGCTTAGCTCTGCCTCAGTTAAAGAGTAACTTAACTTCTTTAACTAAGTATTATTACATATGACGACAAGGGAGAGAGAGAACCTTGGAAAGTAGCTAAAGGTTGAGGAAATATTAACTATACTTATATGTGCAGAAATGTTCTGAGATTAAAGGTACGATGTTTAAGAATTACTGACACTTAGTGGTAGAAATGGGCATATAAATGACTTAATATGCCAGCCACAGTTATAAATGGACAGTGGCCATCAGTGGCCAAAACTCTTCCAGACGTAAACATGTTTTTTTATCTGTGAGTGGATTTAGTGACTTCAGGTACGGCGTTGCTGCACTACAGGTAACTACTTCAAAATTGTGCTAATGGGTACTGTTATCTTTTATGTATCTTTTTTAAGATGTTACTTGTCCCAAAGTTGCTGTACCCTTATCAAACAAAGCCAGCACTGCACTTTTATTGTTCAGAGGGTTTAAACACTTTACACACAGAACAAAATTGCTTGCACAAATATGGCAGCTGTCATGTATATAGACCCACAGCAAGTAGATATAAATTATTCATTTTAAGAGAATAAAAGCTCAACACTTGTTTTAGTAAAATAATTAAATACCAATAGAAACACAGTTATACATTAAATTTTTCTGTCATTGACTTTTGATTTTGTTACACACTGCACTTTTCAAATTTAGGCTGACAATATACTTGCTGTTTACATTCGCATTCACATGTGCAACCAACTCGTGAGCTTGATTGTTCACATTCTTGCTTGTGGATTACAAAAGGATTCCTCTAGGGGGTGCATTAGAGAACAACTTGTAGCGTTTAACCAAGACTATAAACATGGCAATAATAGAGGGTGTGAATAATTGGTGTCCATCCTTTTATCTACTTCCAGGTCAAATTGGTCCCAAAATTGCCCCTAGCAGTTACTTGCATATTGCAGCTTGTGAATGTGTAGCAATAATCTCTGAGGACACACATAAGGCTTCAAACAAATAAAAAATACGCACGAGTGTAAAAGCATGTATATATTCAGCCTTACTCCAAAAAAAGACACTGCCATAGAAACAGTCTTCTCTGATCACCGTAACCTGAATCCCATATTACAGCTCAGTTAAGTTTTCACATCATGTTGTGTCACACATACTGCTATTGGATATACATATATATATATTTTGGGTTGCTTGACTTCTTTTTGTTTTTAATTTGTCCTGTCCAACATTGTAGCAAGCAGAGTGAACAAACACCAGACAACCAACTGCTACAACTGTACATAGATGCAGCAGAGAATTTCCTGCATGCTTTCTATGACAAAATTGGGCAACAAGACACAATTCAGTACAGAACAGAAGGGCTGTAGTAAAAAGAACACACACTTTGCTGTGCTGGAGAAACCACACTTGGCTAATGCACTGTGTTTTGAGGGATGTGGATGTAATTAAGACTTTGCATGAAAGCAAACACTGGAATGTTGCCATGCATGTGGACAGAGACGGGCTCACAAGGAACGTCCAGCAATGACACAAAAGCTCAGTAGCTAGGCTGCGCTTGTCTTAATGATTTTAACAAAAGCAGCAGGAATTAAATCTCACTTAATCTGGCATCACACTGTTAATAAACTAGCCAAGTTGTTGGTTTGAGAACTAAGAGGTTTATCTGGTCTGGAATCTCTCATGTATGGATTTTTTTAAGGCGATCTATAAATATAACCACAAAAACTTCATCTTTAACTGACTGCTTTCATTGAGACAATTATTTATTATGTATTAGAAGTTTAATAAAACATTAAAGATATGCAAATAATGTAATCTTACTTTACTTTGTTGATCTATTGAAGTCAAAGCAGGGATATATAGAATTTGTAATTCACAAAATACTGTCAACAACTGGAAAAAAAACTATGAAAAGTTCCAGAAATCACAATAGTGAGTAAGCTCTTATGTATATAAAAGAAAAACATTCAGATATAGGGATAAAACTGGTGTAAAATATACTCATCATTACTGACTCCAAATGTACAGGCATGAGAACTCAACAGTTTTTACACCAACTCTTACAACACAAACAGTTTGTAGCAGCGTAAATACACTACAGTTACAAAATAAATACATTGCCGGAATTGCTCATATTGACTTTTTTATATCTTATTAGATAGCAGTTATACATGTAGTATAATCACTTAAGTTGTGCTGTTTTCTGAAATCTATATGAAGCCATTGTTACTCGTATAAAACACAACAAAAACAAAGAAACCATATGAGCCGATTTATAATCCCTAAATGAATTTTAAGTATGTCTCAAATATTAAAAATCATCTGGTTTAATGTGGAAGTTTAAAGACATTTAGAAATATTGGACCATTTCAAATTGTTTGTAATGACATTTTTTATTATTTTAAGCTAATAAATAAAAAAATTAAAAGGGGCACTTTATGACCTTTTCAACATCTAGGATAGCTCAGTCTATTCTTATGTATATACATTTCCTACACTGTGTACAGCATCTCATGAACAGCAGTTTATACAATGGAGCTGCTGATAACGGTACAATTAGGCTATAAACCTGCCAACCATTGATATATATCAAAACATGGACTTCCTCTGTTGCACATTGTGCTCTATTCAAGCTAGGTAATTAAAGACATGATTGGCAGGGCTACAATAACTGATAAGATTACATCGCTCAACACCCAGAGGGCACCGACTCTCCATCCCACCCGCATACTCTCCTTATACCTGCTTCCCTCGTGCAGCTCTGTGGCATTGTTCATTATTGATGAGATTAACCTTGAGGAAATCCCCCCTAGCTCCAAAGTGGAGACCGTCAGTCTGATGAGCGTGGCCAAAGTAAACACAGTTTATCAACCAATAGGTTCCCTTAATACCCATCTGACACCTTACCTAATTAGGAAGCAGGCTTAATGTAAAAGTGGATTGGGATTGCCTCTGGGAGCACTGGGAATATAATGTTTGAAAGGAGTATAGTCTTCTAGTCGTCATCCTGTATTAGTCTCTGAGGCCAAGTTGAGACGCTCTCCTCTTTTCAGCAGGAGCCCCCCACTGGGTGAGGCATAGTTTTCAAAGAATTTGAATGCACAGCGTGGCCCACCCGGCTTTTTTCTGTAGGTCGGGTGTGAGAACGGGTCCTGCATGCTGGCTGCAATGTGATTTTTTTCAAGGAGGGAAGTTGTACAACAAAGATTCAGCCCAACGAGGGAAAGTTCCTAACAAGTGTGCAAACGTTTATTAATCTGTTACCTTGTGAACTTTGCTTGGCTAACTGAAATACCCTATTTCATACACATTTAGAGCAACCTTAACCTTATAAGGACAAATGGAGCACGCATCCAATCCAGGGTCATTGCAGTGCTACATTCAAACAGGGTTGAGGATCTTGTGCCCTGTGTACATTTTCTACTTTCCTTTGAAAGAAACAAAATATTAAAGACAACAGAAATAGAACTGTTGTGGATTCCCTGTTGAAAGAATGCTGGGCTTTTCATAAAAAAAAAAAAAAAAAAAAAGCAGTCTTGGGTCCGGCTCAAAAGAGAGAATATTTTGACTCTGTGAATTAAACTAGGAGACATTTCAGTAGCGTACACAATGGATGTTGTGATGTGGATTACCCATTGTCTATTGTCAGATTCCCCAGCCTCACCCTGTGTTACCCCACAACACATCCCTTCTGCTATTACTGGAAAAAAACATTGGCTGAACTGGTGAATCTCTATCTCTTGTTGTTTTTATACAAATTCCTCTAGTGAGCGCTTTGTCTGGCCTTGGTCTGCGTTGCCAGGTTGGGGGGATGTGACGCTTCATAAAAAAGACTGATGAAAAGAAGATGGCGTGAAGTGTGTCCAACAACATGACTTCGCAAACTACTTTTTCATAAACTTAAGAGGAAAAATAGAAACTTTGCATTCTCTTTTAAGAAGCTCTGCAGACTGTTTTGGCTTTAGAATAGAAAGGAAACAACCACATAAACAGCTCATTTTAGATGATTGCATAACAAAACAGTTGTTGACAGCTACAGAAGCTAAAGAAGTTAGCTAAAGTGTGGCACCTGTCCTCCTTCACTACAAAGTCATGCTGCTGTTATAGGGGGAGAACAAGATTTGAATTTTGTGTTGCCATGCTTTCCTTAAAAAAGACATCTAGATACCAGCATATAGGTGAGACCGAGGATGGTTGTAACACTTTTTGCTACAACACCTGTAATTTATTGAATTTTTGAGCTACAGTTCTCAAACTTCTACATGAAATACCCACAATTGTTCACTAAAAAAGGCACCAATTCAATCACAGACATCATATGTTAATCTCAAACAAATGGTGGTCCTTTTCTACAACCTACCCCACTACCGGGTATAGTTGTAACACATACTGGGGAGAGTTGTAATAATTGGACTGTTATGTAGATAGAGGTGTCAACCAGTTCGTTTAGGTGCTTTACAGTAACACGATGTTGTATAGGTCAGGATACAGGAATGAGGTGCATGCGAAGATCTTTCTTGGAGTGTGTGCCCAGCTCTTTTATTGACAGGTGTTCCACTCAGCAGTGTCTTAACAGTTTTTCTTCATCAACTAAACTCAGGGTAACGAACTGACTGTCATTAACTCTGTAGGACGTTCCTGTAGGCAAAGGGAGCGCTTATTCAGCGTGCCTCGTGTTTTATTCGTGTTTAAACCAAACTAACCCTTGATTTCCCTGCGTCACTTCCCTCACACAGTCACGGGGGCTCAGTCCAACACACCCACAACCCGATCTTTACTACATGGACAACAGAAGCATAAACAGATGCCACACTATATAATATGCTTCAGAAATGGATTTATTAAAAAAAAAAAATCCCCAAAAAAGTCTTTCTCTTTTACTGACCACAGCTCAAACATTCAATGTTTAACTCAGGAGTGTGTGTATGTGTGTGTGTAAATAAATCTACTTAAACAAACTTTTATAACAGTATGGCTGCTTAATGAACACAAAGATATAGGTGTCATATCTAGCTTATATACTTTTTGCATATAAAAAACAAAGAAATAAAACAAGGCCAGTGTGTGTATGTTTTGTTTGACTATGTTCTTAATCTGAATCACAATGCTGACAAATGAAAGTTGACAGCCTTGGAGTGCAAGCTTGGTGGGCCCAAAGACTGCAGTGGTTACATTTTACCCACACTTTCTTTGGCCTTGAGTTGCAAAATGGCTCCATGCAGATAACGTAAATATTCTCATTGTCTGAGGTCTCAGAATCTTTAGCATAGCCTTTCAGCTTTATTTATTTATTTATTTATTTATTTATTTATTTATTTATTTATTTATTTATTTATTTATTTATTTATTTATT
>JBAMHW010000004.1:25574633-25615788 GCA_037177495.1 Rhadinocentrus ornatus
TGGGTTTCCCTGCTTAGGCAGCTGCCCCCGCGACCCGACTCCGGATAAGCGGCAGATAATGGATGGATGGATGGATGTTTGTAAGTGGGATTTAAGACCAAATTTGTTAGTGAACGGTTGGTGAATGAGCAGTATTGTTTTTAAACAGTTCATGGACTATTTTCTTACACATACACTGATAAACTGGATCTGCCCATCTTTGTTCCTCAGTGACTCCGACATGGATGCTGCTTTTGTACTAAATCATGATACATCACTTGTTTTCACCTCATTGGTAGTGCTAAATAACAATCGTGTCCTCTTTTTACCTTCTTTTTTTTCATTTTGAGGGGTTATAGACCTGAAATGCAAAACTAAATGTATATTAACCAATTAAGTTGACGAGACAAAACCTAAAGTATCTTTGCTTTGTACTGCCTGCAAAGTACTGAAAGTAAGAATCTCCATGTTAACACACATTAAAGAGAAGTCTTTAAAAATTAGTTTTAAATATTGTAGATTGTAACAATTTTCTTGTATAACCACGGCTTCATGCCTGTAAAACCACAGAACTCCCAGAGTCAAGTGCTTTAGCTCTTCTTTCTCCTTTCATTCTTCACTTTCATCTGCCGTAGTGGAACCTCCAAGTTTGAATGCACATTTTCCACATTCAAAGAAAAGATTCCAGTAGAAAAATCTTGTCCTGATAAAATGAGAGAAAATTTGATGGTAACAAAGCAGCACAGTGTCATACATTTCTGTGTTACTGTTGTAGCTGCTGTACAACAAACATTCATCAACACTTTCTTTTTGTATCATAGATGAGACAGAGTGACCCTGAAGTGGTCACAGCGCTGACCCACAGGCCATGGAGCCTAAGTCGTTTCGGAGATGGTGCCCCACGTTTCTCGTCACCATGGAAACATAATTGGATGGCACTAATGGACATCTTGTTGAACTGGGCGCACCATCATGTGTTGTGGAGGCTCTGTGGCATCTCAGCCTTCCTGATACAGAAGAACTTTGTGTCACCGTGAGTTTGTGCAACACATCGTTTACACTGTGTGCATAAAATTCCTCTTTTGCGCTCCTAAAAGCACAGAATGTCTCTCGAAGACATTAAAATACAGACCTTTATGTTTTCTTGAATATCACAAGACATTCTGAGATGTTCCCAGTACATGAACTGGTACTCAGATGGTTTGATTGTCTAAAGAAATCAGTTTCTTATCTCAGTGTTCTCAGCAGGCAAACACTTTCTGTTCCGGTGTTCTTTCTGCAGGGATTATGTGCAGTACTGGGCTCAGAGGGGGGTGGAAGTTGTTGCCTGGACCGTCAACACAAAAGTGGAGAAGGAGTACTACCAGGACCTGCTACGCATCAACTACATCACAGACAGCCTTGTGGAAGACTGTGAACCTCATTACTAAGGAAACCCAGCAAACAACATGTTCACACACGTCCTTAATGATAAGTAGAAGGAACTTTTTTCTCACAGGAAATAATCTGTGTGGCAGCAGGAAATATGCTGCTGTATGAGACTCTTTTATCTCCTGGCACAGCTTCATTCGTGTCTGGTCTGCAGAGGCCTTCAAACTTATCCAACTCATTTCCTTATTTTACAGCAAATGGCCAAGTAATACGTTTTGTTTTCACAGAAACACTTTAACTATATGAGAGGGGATCAATCAAATGCATTGCATTTATAAACCTTTAAATACAGCCTGCTGTTAATACAAGTCTAAAATACATCATGAATCAAGTGTACTGTATACAGATACTCGGGGCTGTTACTGTTTTTAGAGTCATGTTTGCTGACTTTAATTGTGTCCAGCTTATGTCTTTCAGTTCCTCACTAAAGGTGTGACCAAAACTACCTACCTTTTTATCAATTAACATGTAAGAAAAAGTGTACTCTCACTGTATTTACTTGCAGAAAATAAGCCTATATGTAAAAATGACAGATATATATGGATAGAAAATGACAAAGAAAAAGGGAGCATTTATAAATTTTTTATCTTAAAGTTATCACCTTTGTGTCTTTATTATTTTAACATTTGCTATGAATTTTTTTTTGTATTTTAGTCTGTAGTATTCCTCTTACCTCACTGTAGCTGAGAAGCAGATACAGAAGAGAAGAACTGTTTTTATAAATCCCTCAAGCTGCTACTGAATTGCAATCTTTTAAGAAAGAAGTGTATTAGTGCAAAGGATGAGCAGTAAAAAATGTATGTGGTACTGAATAAATTCAGAAAGTGATCTGTATTAAAGAGGAAGCAGATTTCCATCTCGTGGAACAGCACAGGTGTAAATAACAGTGACGGTGAACCACTATGTGTGCTGTAAGGGTGTTATAACTGGGACACCAATTTGAAACGCAGCTGTAATTATTGTTACATATATGGTTAAACAGGAAATCAGAATAGAATTGCTTCAATCCTTTAGAACAGCGTAATTAGATTACAGTGAATGACTTCTTGCAATGTAGTCGTCTTAAAATCAGTGAAATGAATAATAAATGTTTGATTGTTTTTATTTGTTTTTTAGAGAAGTTATGCTGGACTGAAATTTGAATGAAGTGTTGGATGTTCAAATAAAAAAATGTCTTTTTGGAGGACATTGCAACATCAGAAGCTTAACGGCATCAGATTATTTTATTGTAAAAAGAGCTGTTTTGACTTATTTTGGAGCAAATTTTTTAGTACTTGTCCAGATCAGGGATGCTTCTGGAAAGCAAAGACATATTAAAGATAAATGTGTTTATTTGAACACTACGTGACAAAACATTGGTTACATGCTTCGAGCAGAGTATTGAATCGTAGAAGCACAGGGAGTGTAAAAGTTTAAATATGTACCTGGCAATAGTTTTCAATCTTTGCTTTTAAACTTGTGTCATGTGGATTGTTGATAATCAGTGTCTTGGCCTACAGACTCAGGTGACTGACCCAGATAGTAAAGATGAATGGGGGGGGTATTGGATATCATCCAGATAAGCCTGTCTGAGCTGCTTCTTGTCCCGGCTAATCTTGAGCAAATGCAGACTCTGGGCTCACACTCAGGTGATTTTCACCTGAACTAACAGAAGCCACCTGTGCTAATGACTTCTAAATCTCAGATAAATTTTTATCCGTATTCAACTTGGAAGTTCATATGGAAAATAATGGATGGTCAAACTCTGAAGATTAAGATAATGCAAAGAGAAACACTAACATTTTGTTCTTTTTTGTGTCTTAACTGAACTATTGTCAGTAAACAAACCAATAGAAAGAATAAAAAATAAACATTTAATTTCAGTTTTTTTAGAAAAGTGTTTTTTCAGTAAAGTGGTTTAATAGGTGAAAGGTGAGAACTCCGTCTGAGGGGCGTTTGATGGCGTCACGGAAGGCGGAACTTATTTAACAGTCCCACCAGACGTAAATAGAAACAATGTGACCGGAAACGAAGGCACTTAAATTTCAAACTAAAGTCGCCAAAAAAATAAACGTAAGAGCTTTTAAAATTTCTCAAAAATGGTCAAATATTTAATAATAATAACAACAATAATAATAAGAAAAAGAATTTTAAAAAATATTCATAATTGATATGTCTAAATCATTAATGATCTAAAACTAATGTTATTGTCATATATTTATACATACAGTTTACACACACACACACACATATATATATATATAATTTTTTATTTTTTTTTCCTCCCTCATCCAACCTCCCATCTCTCCTGGGTAGACTGGGTGGCTGTTCATGTCAAGCTCGTTTCCTCTACCAGAGTCCTGGGAACTTGAGGGTCCTACACAGTATCTTAGCTGTTCCTAGAACTGCACTCTTCTGGATGGAAATGTCTGATGTTTTTCCAGGTATCAGTTGGAGCCACTTCTCCAGTGTGGGGTACATGTTCTGCAGTGCTCCGATGACCACTGGTACTACTGTTGCAGATATTTCTCCAGTTTCTTGAGTTGCTTATTCCTGATATTTCCATCATTGTTTAAAAACAGTTGTAGCATCAGTACACAAGAAGAGGCGCAAAAAGAGTGTAGGGTAAAGATTGCAAACACACTTCAAAAACCACTTGGGTGATTTTGGCCTACACACCATCTGTGAAGTTCATGCATCATGCGGCTCATGCTGAAGGTTTACCATGTCTCTCACTGTTTCACAGTTTAAACATAATTTACAATATATAGATGAGTGGGGTTCCTAGCCTTGATGTTGGGTTGGCGTTGCCCTCGGTGGTTTTGCCTGGGGCGGTCGGGCCCTGTGCGGGGCTCTGCCGAGGGTATGGGTGGCCCTTAGATCTGTGGGCCAGACCACCGTTCTGTATGTTAGGCTGCTGGAAAGGACAAGTCAAAAAAAAAAAAAAAAAAAGAATGCATAAAAAGACAAATCAGCTGAAAAATCTTGTACTAAAACATCTCCAAATTTGGCTTCGAGCCACTTTAACAGTTATTTAGACTCTAAAAAGTGATTAAAAAATTCTAACTTGTGTGCAGTGTATCTGCATTGCTCATTTTACACATTTAATAATACTTAGATTGATTTAATTGTATTTCATGATGGCTCACCACCATGTAGTGTAACTAATGCCGTATCCTTTAAAGAGCTGAAACAATCATCCTCATCATACTTAAAGTGTTGCTGGATGATGTAAAACAGCGGTGATGTAAGAGTGAGAGAGGGGTTTTATATTGAAAACTTTGCCCGGAAACCTTGGTGATCATTACAGATAACTTGACAATGGTTGCGCGTGTAGCTTTCTGTCCTGGTTAAAGTAAAGTGTGCGTTGCCCTTGTGATCTGTCAGACACGGAACGCGTTGCGGTCTGGTTCTGAGGATACGCGGTGCAAAGAGGAGAGGACAGCTTCTCTGGACCAGGCTGTCACGATCCCCAGGCATAGGAAGTGTCCACCCTGCCTCCTCTGCGTGTTCCCCGACATTTGGACCTGCGTTCTCCTTGAATGACCTACACTCCACCTACAGTACAAGCAATGCACTTAGGTTGAACGCAGCTGAACACGTGCTGGTTTGGAGCCACCTTGTGCGTCTTAATGCAAAGCGGGCAACAAGTCAAAGTGAGTCTGCTGCATGTTTCAGGCCGATTCTGGAGCAGCTGACCTGGGCAACAAACCAAGACCAACTGCGTCAGAAGGAGCAGACTGCAACTTACAGCTGACAGACTCAATGTTTGGACCTGCTCATTAACGAAACCCCACTACAGGATTTTATGCGGTTTCTGGCGATCACATGATGTACACAATCACTAGAGGTCCCAGCAAACTCGTTACACAACGGAGGACAGGTGAGTGACTGAGCGTGTCATCTAAAGCGTGATGCAACATAACATCACGCTGCCATTTGGGATAAGAGGGGGAAAGTTTGGTGGTTGTTGCATCAGTCCGTAGATAGTGTGATGGTGAAAACTGACCAGCATCAAAACTAGCTTAACTCTTTGATTTTCACCTCAGGTCCTACACAACAGGTCGAGAGCAAATTCAGTGACTTAAAACTCAAACCGACGTCTTGGCTCACCTCAAAGTAAGTAGCTGTCTCCAGTGATTTGACTCCTTTACCTTTATTTATTTATTAAATTGGGTTTGTTTTTTGTACTGCTTGTGCTACGGATTCAACAGCGCGGGCTCAAAACACGTAACACCTCTGCATCCGTTATCGGACACATTTTGTTGTTGTTGTTACAGTGTCTATGTAACTCGAATTAAACTAGTGGTGCCATCTCTGGTTGAAGGACATTGCGTGTGTGTAACAGTGTGAAACGCAAAAGTCACCTGGAATCTCACCTGTTCTCCCCCTTCTGTTAGGAGACAGACCTGCGTTCACTTCAAGGGCTATACGGAAATGTGGGAATAATTATTAATAGCAAATAATTAACCTGGTATTGCAGTTAGCGACAATTAGTCAACATCACTGTCCTCAATGACATGAAAAAAGTGGGAAATAGTGAAAACGGGCACAACTCCATGTTGCACAGAGCTTTCATGTACAAGTATAACTACGTGGTTGTACCTGCCACACCTGTGTATTTTTAGGGTAACCACAACTAACTGTGAAAGCAGAAAAAGAGTTGGAAGCAGTGTAAAGTATAAACAATTTTATACAGACTATGTTTGAGACAATATTTAAAGTCTCATGGCAAAAACACAAAACTGATACTTTACGTATCATTTTTAAAAGTCCACTAAGGTTATGAAATCGGTCCACTTAATTTGAAAGACAGAAAATTAACCAAAATGCAAATGACCAACTATACTAACTCTATCCAAATTAAGGAATTTAAGAGGGTAAGTAGTAGCCTGGTTCAGCTACTCTAATACACTTGAGTGCTTGACCATGGGCAAGTTTATTTGTATAGCGCATTTCATCTACAAGAAAAGTCAAAGTGCTTTACATAAAACATTAAATGCATTAGAACAGTATTTAAGAGCAGGGGCAGAGTTATATTACTGTGATAAGTTGTTTGAAACTGAGGCTGTGACTTATTCTTAAGTAAATAAATTGATTAAAATAGATACAAATAAACAACAGATAATTAAAACAAACTCAAAATAGTAAAAGAAATTAAACAGAATTAAAACAAGCTAAGAGAGAGAAACAATATTTTTTGGTTAGTTCCCTGCTGTGGATCATTCAGGTGTCTGTTCGCACAATGCAGAGGAGGAATAAGATCATCAGCAATGATCTTGTAGAAGCAACTGTTGCTGCCCATCAATATGCAAAGTTTATGCAGTTTATCATTATACAGTGAGACATTTTTTACAGCTATGCCTTGTAATACACAGAAAAACAAAACCAACAGCTACATCTTCAACTCTACAGGCCTCACTTAGCATGTTAGATGTTCAAGTAAAGCTTTAATTCTGAGGGGAGAAAAAACAAAAAACAAAACAGGACTTAAGTTTGGCTATTCCACAGCAACATGTTTGGAGAATACCAAAATACAGTATATCAGCACCAACACCTTATACAAACTTGATAAGCATGAAGGTGAAAAACTGGTGATCTGGGCCTTTTTTTGCAGTCACGGGACCTGGAGACCCTGCTGCCATTGAGTGGACCATGAACTCTGTATACCAAGTATTCTAGATTCAAGTAGAGCTGGACGATATGGCCTAAAAATAAAATCTCAGATTTTTTTCTAACCAAATTCGATTTCTGATTTCAATGGATTTTTTTTCTTTTATTTTCAAAAAACACTATTAAACTTATTAAAAACATTAATTTTGTACCGCAATTCCCGTCCTGCTTTCCAGATTACTGACATTATTTACTTTCTTTTAGCTGCATTCATTTATTCATATAAATTATATGAATATATGAATGCCAGCTAAAAGAAAAAATTATGTCATAATTTTTCCACCGTATAAATGACTTCATTTCTTGCATAGAAATATGCAACACAACTGCATCCGTGATCTCTTTCCATCTGGATTCTTATCATACAGGATCCACTGCAGTAATAATTCGCCTGATGTTGGTCGTCTCTTAACTTAAACTTGATTAAAATTAGATCATGAAACAGGACAATAATACCAAACACAGCAGTAAATCTACATGTCTGAAAAGGAAAAGAATCAATATGCTGCAGTGGCCCAGTAAAAGCCCAGACCTTAACCCGATTGGTTTCCTTTAAAAGACAATCTTATACTCCCAACTCTCTGTATGTGATGTAAAATCTATTCTAAAAGAAGTGAAGACTGTAGATGATGATCTGTATGTCCTTAGCTGAAAGACTATCTGAATGTCTGACTGCATTCTGTGGTTAAAAGCTCTGAGATTAACCTGGAGTTATTATTTTTCTTGCAAATATAAATAGACCTTTGACATGTCCCGAGGTTAGAAAAGCATCACTGCATGCTGTGAAGCAATACCAAACAAAGTTTGCTTTAAATGCGAACCAATCAGCCGGCAGCTTTTCTAAATTTACTCTTAAAAATCACCTGTCCTGAAGCTTCTCTTCTGTAGTTAACTCAGTGTGTGTCCTCTCCAGCTCTCCGCCCCCAAAGATCGTGTTCAATCGTCTCAATGGGAAGCGCCACAACGGTTCAGCCCCGCAGAAGACCCAGACGACGGCAGAGGGATTCACTCCTGCACACGAGGAGAACGTCAGATTTGTCTACGAAGGTGAGGGTTACGGGATTAGAGAAAGGATGGAGGACGTGGGTCAGATCCTCAGACGAAGTCAAATGTCCATCTTTAACTCTGAAGCAGGTGTTGATCAAGATTTACAGATTGGAGGATGTAAAATTTTGAATTTTACCAGAGCAGCTACAGCTGTGTGTAAAGTTTCAAGTTTTTTTTTCTTCTTTTTTTCAATCCTGTTGTTTTCTGTACTTTTCAGTAAATAACATTTCTTTGCCAGAGTAAGGTTTCCTTAGATTTTCTCCCTGTTGAAATAGTTTTGGGACTTTATCTTTATCCAGATCAAGATTTTTAACCACAAAGAGGATCGTGTGCTGCATCAACTGCAAGACAAATGTAATATTTTTTATATTAGCTTTTGTTAATAATGCTGAGTCACTGTCAACAGACACATATTCAGTTTAATTTGGCACAGCTTCAAGAATTCAGCAGTCTGTGTTCACAGTGTTCAACAGTGTTTCAGAAGGTTGTTGCTTCCAGTCGCTTAAACCTGACAATAATTAAACTGTCATGCTGCAACATTTACTGTCTTGAAGTTAATCCATTGTGTCCCAGTGGTTAAGAATTACTTGTAAAAGCTTATATGTTATGAAATTTCTGTGATAGTTTTGGATTGTTGCCAGTGACAACTTAAGTGTTAGTTTTTGATTTCCTCCATCTCTCATGCTGCTATAGGAACAGCTTTGCTTAACTGATTTGGTTTTGGTACAATAAGTAAATTGGTTTCTAAAAGGTTGTGGAAATACTGAGATTAGAGCCCCTTCCATCCTTTTTTAGTTTTATCTTGAAGTAATATTTGTAAATCATTCACTACAAATGTCCCCATCCTCTCACAAGGGCTGCAGTCTGTGGTTATTGCAAATCAACTCCAGTTAAATAATCTGTAAAAGCTGACAACTGTCTGCAGATTTGGTGTTTTAAATCAGCTGCATTGGAGGCTTTCCCCCCCTATTAAGGGACATCTTGAATATTTGAAGCACCTGAATTAGTATTTTCTTCACCTGGTAGTGTGTAAACTAAGTATGTGTGTGTGATTGTTAACAGTATGGCAGGAAGTGGAGCAGAAGCTGGAAGGCAGAGACAGAGGGGAATCAGCTGACAGTCAGGGGCCCGTTCAGTACACAGAGAAGACCCCCAGTGCAGTGATGAAGAGTAAGTAGCTGCACCACCTTCGCTGCAACACTTCAAATAGGTCATCAAAGTAAATCCACCTCCATACAATCTAATCTTTCTAGTTTATAGCATCCTAACAGATACCTTTCCTGTTCAGTAACCTTCTGTACTTTGAACCTGGAATCTCGCCTCCTGTTTATCACCACAGCTTATTCTTCAGACTCGATGCAGGAGAATCGATGAGGCAGTTTTTCTGCTTCCACATTAATCGCATTGCAGGCGTTTTTTTTTCTGCAGCCAGAAGGCAACTGATGCAATATACTGCTTTAATTTTTAACCTCTTTAGTTTATGAGGACTCGTCTGTTCTGGATAAACCAGTCACAGCTGGCGCGTAGTCTTGGATCACACACTCACACACCCGTCTGCTCCTGTTTCTGACAGCATATTCAGCCTGTCTGCATGCATTTTGCATCTGCTTTATTACAGCTTCTTTTAAAACAAATTGTATTTAATTATTTATATGACCAAATTAATTACAGTCAAGTCTGAGCACAGATTAGCCTTTAATCCTCCATCCCCATCCTTTCCGTGCAGACTTTGTGCCAATAGACCTGGAGGAGTGGTGGGCTCAGCGCTTCCTCGCCAACATTGCCAACCTGTCGTGACTTTGTAAGGCTGAGCCAGAACTGGAAGTCCACAGCTGCGACTATTGGTGAATCATCACAAGGGTGAACAGGAGGCGAGCTTCTCTTTGGGATCTGCAGCGCTGGGCAGAACTTGGAATCTGATTTGATGCCATGCGCTTCGTGCTGGTGTAAAGAAACCTGGGTGCACAATGCAGAACTGTCCTGCCTCTCAAAGTGCAACAGCAGTGGCCTGACTGAAAACTCTTGAGCATTGACTTTATGTTGCGCTGCATTTAAGGACCTGTCTGTCTACTTGAATGATGAATGAGAAGCTGAGATTTTTTTTCTTGACTCTGTTTCTTAAGCATGCTCGGCTCTTTGTACATCTAGGCTGATGTTTGGGTATGAAGCTGATGACGAGTAAAACAATAAAATGTTTTTCAAAAAGTTCCTGTGTGATGGAATTTATTTTTTAAACTGGGTTTGTCTAGATCTCGCTCCAAAACAGTTTTCCTTTGATATTTTCTAGTGTATATTTGACACTAGCACATAGGTTGGTTTTGCAACTGCATTTTATATAATCAACCATCTTTTTAATTTAACAGTTGGATTTATGAGTGCAACATCTGAGAGCAAAGAATTAATACAAAACCTGTTGAGAAAAACTTTGTATTTAACCTGTGTGCAGACCGGAAGCTGGTTGTCCAAAATGAAGTCAAAGTCTTAACTTCATGATTTAATATTGATCACAGCTTCTGCTTGCAAGTTTCCACTAATGTTCCCAGCCACTTTTAAAGCATGGCTGCTGCTACTTTTTTCCTGCTTCCTGCTTGTGCCGCCTTGCCCGGCTTTTTGCCCCGTCTGCGGGTGGGTGCAGAGTGACCCGGCTTTGCTGTGGTGAAGGTGATGCATTGGGAGTCCAGGTAGTCTACCAGCTTGGCAGCAGCCAGGCGGATGCCTGCGGCTTTGAGTTGCTCCTGGAGCTGTGACAGGACCAGAGGCTGGTACTGGAGGATCTGATTGTACAGCTTGGAGTCGGACAGGATGAAGGCACGCACTGCCTGGAGACGATCTTTGAGCCGTGAAGCTGCTTGGGAGGACGAGATGCCGCCATCGCTGTCTGAGTCACCATCGGAAGAGATGAACAACTCTGGATTGGACCTAATGAGAAGGAAAGGAATTGAGGAACATCAGTGTGTTCTACAGGACAGTTTTTGTCAGCCAAGAACTACACATCTCCTGTGGCTTAGACGCTCTACACTGGATCTGAAGTACTGACCGAGCCCTGCAAAATAAACCTAAATGATGTAAAACCTGAAACAGTCCACACACCTCTCAGATTCTTCACTGGCAGCTGTAGAGGAGGTGTTTGAGCTCTGTGAAGCAGACAGCGGCTGTATGTCCTCCTCTCTGTTTAGTTTGACAGGAGACACAGCAGCAGGAGCTCTGGGTTCTTTAAACTTTTCCTTCTGAGTGAAGGAGATGGGTCTGCTGGCAGGGGACTTCATCAGAGCTGGGCCTCCCTCAAAGTCATCCTCAGAGTTGGAGCTGGCCAGCTGATGCGTGTACTGGTGGATCTCCTTCAGTTTTAGGATCATCTGGCGCTTTGGTAAAGGCCGAACCCCAAACCTGCGTCGAAGAGACGATTCAATTTAATTTGTGATAGACTGTGGAACCAGCAGATGAATGGGGATTGGGGAGGGGATTGGGGGGGGTGCAACAGCAGGGCAACTAAGTTGGAAGTGACATTCGGTGGAGGTAATCTGATCGGCTCCTTGTTTAATCGTCTTGATTAGTGGCAAGGAAAAAGAAAAAAAAGAAGAGCCTGGCCTTTGTGTAATCCTTCTTTAAGACAAGGACAGACGGGTCCAACTGACCTGTTGAGTTTATTCTTGAGCTCTGGTGTGTCCATGTCAGAGTAGTGAGGCATCGGAGTGATGGGCACCAGGGAGTGTCGCTTTTTATTGTGCATCACTGATGAAACAGAAGCATGAAGACATTGTTATGTTGTACTGTCTGAAATCCAACTACATGCTCAAAGATTCCATCTTTCAAATTCTTTGAAAAGCAAACACAAAGCTCACAGCAGATGTGGGATGTTTAAATAATCTTCAGCATATGAGTGAGGTGGCTCAAGAGGACTTTTTTCCCCTTTATCTGGGGAGCTAAGGACATATGGTACTACGTACTGTAGACACCACAAAACTTCTTGTGCTGTTTTTTATATTGATCTATACAAAGACTAACAGACTAAACAGGACAATTAAGTTTCATGTAAATTCAGTTATCAGCCATGTTGCTAAATTAAATTGTGGTCTGTTTTATGCAGATAAAAGCAGAAAGAGTACAGATAAAAATAGACCTTTCATACTTTTTTCTCATTCCTTAACACTTAGTCACTTCTATGTTCTGTGTGGTATGTTTATGATTGTATTCTTCTTGAAATGTAACCTGCGGTACAAATCACTCCGCCCACAATCGTCCTGTATTTTCTCCATTTCCTCTCTACATTAATAAATCTACCAGCTACTCTCAGAGGGAGACTTCTCCACAGAATGACGCTGCCATCACCATGTTTGACTGTAGCAATGAAGCTCCACTAATTCTGGAGGATTTTTGCTTTTCTGGCTAATTTCCAGCCATCTGTGCTGGTCCTTTTTTAGTGAAGAATGGCTTTTTGTATGTCTCTCTGGACGTTTTTCCCATCCTCACTAAGATGCTCTGGATTTCCGGTTAGACTCTTTATCCCTAATTACTGGCTAGATAGATTTGGTGGAGTCTGTAGTAATTTCAAACTCCTTCAAATTGAGAATGATGGTGGTCATTGTTTTGATGCTGATTTTTACTGTGTGTGAGACCTTATAAAGCAGTGGTTCCCAAACTTGGGGGCCCAGAGCCAAAACGGGGGGCACAGCAAGGCTAAATAAAACTTATAGTTTTACACTGCTAGGAAAACATGGATAAATTTGTAAAAGTAACAATGGGCAAACAAGTCAAGAACAGAGATTTCAAGTACCAAAAAACAAGAGAAGAAAATATAATGAAAAATATATCATGCATCCCTAGGTCTGACCAGGTAATGGTCAAGTAATAGTAATGGTCAATGATGGGTAATAAAGACAGACCACAGAGTGTTGCATGTCTTAAAATATCAGCATCTGACAGTATGAAGCCAAAGAAGTAATAACGCTACTTGGGGACTCATCCTGAACACAAAGAAAAGACTGTCGATTACTTTTAAAAAACTACTTTCACCTAAACACCTATCATATATAGCAGAGTTGTTTTACTAAAGCAGCATCTGTCTTATTGAAAGCTCAACTCACCTGAAGTAGTTTGCAGATTTCCTGGTTTAAAAAATCTCACACTATAGCAGATGAGTTAATCATTCCTTCTGCCACTGACATGGTTTTTCACTGTAGTTGCGAAGCAGCAGCCAATAAAGTAAAAACTATTTTGAGGCACATTTCTTCGTATGTTTCTTTTTAAGCTTTGGGGTACATGTGGTACTTGGATTGGGGGAGCTTGACATTATTGTTGTCTATGAAAAGGGGGCCCTGCAAAAAAAGTTTGGGAACCACTGTTATAAAGAAACAACTGCTCTCATTATGACCATTGAATTCACTTAGGCAGAGGTGGACTAATGGAACATCGTACAGTATGGTTTTGCTTTGTTTTAAGTGTGAAAGGCCAAAGTAAATAAGGCAAGGGGTATTATGATAACTTAATTAATCCAAGGCCAATCCCATTTCTCTTTGTCCCCTTACCACTTGCCCCTTAAAAACGGAGCTAGAAGGGGTAGCGCTGAAAGTCTACCCCTATGAATTGGGACATCCCTTTAACATTTATCACATCAGTAGTCCCTGCCGGCAGACGACGACAAGCTGTTCCCAAAGATATTGAGACGTCATGCCGTCTACAGCTGTGGTGATCTGTCTTGCAGGTTATTGGCCTTTTTTTTAAGGTTGTCTGCAGCTAAACGGAGGAATGTGAGAATTTTTACAGACAGACAGACAGTGTGTAATTAAGCATGTTTACTTCAGAAATCTATCAAAACACCAAATATGCTGTTGTAAATTATGAATCTTTCAAGATACAGAGATCATTGTATGATATTTAATCTATATTTCCACATGAATTTGGCTTTTTGTAAATCGTAGTGGCAGAAACTTCCACTGCATGCAGGTAAAATGACAAAAGTGAAGTCAAGCGTTCTGATTTAAGGTAAAAACTACTCACCTGGGGTTTTGTGCAGGACAGACGGGTTAACCCTTTGAGAAAGAGGAAGACACTCATCTCCTTTGCTCTCCTCCCAGCTGTCCCATATTTTGGGGTCCAGGAGGCAGTTGTCAATCTCTGGTGTGGTGGGTGTGTTAGGGTGAGGCGGTGAGGAGGTGAAAGAGGGAATCGTGTTTGCCTGTAGACTGCTGGATGGTTGTGGAGTGTGACTCTGAGGCGAATGTGTAGTCACACATTTAGAGATCAAAGAGGAAGAAGATCTGGCTGGTTCTCGTTGTGTTGCCCTAGTCTCTCTGGATCCTCTGCTGTCTTCCAGCCTCAGACTAAAGCAGCCTGGATTGGCCCCTGCACAGGCATCAAGACCCCATGAGTCATTAAAAGCTATTGGAGGTTCATCCATGGCCATGAAACTGTTTTGGAAATTGGATTCTTCAAGATTTGCCTCTTCCATTTCCCCCTGTCCTTTTATCTGCTCTTCTTCATCATCCATGGCTTCATTATGACGATCCACCTCTCTTTTCTCTCTTGCTTCTTTTCTCATCAAAACACCCTCATTGTTGTACCCGCTGCTGGACTCATTGGGACATCCACTCTGGTTACAGGACTTGCTTTGCCCTTTTGAATCTTGACGACCGCTGCGAGAGGAAGAAGATGGTGGGTCTGAGGGGTTAGATAAAGGAGAAAAATAAAAGCTTCCTAACTCTGTCTTCTCTGGGCTTTCTGAAGGTGTCCTTTCCTTTCTTTGACTGAATGAATCCTGCTTTTCAGTGTCAGTGTGGAGGGGGGAGGTGGCAGGTAGAACAGGCAGCTGGTGGAGCTGTGTATGCAAGGGAGTGCTGCTGTACGGTTGGTGCAGGAGGTGAAGAGGAGTATCTTGCTTTGATGAAGCTTGGAGAAAATGATGGTGGGTCAAGCTTGATAAATGTGACTGATTAGGTTGTGACGATTTAACTCCAGTAATTTCTATGTCCTTACTTACAGGACAACTCTTTTTAGGGGAAACTTTAGGGTCTGAATTGGAGCTTCTAAGAGAAGCCCAGCTCAGCTTTGATCTGGGCACACTGCTCTCTGCTCCACCAGAACAGGCAGGATATTTGTGTGGACTGCTGGAGCTGTTAAGCTTGTTCTGCAAAGGTAACACAGGAGAAGAGAAGACTGAGGATGAGGAGGTGTCACATTTGGGGAACAGCTTCATCCTGCACATGCTACTTTTGGTCTGAGTGGAGCTGGTCGTCGTGCTTCTGCCAGGCTGGACGGGTGTGGAAGGGATCAGCCACGAAACTTCTGGAGAACAGTACGGTGAATCACCAGGACTTAACTCCAAATTCCTGGTCTCTTTATTCTCCAAAGCAGCAGCATCAGTTAGGGATCTCTGTCTGGATTTGACCTTTGTGTAGGTCTGCAGGTTCTGGTTGAGGTGAGAATGAGGAGAGAGCCTAATGGAGCTAACAACTGCACCATCCTCTTCCATTTCTTCACTCGAATCTGATAAAACGATCAGCTCAGGTTCCTCCTTCTTTGGGAGCGAATCAGGAGAAAGAGGGATGCAAATACTATGACGACCTTGGCTTTCTCGTTTTAAAGCTTCTTCTCTCTCACGTCCACCTCCACACGCGTCATCGACCTGACCAGGAGACAGTCCTATAAAAGGCAAGTTGGTTATAATGGGTGGAGGAGTCCTGGCAGAGACCTTAGATGATGATTTATTAGGGGACTGAGGTTGTTTGGATTGGGATGGGCGTGTCTTTGGTGGATCAGAGACGGAGGCCGAAGAGGAGGAATCATCTTCCTTGTAAGTTCCCCACGACTGTGAAAAGCTACAATCCAGTCTCAAGTCTGGATCAGGCTGAAGGTTAGAATTCAGATTTCTTTTACTTATGTTTCTATTAGATTCCTTCAGCTTTGTAAATACCGGGTCTCCATTTTGTTCCTCGTCTTTCCTGTCCTTTTCTTCCTCACCCTCCTCACTGTCTCCCTCCTCCCTCTTTTTTTGTGTGGCTGCAAACTCATAGATTTCCTCCAACTCTTCCTCATTCACTTGCTTCTCACAGATTTCTTTGTCGCTTGACGTGACCTCGTCAACTCGATGATCCTCCTCTACCCGATCCCCTACATTGCCTCCTCCATCAGAGTCTGCCCGGTTTTCATCTTCATCCTCTTCATTCCACATAGACCGGAGGAGCTCCATGAAAGCTTGGTCTGTCTGGTTGTTTAGATTCTCCTCCTGATACAACTCGTGTGCCTCGTCTACCAAAGCTGCTGCTTCCTCTTTGAGGAGATGGCAAAGCTGCTCCAACTCCTTCAAGTCAAATCTAGGACAGAAAATTAATTGAAATATGACCACCATGAATTTCTGATGGATCAGACATTGTAAGAAGCAGCAAAGATCTACGTGCAACATGAAACAGCTGCAGTTTATAAGGTAAAGATATACAAAAATATATTTATTCTATTTCAATATGGTATCTCATAAATGAGTTGGTAATGACAGCAGACAGTTTAGCCCACAAAAAAAGACTGCATTCATTCCTGATTAAAACAGGGATCACATTTTTAATTAGGAGCCCCAGTGCTATTCACCGTCTCAGGACAATGAGGGCCGCTGTCCTGCAGGTTTTAGATGTTTCTCTGCTGCAACATGCCTTATTTAAATTAATAGGTAATTAAGAGGCCTGTGCAGAACTTGACAACATACTTTTAGAAAACCATTTAATTTCAATCAGGTGTATTGCAACCTGCAGAACACTGGCCCTTGTGGTCTTTAGTTGGGGATCCCTGGCCTGGAGCCTTGTTAAAAATTATGATACTGAGTATTTTGGTGTAGGAATTATCTAATTTTAAGTACTAGCATTGTCAACTAAACATGAAACACGAGACACATTAAAATAACAGAAATAAGATATATTTCTGTATGTACTTATAAGATAAGTACATTAGACAGACTGGATCAAAACTGGACTGTTTATATTATTAGAGATAGAGCACAAAGGTAAACTCTACTTAGATAACAGAGTTTTCAGGGCTTCGTCTTTTCTTTTAAGAAATTGCTTGCAAACGTCTGGGTGACCAGCTAACCTGGATGCCAGCTCCAGGATGTGAGGCTGCAGTGATGCTGTGATAGAGCACTGGGCAGTGTAGAGGTACTGCAGCAGAGCGAACACCGCTTGACCTGGGACGTCACTCAGCAACACCCTCTGAGCTGCTGGCACACCTTCTTCCTGCACCCCAAACCCATTTTCATGCACCTGTTAGATGAGCAGAGGAACCAAAAAGATAGAGGTAAAAAGGGACACTGGCTGGTTATTCTTAGTTTTAAAAAGAAGGTTTTGAATATTTCAGGATCCCCAGTATAGTTAGAATCAAGCTATGCTTCAATTAATAATCTTTTAGTTAAAGCCATTATAATTATACCACTTAATTGACTATTAATGTAATTACTTTAATGGAAACCATGAAAACAAGGAACTTACAACATAATATATAGTCCAAATATCATCAATATAATAGTCCTTAAAGCATACTGTAATGATTCCTTTACCATTTCTGCCAGCAGGGGGCAGCGCGTGTACACCATGAAGGAATGTGCAAAGTAGACCTCTCCACTGTCCACCTGGAGCTGCACATCACTGAGCTGAGGGTTGTTCACCATGCTGCTCAGGTCAGATGTTAGTCTGGACAGCGCTACCTACAGGGGAAACACCAGCACAACACACTGAGATAAGCGCACACACTAAGTGGAGAATCAAGGCAGCACTTACAGTTTGGATCGCCTTAGTTTGGAAGCTCTGAGCAAAGACTCTTATGCATCATATAATACCACAATATTGTAGCACAATAATGCGCATTCTCTGCATGTTGTGCACTTACGATACACGTGAACAGACATGTAATTTACAGTTAAAAAAAAGATGTTGGAAAGAAATGCAAATACATGGATGAAATAAAAAACAGGACTTTACTATAAAAGAAAATGCAGAAATAGGAGTAAAAAAAAAAAAGCTATGAATGTAGGCTGACATTCAGGACTACCCTCACACAAGGCATTGAATGGGGAATACTGGGAGTTTCTTACCGACTGTTGGCCACCTCTATCTTTGTCTTCTCCTGGCTGATTAGTCGCCCTCACCACCTGGTTGCAGGTGTCTTTAGAGGGTTTGTGGGTTGTTTCTAACAGGAAACCACTTGCACAGAGTTCAGCCTGCTCCTCTGACTCCTCCTGGATGAAACCACTCAGATGCTTGTCTGCAGAAACAAATTACAAGGACCCAAACTGGTGGTTAACTCTTTTACCCCTGTGGACGTCCACAGGGGTTTAGACAAATGAAAGAGTTTTAATACCGCTTTATCTAAAATATAACTCTGGTTGCTTATTTTTAGTTTTGACCACTTTGAAAGCAATAAATCACTTGATTTTAATTGTCTCCTATAAAAACACATATAAACAGGATTTCTAAGTTTGATTATAAATAAATAAATGAATAAATAAATAAATACTAGAAAGAATGAGACAAAAAAATCAATATGTTTAGAAAAGAAACATATTTTTTCTGAGGGTTTATGTGCTGATGATTTCAGAGAAGCAACAAACGAGAAATGCCTTTCTTCCCCCACCTCATCTCTATAATTAATTAGTAAAGTGTGTGTCGGTGTGTTTTACCTTTAGCAGAGTATCCATATTGTGTCAGGGTCATGCCGTCCTCAGCCAACTCCATCAGGTCTCGGAGGGTCTGGCTTCCCACTGGGAGCTGTCCGGTCCCAGGCGTGTAGTGAACTGAGGAGCAGGAGGCTGCCTGGGAGTAGGATGGCAGGGTGGAGATTCTGGTCCCTGAAGCTGGAGTTCCTCCACTCACAGGCTGGGCAGAAGACTCCGACTTGTTGCTTGTTCTTAATGAAGCTAGTTCCATCTAGAAGCAGAGGGGAGCAGCACTGATTATCTCAGCTCGGACTCATGCTGATTCTGGTAAAAGATTTTTCATGTATACAAAGTTGTGACCTGAAGCAGAACAATCTGAATGTGACAATAACTGCTGGGCTGAACATTGTGTTTTAAAGAAAGCTGTGTGCGGCGCTCTAAAGGACATGAATTCAGGATTTTTAAAAAATCTGCTTAACCAGGTGCCAGTGTGATGATTAAGAATGTAAATTGTACAGCTGCAGAATCTGAAATAGCTTATTTGGATCAGGAAAACCTAGAAAAAAAGATCTGCCAACTATTTTGAACTTCAACCTTTAAGACACATACTGACATTTTACATTAACAGCCAAATTTCAGTTCCCCAGTTAGTTTAAATACAACACAAATATCTAAATAATGAGTGAAAACATGTCTTTTGGTCTCACTTACTGTTACTGATTCAGTATGTATGAAGAACTCCTTGAGCTCTGCAGCATAGAAGCCTCCATCCAGCACTGCACTTTTTAGCCAGAGGGGGGCAGCACCAGTCCAGCTAGGCAAAGTGCTGGGGCTTAGGGTTGGTGTTGGGGGAGACGAGGCTCGGCTGTGTAGGAGGAGAGCAGAAACACGTTCTTGGAGCCTCGTCAGGGCCGCCTCAGCATCCTGAATGAGGAGGAGCGGAGGAGGACGAGGGATGGCGGCTTTTTTCCTATTACCACGCCCCTTACCTGTGAAAGGAGAGGAGAGGAGTGAGCTGCCAAATATCTTTTTTTAATACATTAAAAAGATCTCTGTTCACTGTTTCCTAATTTAAGAAACATGCTTATTAAAGGCAAAACCCACAAATTATAACAGACAAAAACAGTAAGTTTGCTTTAGAAGAGTTAAGCACAAATCTCTTGGCATTCCTGGACCAGCTAAGAGACAAAGTCCCTCCAGTTTGTTCCTCATCCCATCTCATCCCATTAGGAATAGCTGACCACCTTGCTGAGGAAACTCATTTCGGCCGCTTGTATTCACGATCTCATTCTTTCGGTCACTACCCACAGCTCATGAACATAGATGAGGATAGGAACGTCAATCAGCCAGGAAATCGAGAGCTTCGGCTTTCGGCTACGCTCCTTCAACACGACAGACCTGCACTGATCCACCTGTCGATCTCCCGCTCCATCCTTCTCTCATTCGTGAACAAAACCAGTCTGGCCCTCAACTTGTTCCAATTTTTTTTTCATTTTTGCCCACTGTGTATTTGAGTTTGACACCCTGCTCTACAGAAAAGAATAAAACATTCCTTTAATAGAACAACATGAAGTTGCATAACTAAGTATATGGTTCATCTGCTTTCTAAAAAGGTTTTTTAAATAATTGCACTGCCTCTAGCACTACATGACAGCACCTGGGTCCAACTGGACTCACAGCAGTCTGACTACTACTTATTTATGATGTCCCATCCTGTTTAATTCCTTGCATGTGTTGTTCTTACTCTCATGTAAGTCGCTTTGGATAAAAGCATCTGCCAAAAGACTGTAGAATAGAATAGAAATACAAAGCTTTGATGAGTTACAGCTTGTTGTCTTCTCTGAAGACTGATAGATGGGTATTTGAGTCTTAGTTCAAAGAGTTCTCCTTTATGTTTGCGCTCTTCACCAACAAACTTCAGGATACGTGAGTAATTTCATTCTTTGGGCAAAAAAACCACAAGGTTTTTGTTTGCTTTTTTCTTTTCTGGTGGATTTTTTATTCTTTACACATTACTCTTCAGGTTCGTCAACTAAAACTGGTAACTGCAGCCAACAACAAGAGCACTGATATGTAAGTGCCACAAAATATTAGTCTCATTCATGCCTATAAAGCACACTGAACAGAATGTTGACCTTATTCATATGATACCTGTAAAAACCAGGACATCTACAGACAATACTATCCTGGAATGTTGTGTTACCCAGGTCTCTTATGAAGATTAGACTTTACGAGAGAAAGTACAAAAACATTTCATGCAAACTACTTACAGCCCCATTAACAGTAAAGCTAAATTAGACTAAACAACTGTTATGAGTAATATTACTGTACCAGCATCGGGCTGCCACTTTAGTACTGGAGCCATGGAGCTGTGAGAGGAAGCAGTGTCTGTCTGTAAATGTCTCTCTGCCTTCTTCTGTTCCAGCACGGAGGAGGAAAGAGCCAGAGCCATCATAGTCTCTTCATCCAGGGGTTCAGTCTTCTTTTTGGGCTTTTTTCTCACAGGAAGGCCTGACTTAGATGCAACTTTTCTTTTAGTGCCCACAGTCTGTATGCTGAGTAGACAAAACACACAATAGTCTCAGTGAGGTTTAATTTAGCTTCTCAGAGCTGTTAAGTTAGGCATTTGGCACTCACAGTGTGTTAGCAGCAACAGTGCTCTGACTCTCCTGAGCCTGCCTCTGCAGAGCCTGCAGCAACACAGCTGGAGTGATGCCCATTTCTAAGGAGCAGCGTTTCAGGTGGGCTAAGCGGCTCTTCTGTGACTTAAACTTTTTACCACAGATGGGACAATCAGGAACACCAAAGGATGGAGGAGGAGGTGGACCGCTCTGTTCACTCTCATCTAAACACCTTCAAAGTGAAACATTATACAATTATTATCTAGTGTATCCATTCAGATCCTTGAACAAACTACATTTAGAGGTTTCCTTTTTGGTTCTTAGAAATAAGCTCAAATCTGTGCAAATCATTAAGAATTTTTTTACATTTCCACAGAAAAATGAGGTAAAAAGATCTTGTCACTTTTTTTTTTTAGATACTTTGGGTAAGAGCGAAAGATAAGCATATAGGTACTCAGACCTGTTGAGGTGTTGTGTACGCCCCTCAGGTGTCATGTGTGAAAAGTCTCTGTGGCAGATCTGACAAAAGAAAAGGCCTCCATCTTCTATGTCAACCAACTGGGCCTCTGCTGCCTCGCGGTCCAGCACCTGCTGCA
This sequence comes from Rhadinocentrus ornatus, assembly GCA_037177495.1. NCBI lineage: Eukaryota > Metazoa > Chordata > Actinopteri > Atheriniformes > Melanotaeniidae > Rhadinocentrus > Rhadinocentrus ornatus. The sequence continues at coordinate 25,596,590 of JBAMHW010000004.1, forward strand.
GCTGCAGAGCCAAAGCCTCATCAGTGTTCAGGGGCTCTGAGCGGGGATCAAAACTAAGGGAGGACAGAGTATCTACAAAAAGATACAAGCTCAAGTAAGGTGCATGTTGTAGGTACATGTTTCTAGTAATTTGAAATATGTGGCGTATCAGTGGAATACTGATGAAAGTGACACCGATTTCTTAACTTGTTACTAAAAGGAAAGTCAAAGTGGTTAGCAACCTCTAGACCACACATCAACTCACCTCGTCTTTGATGGTCTGCAGTTGAACTACCAGTAACTTGGTTTGCTGGCTGTATTTTATCATTGTGTGCCAACTTCAGTGGACTGGCTCTTTTAAACTGTTGCATCCTGAGAAGGACTTTGTCTTTTGCCCTCATATCTTTGTCAGATAGCATTTCTGCTGAAAACACTACTGAAGATGCAGCATCCCCCGAATCAAATCCAGTTGCTCCACAGACCACATCCTGCTCAGCTCTGATACTAACAGGCTGGGTAGCAGCAAACGTCGACCCATAGTTGTCATCTTGATTCCGACTCCTCTTGTCTCCTTCACTTGCTTGACTGTAGCTCTGCTGTCCTGCTTTCCTGTTCTGTCTTGTTGGCCCACCTGGTTTCTTACGGACGCGTTTCAGCAACTTGGAGCAGAGATTTACAAAATCATGGTCCGAGTCATCCATGATGGTGAAATTTCAGATTAAAAGGTATTGACAGCATGTGCCAGACTGAACCTGCAAATACAGTTTAGTTAAAGAAAGAGCTAACAAGGTTCCTCTGACACAGGTGCATTTGCATATTAGGACAATTTGCGCGGTAACTGTATGTTGAAAGAAAAAAAACAACAGTCGTGCTTATATTAAACTCAGCTTTAAAACACATTATCCGCCCAATATGTTTTCTCACCATCTAACGTGTAGTCAGTGCACAAATATAAGCCAAACAGAAGGCAGTTGAACAGCTAGCTAGTTGTGCTAACACTCAATCTTACCGATGTCTGATAAATTAACTCCTTAGCTTTCCACTTCATCGCTTGAATAGTCCGACGCTATGATTATTATAGTTTATTTTTAACTATACGAAACATTGTTAAATTAAACGGGGATATAAATACTTAGGACTCAGCGTGTTTATTTTCATTTCAAAACATCTTACTCAACCGCTTTCTTTCTAACTTCCGGTCATGTGACAGCCAATGACCGAATAGGTGCATTCAGTCGTGAAGGAGCGTTGTTTTAATATTCTTTAGGGAACTTTAGTTATTAAAAGAGATGCCTAAAGTCATGCTGTTTAAATTAGTTTTGGTTTCTCACTAAGTTGTCTACACATAGCTTAAAAAAAAAAAAAAAAATTAAATGAGTGGCAAAAGTACTTATGAAGTGATGAATATTCTTCCCTAGAGCCCAAACCTCAACATTACTGAGGCAGGTTGGGATCATCTTGACAGCTATTGGAACAAAAGGTAGTCAACATCATAGATACAGCTTTGAAACGTCCTTTAAGAAGCCTGGAAAACTATTCCTGAAGACTAAAGAAAAAGTATTTTCTGAGGTTCAGGCTGTCTTGAGGAATAATGCCAGACATACCAAATTTAGCATTTTAAGCTTGTCGGATTTATGCAAACTGCACTTGACTTGTATACTGTATTTGTATTTATGTAAATTCTTTCTTTAATGGTATTTGTATTTCCTTAAAATACTGCTCAATACTGGCTAAATACTTTTGCGCAGTACTGTACTTTCAAAACATTAGGTGAAGAAATTATGTACAAAAGGCAAATCTGCTCTTTACCTTCCCTTAAAACTTTATATACAGTTAAATAATTGTCAACAAGTGTTGAATTCGGTTTTTCAGAGTTTAATTATTTTTCAGCCACTTCCTGAGGTGAATGTAGCTCTTTTACGATGACATACTAATATCTTAAATATTTTCAAATTCTAAAGAATATTTAACATCAGATAAACACTCACTCTTAGCCTGAGTGTCTGAATATGCCCAAATCTTGGACAGAACTTCAAACATCACATAAAAAACAACCAGTTTAATAGTCATTTGGAAAGCTTGTGACTTCAGTTGGAGGCTGTTACTGAATAAAGTCATTTTTTCATTTACTTTAGTAGACCTACAAAAAAAACATAGCCAATATATAATTTTTTTAGTATTAGGTGAGCATCATTTTCAGTCTATTAACACTGGAGCAGTTTATTCTTAGGTTGTATTTTTATATTGGAAAGTATGAAAATAGATCAATTAGCTACATTTCTCCTAGTAACAAAAAGTGCCTCTGTTATCTGTGCCTCTCTGAAGTGCTGAAATATTAAAACATAAGAAATATTATTTAGGGAAAAAAAGAATTCCAAATTGGACTTCTCTGATCACCATGAAATGAACACACTGAAAGTAGCGATGCCTCATTATTCAGCCAACAGAGTACTGGAGTTCTTCTGTTGCACACAGTTTATTTAACAATATGGTATATAAGTAAGAAATGATTTTTTTAACCAGTTTATACAGTGATTTCATTCTCTCTTCCTTATATTTATAGTATTTTGTTTAATAACTTGATTTACAATAGGAGAAAAAGAAAATCCCCCTAATTCAAGTTTTTGTGAGAGAGGAATGAGGGTTGATGACACTTTTTTTCCTCAAAGTGAATCTCATATGTGCCCTTTATCCCTCGAAAGCACACATCTTAGTGTAAAAGTTTAGGGGGATGGACGCCATTTGAGATGTCTACAACCTGTTATCATTCCACCTCAGCTTAGGGGGCTGGTCTCTTTCTCACACTCTCTTTACACTTTACAACATTTTTATGACAAAAACGTATGACAAATTAATTTTAATGTCAAAGCAATAACTTTCTTCACCGGCAAGATAGATTTTCCCAAATTGAGATGTTTGTAGCAGTCCTTGTTGTATTCCTCGGTGAAACCACTCAGACTTGTGTTTCTCTTAGTGGCGGAGGGTTTGTGTTGATTTCTTCATGTGTGGTTGCATACATGCCCGTGTATACACAACCTGTTGCAGGCCATTTCCTACTTTTATACAACTGAGTGCTCTTCATACACACAAAAAGGAAGGGAGCGGTAACTGTCCTTGAACGCGACGTCTTGCAGTAATGGTACAACACTAGATTACAATTGCCAGGAATGACAGCTTGAGAAAAGAACGAAGACCTGGCCCGATTCCCAGACGAAATATTTTACAGTTTAAACACAAAAATGCTTTACGTTTTTTTCTCCAAAGTACAAAATAAAAAGATATGAATAATATAATGCAATTGTACATTAAAAAAAGAAAAGACAAAGGCATGGAACCATACCAAAAACAAACCAAAAATAGACTGAGTACTGAACACATTTGGTCTCAACCAAAAATATATTCTTTGTGATTTAACTTTATTTAAGAAGCAACTTGCAAATCCCTAAACATATTAAGGAAGAAAGACCCACCATTAGGGTCTTAGAAACAATTACATTCCCTAGAAGTTTTGACTTGTTTTTTTCTTGACCAAATTTTCTTTTCTTTTTTTCCCCTCTCAAACAGTTGAAACTTTTTACACGTCAGTACAAAACAACCGTTCTCAGCCTTAGAAAGAGCAAACAAAGCCCTCAATTTGATAGAGTCTGAGGAGCAGTGGGAGGATGGGTCTATAGGAGTGAGGATGACATCTTTAGCTCCCAGTAAAAATGCTACAATCCCTCCACAAACTTCTCCAGAGTGTCCCCTGTAGCGTCTCCCACCATCCCCAAGTCGTTGCTCAGCCCTCCTCTGTTGGGCGTGTTAAGCTGTGGTAGCATGGCGCTTTGTTCGGGTGTCCCCAAGTGTCCCTGCTCCATGGCCTGCAATGGGCCCCCGAGCCCTGGATGGGGAGAACCCGAGTGAGGTGGGGGCAGGTGTTGAGGGGATGGTTGAGATTGGTTCTGGAGCTGCGGTGAGGGACTGGAATGTGGTGTTTGCTGGGGTTGCTGTTGCGAGGGCGGACAAGGAGACTGGACTGGCGCAGGGGAGCGGACCTGGTTGCTGAGGGCGTTGGCTAATGCTGGCTGGCCGGGAAGGTGGGCTGCACCCTGAGTCTGGCCAGCCAGCAGGTGGGTCTGAGGGCTCATGGGGCTTGGCTGGGCTGGGGAGCCCATCTGCTGCTTGTGGACGGCCTGCTGTTGCTGCTGTGGTAGTTGTTGCTGCTGCTGCTGCAGCAATCGTTGGTGCAGTAAGTTCTGGTTGGAGTCCATCGCCATTCCAGGCTGAGCCATCTGAGCCATAGGTGGAAGCTGACCCATGGGTCCCCCAGCTGCTCCTGCACCCGCCTGCATGGCTATTTGCTGCTGTTGCATGCGGAGCTGGGAGTATGTAGGTGCTGTTCCTTGCGCTTGTGGAGAGAACTGGCCAGAATGACCCGGCGGCATAACTCCCTGTTGTTGCTGCTGCTGTTGTTGTTGCTGCTGCTGCTGCTGCTGCTGCCTTAAAAGCTGCCGACGGTAAAGCTCCTGCATCTGGGAGTTGGTGTGTGCTGCATTTATAAGCTGCCCCTGAGCTCCCAATGGAGCCATGCCCTGCACAGGGGGCTGCTGGGGGGGCATCCCAGGCCTCTGCACTGGCCCTCCTGGCATAGCCGTGGTCTGTATTGGCATACCAGGCTGTGGTTGTTGACCAACCTGCTGCTGCTGTGGTTGGTTTGCGTGGTACTTGGCTGTTCGCTGTTTGATAAAAGCAGCCATAAGTTGAGGGTTTGATTTGAGAATGTTGAGGACTTGTTGCTGCTGCTGGGGAGAGCTAGGGGACTTGAGAGTGCGGAGCAGGTCCTGCAGAGCATTGGGAGGTATAGTACCAGGTCTCTGTGGAGTTTGTGGCTGGACGCCAGGTTGCTGTGGTATTAGCATCCTCTGGCCTTGTTGAGCTTGTGGCCCTTGTGCCATCATGGCTCTCTGCATGGTCATGGCCTGCGGTGGGGTCTGACCTGGGACAAGGCCTGGTTGCTGAGTTTGAGCTGCCTGAATTGGCCCTGCAGCTCCAGGCCACTGTCCAGGGGCCATGCCAGGTTGCATAACCTGTGGTCCATGGGGCCCAGGCACCATCTGCATTGTTGGCTGCATCGGTCCAGTCGTGCGCTGAGGTGGCTGCTGGGGGTTCATGGGTAAGCCGTTCATGTTGACCCGGTAGTTCTGGCTCTGTTGGGCCTGTGCCATCATCTCGATGTGTCGTGCCATCTTGACTGCTGCAAGCGGAGGCTGCTGCTTTAGCTGCTGAGGTGGCTGGGGAAGGGGGGACTGCTGCTGGTGTAGGGGGGAGGCCTGGGGCCCTGGCTTTCCCTGGGACACTGGTGCTTGAGGCTGGCCAGTGCGTGGTGCATTGGGGAAAGAAGGGGACATGACTCCTGCTGAGTTGGGGGTTTGCGGTTGGTTGGAAAGGGGCTGCTGAGGCGTTTGAGGAGTGTTGGGCTGGGCATGAGAAGTGGGAGTACTGGGGGCAGCTGAGGCTGGTGGGGACGGTAATGGCATGGTTCTGCCTTGCATGGTGGCCATTCTTCTCCTCAGTAGCTGAGCCTGCTGAAGCCGATGCTGCAGCTGCTGCTGGCGAAGCTTGTGCTTGATGTTCAGGCAGAACGGGACAGGACACTTGTTCTCCTGACAGTGCTTTGCATGGTAACAACACAGAGCAATAAGCTGCTTACAAACAGGGCAGCCACCATTGGTTTTGCGCTTGCAGCCCTTGGTGTGCTGTACCACTCTCTTCATCTTCTGGCAGGACGGTAGAGAGCAGTTGGCATTGCGACACTGACAAGCGTGGACCAAGGACTGAATGCAACGCTGAATACTTAAACGCCGGCTCTCCTGTGGGCTCTTGGAAGCTTCTCCACTCTGGCTGTTGTTGTCATCATCCAGGCCAAGACCCCACTTCACCATCTGGTGTTCATGGCCCTTCGTGTTATAGCAATTAATGCAAAGATCAAAGTCCTGATAAAAATGGAGGGGAAAAAAAGAGAAAGGGACACAGCACTTAAAATAAGCCCAACTATGGGTGATAAATATATCATAAAAAGTTAAAGATTTTCTTTCATACACTACTTTTCCATACATAAAAGAAAACAGTTACCTCGCACACAGTGCAGTGCCAGCGAGTCTCCACATGGTGCTTGCACTCGTTGCATGTGTAGACAAAGCGGTCCTGTCCCTGGTTGTGCAGCTCAACCAGCATGCACATAGTGCTCCACTTGCACCTCCTGAGGGAGCTGAACTCCCAGTGTTTGTCCCTTGCCAAAGTCAAAAAGGCATCACGACCATCCATCAGGTCACATGAAATCAAGGGGTCAGGGTCAACAATGGGTGGCAGGGTGTTGGCTATTGGCCCAGAATAAAGATGGATCACAAAGAACACCTGAACAAGGAGAAAAGAAAGATTTGACAAAAAGAGAGAGAAAGAGAGAGCGAGAAGGCAATAATAAAACATATGCTACATTGAATTAAGCACCAATAGAATTAAGGTTTAAAATCTTTACAGCAATCTAAAAATGACCAAGCAAGCCTGATTTGTAGAAATCAAAAAAATGTGTCATGTAATCATGTAGAGTTACTAAGGTACGTCGTTTCCTGTAGTAAATTTTCCAAATCATAATATTTTCCAAATCATAATATGCAGAAAGTGGAATAGGAGGAAACTGCTGCTTAAAATATGGAACAAGCCTGTCTGCAATGTCTTCAGGAGGTAAAGCTGAAACTATGGATCGTTTTATAGATTAGGTGTGTATATTTATTTTCCCCATTTTACAGCACTCTTTGGAATGGAAGTTTACACGGTTTTCCTGTTATTTAACTTTTATTACACAAATTGCAATAAAATACACATTTGTTTGTTTCCAGCATCATTAGATGTTTTAAGAGTATATCTGACCTCCTTGTGCTTCTCCATGGTGGCGTATAATTTCTGGGACAAATCATTGGCTACATTCGGCATCCCAGGCTTCTTCTTATTGGCTCGGCTCACACTGCTCTTGTTCTTGTTGGTTTTTTTGTTGTTCTTCTTCTTTGCGTTTTTGCTGTCTCCTGGTGTACCCTGGGGGATATAAAAGGCACATTGGAGAAGAGATCTTATTGATACGATAATTTATTTTTTAGTTTAGATAACTGAAACAATCGCTCTGTAAAATTTGTACATACAACAATGAGCACTGCTGATTCTACAGTTACTGAATTTTCTTTAAATAGGTTATCAAAATTTAAAGTTTCAGATAAGTTATTTCTAACGATCATTTAAAGAAGCAACTTTTAATAATTTAGTATTAAATTCATCTCTACTGATACTTCAGCAAATCATGGTACAATAGTCACACCTCTGGAGTTTCAGAAGCTACTGTGTTCTCTTCCTTCTTCCTCTCCTCTTCCTCCTGCTCCAGCTCCTTGATGCTTTCCTCTAGCACATTAGGCCAGAAATCCCCTTCAAAGTACGGCAGCTCATTGGCACTGGTCAGTCGGTCCTCAGTCGCCTGTTTGAAGATGTCCTGAGAGACAAATTTCACACATACAAAACACTTCAAACATGCAACAAAGGGACAAATGTTTTTAAACTTGAATAAACCAATAATAACTGCTACTTGTTAAGTGATAAGAAATTTTATAGCCAATATAAAGATCACATTTACTTGCAGAGGGAATTTTTTTCTTTTTACCTTGTAGTCATGCAAGATCCTCTCAGCAAAAGCCTTGTCTAACATCTTCCTGTACCACTCCTGCAATCTCTTAGGCTTGGGGATTTTCTGGTCAGGAGGATGGCAGTGGAAGATGTAATCATCACCTTCACTGGGTGGGCACGCCCAGATGTGGCCCTGGGTGTACCTGCAGAACCACACAAAGCAAAAGTCAAGTCACATACACCGTGCAGAGGTTCAAAGATCTGTATGATAGCTTTGGAAAATTCTAAGTGGTGAAGCAGAAAAAGGGATCAAACTACCCAAGTTTTTTGACATATTCAAGATAGCCAATGAGGATCTCATGGTACACGGCTGTTCGTAGAATCCGAGGTCTGAAGAAATGAATACTGTCAAGGTATGATATGTAGACCCGTCTGAAGAGATTAAGAAAAGGAACATTGTTGAGTTCACAGATCAGTTTAAATACATTTTTATTGTTAGCATACAGTAAAATCCTTAAATGCGTAATTAAACACACCTAGTGTTTGGATATGAGCAATCAGAGCCATACTCCTGCACGTGCATGCCAAAGAAGCAAACATCCACGCCATCAATTTCTTCAAAAGCAAAAAGTGCTTTAGTCCTGTAAGGAAAGGCCTCGGGCATCTCACCAGTGTCTACAAATCTGTATTGAGGGGGGAAAAGACAAAACAAAAAAGTGTAAACAGCATGATATAGTGGAGATGTTAAGGCATTTTGTTATACTGTCCCTCGAGTCACTGCCAACTATGTATATATGCCACAGCATAACAATCACTATTTATAGCAATGTTTTCAACACAAATAAAGATAAATACAGTACACTTCATATTAAGTTTTACTTCACATTTTACTTTAAATTTGTTTTAGAAAACAAAAGCTACGAGTTGTCCAAGAGGTTCTCATGTTTGTCAGTTTTAGACAACAGGCAAGAATATAGCGTGACACCTGAAGTCAAGTGACATTTATTCCGTGAAAAGCAAACAGTTTTAAATCAATGAACTTGAAGATAACAGGTTCTTTAGATGTGAGACTCCACCCTAAAAGTCTGCCACAGCTGTAGACCACAACTGTGGCAGACTTTCATCCAACAGTGATGAAACAATAAGCCAGTCTTAAAGTCTCAGGGAGTGTTTGCTTCACCTTGTGCAATAGGCAAGTCCCAGAGTTACTTTGAATGGGTGTATAATCTTTATAGTGGACAATCAGCTCTGTATAACAAGGACAATAAAAAGCTTGGGACAAAGACAATTTGTGGTAGCTCATCAAATGGAGGAGGTCTGCCTCTTCATTGTGATTGTTGACTCCATTGTTATCTATCTAACCAAGCAGGGTGACTGACCCCATGTACTTCAATCTGATTTTCACTTAATTAAATGCTCAATGGCAAAACCACTTTTGGACTTTACAAGCAGTAAAATCACAGCGCAGCTCAGGTACCGCTACGTTACGCTTGTTACTATGACAACAGGTACCATTTTAGGAGTCGATTATTGTGTTGATGTATTGTAAAACATAACAGTTTATCAGCACTTTGGACATCCTACCCTACCAGAAAATATTCCATTTTTATACAGCACAAGAATATTGTAAGCTGTACGATGAATACATCATTCACACAACCACACAGTTTCAGCTTCTGCTTTAATTCACATCAGTAGTTTTCATAAGATTTACAGTCATTTTTGATAAGTTTTGATGAGAAGGGGTAACTAGAGGTTGAATCTATGAGCACTGCTCATCACACACACTTGCCTCCAATTCCATTTTTGTGGCAAAAGTAACAGGTAACAAAAATCAAGAGGTGCCCAACTGGCCAAAGTAAAGCCAGTGTGCCAGGTATTGTGTCACTGTATATCAAAGCAGTATAGTGTTTTTTAGCAAGTAGAAAATGCATTGCTTTCAGTCAACCTTTTCCATTCCTACAAGCGTAAATGACAGGTTCCTGCCAACCATGTTTTCCCATATAACCTGTCCAACCGGGAAGTAACATCTGTGCAAACAATACAATCCTACACTCAGCTGAACATGTGCACTCACCCTTCAATACTAACTCAGGTTGGGTGGATTGAATTACAAACAGGTATGCTTTTTACTAATTATCAAACACAGACTGTCCACAGCGGAGGCCTGTGGTCAATGGCAACTATTAAACATACATTGAAAGGAGATTGGCAAAACATTTTAACTCAAATCTCAATTTAAAACAGTCACCCAACACTGCTCTCTACATGTCATCTGTTGGGATCTTACCTGGCTTTCATGCCTGGTTTGACTTCCACAGTTTTGTCAGAGCTTGCCACCACCCTCACAAACACTTCTCCAGCCTCTGGATGGTTCTGTCTCTTCAAGTATTTATTCACACGGTCTTCTATGTACGTTCCCAGTCGTGTTGTCTGCAGCCCTATGGTAAACGAGAAAATGGGAGAAATATTTCAAAGCTGTCAACTCTGTTAACTTTCTAGTTTAAAGGGAAAGGGGAGGGAGGGAAGAAGGGGGTTCATTAAGACTCTAAACAACATTCAGAAGCTGTTACGTTAAGAAAACATGAAAAGCAATTTAATTTTACGATTCTGATGGTTTATGCTAGACCTTAAAACGAAAGGTCAGCCAACTGCTTTTAGAATTAAAACACTGGGGAAAGCCACTAATGAGACCACCAATACCAAGACAATTCTGGATGAAGAGCCAGAGACATATGCAGCCAATGTGTTCTGTATAATACTGAGAGACAAAACTGAAGTCATGTGATGAAACTCTTAAAATCACAAAGAAAGATGATAAAAGGGAGAAAACTAACTTTTTGCAGAGAACTTGTTTTCCTTCCTTGTTTTCCCACTTTTCTTCAAACAGTTGTCACAGATGAATCTGAGAACAGACAGAAAAAGGGGTTAAACTTAATGTTTGTAATTCTATACGACTCAAATCTGCAAATCTGTGTAAAAGACGTCGGCTCACCCAGACGGCCAAATAACCTCGTAGTGTAAAACGCATATCTGATGCATCTTCCGTCCGCAATCTTTACATTCAACAAACCTAAAGAAAAACAAACATGCAGACATTTTTAAAAAAGTAAAAAGATTACTCAGAGAATTTGGCAGTGCTAAATCAAAGGTAACCATCATCATGTGCTGTGGTCATGAAAGACTGGACCATTGCAAGAATACAAAAAACTTTGAGAACCATCAAAACTATCAAAGTCATGGCCGTAACAGCCATAAATTGTTCGAATGTTGATATCTCAACTGCTCCGGCAGCAAGCAAACATCTTCATTCAGGTCAATGTTCCTCCAGTCGTTACGCTTTTGCAAACCAGCAAATACAAGAGCGCCTTTGTGGGAGGTTTAGATTACAATTTCTGTATCAAGCTTGTGGAAAAAAATAAAAAACAAGTCACTGCCTATCAAAGCAGGTAGAGCCTGTGTTGAAATCAGAGGTATGACAGCAAGCAGGTGAAAGACTCTGCAAAGCATATTCCTCACTTGTTTTATGGCTTCGTTGAAAACAAACTGATCTAGGGTCTTCTGGGGAAAAAAAAAAACGTGGTCTGCGCACAACAATAGAAAACAAACAAAAACAAAGCCAGATGTGGGTGGTAGGAAAAAAAACATCTTATTTGTGTAATCAGCAACACATGGAGATGAACACACGTTTCCATGACAACTCGTGACAAATTAAACCAAGTTCTGTGAAATAAAGAATTGTGTTTTTTAGCATCATCAATTGCACGAACAGACTGTAGAGATGGCGTCTACTTACGGTTCAGGGTCGAGAACATCGTTCTTCTTACGCTCAAACTGGTCTTTCGATATCATCCTAAAGTGTTAGCAAAAGTGACCACAAAGAAAAAAAAAGAAAAAAAAGAGGCAAGTCAATTACTAGTATTGAATTTAAAATTAAAGTTTAACAAAAAATAAATAACCAAACATACACTTCTTTCTAGTATTACATGCAAATTACTTGCAAAAAGATTGACTTTTAATCTTAAAGTATTTTGTTGGATGTTGTTCCGATTGTTTAGATTTAAAATGTGAAAAATGAAAAAAGGAAATATTTTGGACATGAGGTTTAAATTAGCTTATACTTCACAGTTTAAAGATAAATTGACAAATTCTGTAAAAAAAAAATAAAATAAAAAAAAAAGGTTATAGAGCTGCCTCTGAGCTTGCATAGTTTCAGCTTGCTTTTGATTTACTTACGTCTGTGGTTGTGAAGGATCATCTCCTAATGTCACACTGTCCCCTTGGATCTCATTGAAGCATTTTTCACAGAAATGATATCTGCAAGAAACAAATATTGTCAGATATTTTTTTTTTTTTTACCAAATTTAAAAGTATAAAGATGTAACTTGTTTCTGGCTGTCCAATTCAAATGTGGACAAGATGCATGTTTCCTTGTGCTTAATAACAGAGCGGGATTCCCTGAACTCTCCTTGAGAGTGTAAATAGACTGCACTGCAAGAGACTCATGCTGTCTCTACTACTGCTGCTTCTGTACTCTCACAGCACACTACCAATGTGTAAAAAGGGTTGAAGTTGCACAGTTTGTCCAGCAGGGGGAGCAAAGAAACATAGTGTAAGAAATGATGTGCTCCATTTCAGCTATAAGGGCAATGATGGAACAGAACATTCACCAAAACATTATTTTCTCATTTGACCTACAAGAGGGGAGTGCTACCCTGAACTCACTCAATACCCCTGATAGATGTTGACAAGAAAACATTATGCATTTTTTTTTTTTTTGCTGGTTCTGTTGGTTTTTGATTTATGTGCAATGTTGGACACCTAAAAGTTAGTAAATGTGAGAAAACAAATTTTGTTGTCACGCCGTTCCAGGATGAGCGGAACCATTAAAGAAACAACTGCTATGCTAGCATGACAGTACTACATAAATCCATGGCTGAGTTACAGACTATGTGAGCAGATGTAGAGGATGGTAAAAGTTGAACATCTGAATTTATTTAATTCTATTAAAAAACAAAACATGCAAATTCTTTTTGAACTGTACAATAATTTTTTTCCTTCCAACTGTATCAACCCAAAGCTAACAATTAGTACAAAAAAACAACACACTCTTCCACACACAACTAGATACCTGTTCTGGAAACTGTAGTATGTGCCTCCAGTAGGTATGGTGCAGAGCTGCTTCCCATAGCAACAGAGGGTTTGAGGGGAGAACTCATACTGCAGTCACAAGTGAGACAAAAAAATAATAATTTGAACAAGCTTTCAAGAGCAGAAAATCTATTTAAGTAAAACCGTTTGATTCAAGTTTAAGTTTGATATAAGGCTAGGGGAGTTGACAAGATTTCTTTGCAACTTCATGCAGTATGTGAAATATCTGCTTGACACTTATCTTTAAAATCAGGATGTGATAAAATATCTACGGTACAAAAGAAAAAAATATAACCATAAAATCAAAATCTAATACACCCATTCTATCTCACCTTCCTCCCACAGCAGTATCCCAGGCCCTGCATGACGGGGTCGATCTCTGACTCAAACACCTCGGCCAGCTTAGAGCAGTACTTGTACACCCGGGAGGTCTTGCGGTTATAGAGCCAGGCATTGTTGAACATCAGCCACACATCATCCACATATTGCCAGGGTTCTTGGTACTGTCCTGTGTCAAGCTTGCGCTTTATTGTGGACAGATCTATAGGGTTTTTAACAATGTCAAAGTAGTCCTAAAGAAAAACAAAAGTTATTCAGAAGTTAATAAGTTGCAAATGTACTGTGTATTATTCAACCATCACCATTTGTGGCAGTTATTGATTTAGAACAGTTTTGTGTACAGGCAGCCAGCACTAATACTTACCGGGATACCCAGGACCATGGGGTCTACTGGCTGTCGGAATGGCAGAGATTCTGGGTCCTGCCTGTAAAGAGACTCCAGAGTCGGCATCAGAGCCTGGCGCAACTCTTCAGGTTTGAATACTGAAAAATAAACAATAGAGAGGCAAACTAAGGGATGCAAAAGAGGCACGTTATGAAAATGGTTTACAAGTGTACAAGGAAAGGACTAATGACACTTTCTACTTTGAACACACGCATTTTTAGGACAAAATTCAAGTTCGCTCACAAAGACGGCACAGCTGTAGACCAGTAAGTAAACATAACCAAAATGGAAATCGTGATTCATTTTACTTTTAAATCTTTACTACATTGCTTGTTCCTAATTATCAAGTTAGATACTTGAAAACCAAGACTTTCACTGCCATGTCCAGCCTGCACACAGCAGAAGACACTCTGAGTAGATCTGGGGAACCTCAGTCCTTGACAGAAAATCAAGTGCAACTGAAATTTTAAACTTAATTAAAAATTGTTTGTTAAAGACATTCAGGTGACAAGTGAAGGGTTTCCCACGCAATGTTTATATTCATGCAGGTTTAATAACGTCTGCTGAAACATATTTGGCCACTCGCTCATATTTTTATTTAATATTTTTTTATCATATTCATCCCTTAGCCTCAGACTTACTTTTCCGCCGTGACTGACACGGGGATGAGGAGGTTGTGTTATTGTTTCCACCCTCCTCCTCTTCTTTGGGTTCTGTCTTAATTTCCGGCTTTTTCTCTTCCACCTCCATTGGCTCTGGTTTTTCCTCTGGCTCCTCCTTCTTTACCAAAGCTGAAGAAGAGTCATCCTCAGTCTATAGAGACACGAAAAACCACCATCATATCAGATATCAATTTCATGTAAAAAAAAACTAAAAAAACATTTGGAAACCCCAAAAGATTGGTGAACAGCAACATAATTTGCAATACACTTTTCTTCTTTAATTCTTTTAAGTGTCAAAAGTATCCATTTCTTTCATGCTGTTTATACTCCATTAATGAATTAAGTATTTTTTAAGATTTTAACCCTTTAAATGCCAGTTTAAATATATTAATTAATGTCTCATTCATTACAAAACAAAAAAACTTAATTATTTTCCATATAATAAAACATTAGAGGGATGGGTCTTCGGTGGTGATTAGGCAAGGCAGGTTTATTTGTACAGCACATTTTAACGACATGATCCAAAGTGCTTTACAGAATACAAAAAGCATAACTGAACATTAAAAACAAAAGAAAGTAAAAAGAAAGAACATTAGGAAAAACTATATTAAAACATGATCAAGTTGAAAAATTCAAGCTTAAAAGGAACAGATGCAGTTTGGGACTTTTAAATAAAAACTATTGAAATACAGCAGAGAACAGGAGGATCTTTAATTTGTATTTACATAAACTGAGCGTTTCAGCTGATCTGAGGCTTTCTGGGAGTTTCTTCCAGACATATGGAGCATAGAAGCTGAATGCGGCACTTCCATGTCTAGTTCTGATGTCTAGTGATTAGACACTTAAGCTGTATTTAAACTCGTGTGGCGTCTGCATAACGTCAGTTACGGCATCACCACGATTACGGGGGCTTGACACAGACCTTTTCTACGCCTGACGCGCACCCGTTCTTCCAGCATGGATACACATGAAGTACTCCCTTGCGATTGGTCAGTTTGTGATTAAGCATTTCTGAATTTCTGGAGCTTCTTGCCTAATTTGTGCAGTAACCGCAGAAGAGAAACTAACTCACGACACTGTAACCCTACACTCGAGTGCGACAGCACATTTCCCCAGCGTCAGCTCTACCATGCATATGCCGCGAGAGTATAAATCCAGCTTTACACAGCGCAGGCCTGAGTCAGAGCGGGAGCTCGTCAGAGCAGAGAAAATTATCTGAGAAACTTCCTGTTTAGCACTTCAACATTCGCTTTGGAGAAAGATTTCTGCTAAATAACTGTAGAATGCTTTCCTTTATACAAATAACTCTCATTTTACAATATCCCTTTGGAGATACAGTATTTTTAATTTCATTGTTGATGATGTCATCATGACCAATCCACTACGACAAGCCAGACTTGTCGACTTCAAAAATCACCTAAAATGCCCATCCATTGTTATCTGACTCTTCATATTCAACCTTTTCAAAAAAATATTTGGTATAATTGGCTGCCAAGACAAAGCTCGTAGCTGATGGGCTACTGATATTGCTGATCAAAACAATATGCCGCTCCTAGCACCATAAAATTTGGAAACAAAGGACATCAGTCTAACAAGCCCACGGTACCATCTAGCTATCCAACTTTCTGCTTTTGTCACACAGATGCCTTTTCCCTGCATGTCAGGATGTGCAGAACAACATGTGCTTCCTATTAAATTGCCTTGGACTTATGACAAGAAGCACTGGATTCATTTTCAGGAGAGCAAAACTGAGAAGTTGCCCTGCAACTACACACATACTTCAGAGAACACAAAGATTAAGTCTGATAGAGACCAGTAGACCATCATTAATATCCACCTTTGCCACGATCATTTTACAGTTGGTAGTTTTACTAAGTTTCACCAGAAACAATTAGGACTAACAGATGAACCACTGTTACTGGTGAACTTGGCCAAATAGACTCACCCTGTGAAAAATAATAAATGACTGCATGAACTGATTAACAAATACATGGATGCAAACATCAGCCAACATGAGATTAATCCTAAAGAGAAGTCTTGAGTGGTTGAATCAGAATATCTGAAAATTATAAATATTATCAGATTAAACTATCCCAATTTATCTGTGTTTGACCATCTGGGAAGCACTATTTTTTTCAAACATATTGATTGTTTCCCTGCATTCAAACATGTTGCCCTAGCTTACCTCCATCTTAGGCTCAGTTTTCCCGCCAGCAACCTTAAACTCCGGTTGGTCATGATGCATTTCTGCTTTGACCTCCTGAGTAGGTAGATCAGCCCCAACATGCTGCGAGTGCAGGTCGGCGCTGGCGGCTGAGGCAGGCGTAGGCACCCGGTTATCCAGACTTGCTCCCGGTTGTGAAAGCTGAAACAGAAAGAAAAGGGAGAGAACAGAGTCAGGTAGGCCAAATATGAGATTTCTGCCAATGCACCACTTCTCTAGACATCATTTCTCCCAGAGATTAAAAGATGTGACATTCCCATTGTGATGGACGCTACAAACAGTAGTGAAAATGAAGTCATTAGAAAGGTGGATGTGAATGGGATGGCTTTATAAATGGCAATCAGAGCGATGGGAATTTTCACAGGGAGGGAGGGGGATCAAAGTGGAGGGCATGCGAAGGGACTCAGTCTCACCGGTGTGGTAGGGGGCTGAGGCGGGGGCTGCGTCTGTGCTGCTGCAGGGAGCTCCGCCTGGGGTTGGGGCTGAGAGGGGCAGGGCGGGGTGGCACCCTGGGCTGGGGCAGGGCCAGGGAGGGTGGGGGTGGAGCTGCGGCTGGAGGACTGGGGGTGTGGCAGGTTAGTTGCCCCCCCAGCCGTGGAAGCGGAGGAGACAGTAGGTGGAGGCGTGGAGTGCAAGGGGGTTTGGGAGGAGGCTAGCTGAGGGCCCAGTGAGGGGCCAAGTGCATTCATGGGGAGGGTAGCAGTCTGCTGCTGGAAAGAAGGACACACAAAAAGCAAGCGGACACACAGACAAGATAAGCAGACAAACACATAAGATCCAACAGACACCACAATTAAATAGAGGTTTAGAGGGCACATTGCAATAAGTATGATCAATTAAAGAATAATTAGTGTGTAGTATGATTGGTTAATGTAGTTTAATTTTAGTTCCATGGCACGACTTGACAGTAGCATAACTTTGATGCAACTCATACACAAAATTGCTCCAAACCAAACCAGTTATGCAGCCTGTTTTACAACAGCTCCATACCTCTCATCTCCCTAAATGTCTCACCTGAGTGACAGCAGCCTGTGCCGGTGGCTGGCCCATACCAGGCCCCACGTTGACATTCATAGCACCCGATGTAGCACCGGGAGGGAACTGAGTCTGAGGCATGAACTGTCCCTGATTGGCTGTCTGGCCCACCATGTTCCCATGTCCAGCCATTATGCCCTGTGCCTGGGGCATTCTTGAGGGAGACATTCCCATCTAAAAGAAAAAAAGATGTCAAAATAAGTAGTACTGGCCTTTCAGCAAACCAGAAACATCAACTACGAGGGAAAAAGGGATAAATCCGCTTAATAAGCACATTACAAAAATACAAAAAAAAAGGTAAATATCGGCATCACAAAGCTTCGACATTCAGACACAGAAAGGTCTAACCACTATTAATATCAGGAGTATTGGTATGAGAACCCGTAGTATTGGTGCAGCACAATTCACATACAAAAAGAAAGGCCTAATGGAGGAAATTTACTTAATAATGGTCTTCTACTTTCTTTTACTTGTATTTAATTCCCACCTGTCTGTGCTATATTTTGTGTTTTTGGTCGCTTCCTAATCTGGCCTTTCCCTCTTAAAAAGAACAAATAGAAACATCAAATAGCCATGTCTGAAGGAAACTTGACCTGTCAACTAAATTTTTAATAGAACTGAGGTAGTTTGTGCTAAATAAAAGATTACATTTACAATGATTCCCTGGTCCCTGTCCCCTTCTTACCGCTGGGACTGAGCTCATGTTCATTTGCTGTGGGTGGTTCATCGGAGAAGCAGCTCGGGCTCCCATTGGTGCCTGAGACATCTGAGCGTTGTGCAAAGCCATGTTGTTGAACTGGTTGATTCCTATTTTATAGTAAACACAGATAAATAGATACATACAAAATTAAACTGTTCAGAAATAAACACACAGCTAGAAAAACAACACAGCAGTGGAAGTCCACGCATTTTTCCTTGATTTGGGTTTGGTTGAAGGCTTGAACAGCAAAGTGATGTTAAACTAGTACCTACCTTCACATCAGATACAAATCAGGAAGCATCTCTTCTGACATCTGTTTGCCCTCCATAACTATTTAAGTACCTTTGCCACAGGCTTTGCTTCATTCACAACTTCAATTATTTTAGTAAAGCATATTATAAATATTTTATTCTTAACTGGAAAATCCTCCTTATTTAGCCCCTTGTCATTTTATCTAGCGAATATGAGACTTCTTATTTTCTGGACTGCAATCAGCTCATTCATATTTTGTTCAAATGTCTTTTAAGATAGCCATTTGCTTAATCTGATCTGGTATGTGTATGTTGTAACATTAAATGATTACCTTGTGAAACTGTGCGATTCATGATCTGATTTGGCATGTTTGGCAGAGAAACGGGCCCATCTGTAAAACAAATGGAAATCATAAGTACACCTCCAAAAGGAAAACTTGTACATAACATTTACAGATTAATGATCACAATTCAAACAATTACAAAAAAATATAAATAAATACAACCTCACACTGCTACTCTATATTTTCTGTATCCAAGGATGTCAAAAGAATATTGCCTCAGAAATTGCCCTGAATTAAGCTACAGGAGACAGAAAAAGTGGATAAAACGACTGGATTTCAAACTTACTACTTACTACTGGAGAAATAATGGTTCGCAATGAAGTCTTTCGGATTCAAAAAATTGTGCAGGTGCACCCTTGAAGAGGTCAATAAGAAAACACTGGACTTTTGGATAACCCTAGCCATACCTCAAAGGTTAGCTATGGAGTACCTCAGGGCTCTGTGCTGGGACCTATTCTATTCACAATCTATATGCTGCCCCTAGG
>JBAMHW010000004.1:25615888-25631778 GCA_037177495.1 Rhadinocentrus ornatus
CCTCTTTCTGTAAAGTCCTCTGAGACAACTTTGTTGTGATATAGGGCTATACAAATAAACTTGATTTGATTTGATACCTCATCATAAAAATCTTTTTTTAGATTTTATATTAGATTTTACTATTATGCAAAAAAAAGGTTAACGCACTCTGTGGCCTGGGTCCCAACGCATTTGGTTGTTGAAGACCAGGTTGCTGGGTACCCTGCGCAGCCATCGGCGCCTGGTTTATGATCTGCTTTTGAAGCCTTGAGCGCCTCTTCTCCTCCAGTTCCTTTTGAATTTTGTATATTTTCTCAGCCAAGAAGTGATAGTACTCATCCTGAAAGGAAATAAGTATGAAGTGATGGGAAGATACATAACATGGCTGATTATATTGAGTATGATGTGAAATTTAAAGTTAATGTAACCAGATTGTCACTTATGTTGTATTTTTATTATCAAGCTATTTAAAATGGTACATATCTTTTTTTTTTTTTCCTTTTATGAATTTAAATCAAACTTACTCGGCTGTTAGCAGACTCATACATGTCCCCTTCTACCTTTCGGGCGTAGGCCACTAGGTTTTCCATTCGTCTGTCCTTCAAAGCTGCCGGGTCAGGGGTAGGGAATATGGCTTGTACTCTGCCAAAAATGAGCAGAATTTGTAGCAAATATAATCTCTGGTCATTTCCAATACCACACTTCAAAATCCTGCTTTTGGTTGTTTGATGTGTGAATGAAAGGTAGCAGTTGGATCTCTCCAGCTCAGGTTTACACTTACAGTTTGTGTACGAGGTGATTGCGCAGGTCCTGAGTGACATGCTCATGCCAGGCTTTCCTGGAGCCTGTGGCAGAGACAGGTGCGGCTGTGGGTAGGCTGCCCATTGAGCCCACAGATGATCCGTCTGACAGCAGCTGACTGGAAGCAAAATGATAGGAAAGTTACATTAAAACATGTAATAATACATTTCTTCTTATAATTACATCATTTAAACTATCACTCTTATAACAAAGGTGGATCAAATAGTCATTTACACTTCAAAAAGCCACTTTTCATTTGCAACAGTTTGGGCCAGCAAAAGCACTTTAGTAATTGTGTGAAACAGGGACTGACTTGTTAGTGTTGAGTGTGTTGGGAAGAGAGTCTGTGTGCAGGTTCGTCTGTTCTGAAGTGGTCAGGCCCATTGTCCCACCTCCAAGAGTAATCTGGTTACCTGTAAATACATAACGGTGTGAACGTACAGCACTGCTTTAATTTAAATAACAATCAAGCTCAGTGAATAAAGAAATATATTTCATAATATATACATATATGTATATGTCATTCATACATGATAAGAGGACCCAGTATATTCTGATTGATGTCATCAAAGAAAATCTATGTTAAAAAAAAAAGGCTTAATTGACTTTACCAATAGCACTGATGGGTCTCATCTGCTGTTGAAGGGCCTGGGAGTTCTGAGCACCCACAGTCTGTCCTGGGGCCTGCTGGGCTTGAGCCTGTCCAGCGGCCTGGCTGCTATAGGGTAAACCAAGTGCGGCGTAGGCTCTCTGCATTGAGCTGGGGTCTATAGGGGCTGGGGGATTGATGTTGGTAGCAGTGGGCTGGCCCACACCAACAGAGGACATGGAGTTCTGGAGAACCGTATTTGGGGAACTCAGCATGGCTGGGAAGAGAGACAGAACCAAAAGTTTTAAAAGCCAAAATATGATACAATAACTAAACTGGTACCAGCATGTAGTGTTGTCAAAATTGAAAATGTGAACATAGTGCAAGTGCTGTATATTCTGACAAGCCTAATTTTTTTTAATGAAAATATGTTTAATTGAAGAAAAAAAATTGACAAACACTCCGACGGACAAATTATAAAAAAGTAAAACACCAAGCATTTGACCTCTGACCAGATATAAAAACATTACATAGTACTGTTAGTGTACAGTCATAGGTGTAAATCCTGACCTGGGAAATGAACATGGGTAATCTCAGTTTGTACAATGACTAAAATTGAGGAAAGCCAAACAGACAAGTTACACGTTATCCTTAAACACAAAACAGAAAGATGAGCAGTCTCAGGCAGAAAAAAAATGATCAAACTTGGCGAACGGAGACAACAGAGCAAACAAAAAGGGAAGGAGCCCACAGAAACAAAACTGACTCTGGCAAGACATGCACACTACATCACAACATATTTGCAGGTCTCACACCTGTCAAGACAAAAAACCAAGACATCTGGGAGGCAAAAAAAGTTGGGGTTTTTTTAGAATCCAAACGTTCTTCTTGCTGAATAATTAATGTAGGTAATTCGGTGTTATTTTTTGGTACAGCCTACAGTTAAGTAAAGTCACTTGACAATGGTAAAGCGTTGGTGTGTTTGAGATTGCTACTTATACTTACGCTGCTGGGTATGTTTGTCGCTAGCATTCTTCAGTGGCAAGCAGACAGGACAGTCGTGTCTTGTGCAATTTTTCCAGTGGGAGATGATCTGTCTGGATGATGCACAGTGAGCAACTGCAAAGGAAGCAAGAGAAAGAAAAAAACAAGATTTCAAAATCTCATCACCATAATTGGTCCATACCATGCACTTAATACAAATAAAATATTGCTGTAGTTATCATGTTTACATTAAAAATACCAGCTGATACACTGTGCTTAATTTTGATCCACATATTGTCTATTGAGGTAGTGTTGCTTTACAATTAAGAAGGTATATTGTCCTGTACCAGTGCTTCATTAGAACCTATGATCCCAACAAAGTTGATTCTACATTTGGAAGTATACCTTACATTGGATTAACTCATTCTCAATTCAAACTTCTGGAAACAACTTGGACATAAATTCCTGTTTGTCAAGACTGACTGAACTATTGTTTTAATTAAGTATGTAAATTACTGAAGCTACATCAGGTCAGATGCCCAACTAAACTTAATGCTGTATTTGCAGAATTGAGCTTCCTGGAATAGATTTTCTTAAACCAGCTTGAAGACCAAATATAAACCACACATAAAAGACCGAAAGCCAGGACATAGATGTGTTATAAAAAAACAAAAAAACAAAATGATAATCATCTAGCGGAAAAATGCATACAAAATAAGATGGGTAGGAGCAAAGATAATATAAAACAAAAACCCGAGTCACTGAAATAACTCCTCAAAGATCACGGTTGGGCCTAGGCCTGCCGCGATAAGCAGCAAGTCAATTAATTGCACGGTAAGACAAAATGAGTGCGATAAGTATGCCGGCCGCGATAATTTTCATCAGTTTTTTTTTTTGTTTGTTTTTTTTCTATCTTACTTTACCATACCCTGTGTATGACAATAGGTTTCACTATGGAGGATCTCGACTGAGCGCTCTGGTTTCCTGCAAAGTGATCTCTCTAGTCTAGACTCAAACTTGACAGCAGTATGTTGCAGCACGAGACCGTGGTGAAGCTCCTGTGCGAGCCGCAACGGCGCATTTGTTTTACAGGGCTGCCAACTATCACAAATCAGCCTTAAGACTCGTGCATTTGAGTGGCGTCTCACGCTCTCACGCTAAACCTCCGATTCTCACGCTAAATCATGTAAATAAGTCCAATGGAGAAAAATAGCTGCGAGCACTTTCTCATTTATTGTATCGCTGCTCCCACATGTAGGCAGAACACACACGTAGCCTACAACGTCAGTACAAAGCCCCCACTTCCTGGTCTACCGTAATAACCCCCGTATTGCGCAGGCACATTACACAAATGGAGTCAGCCTATATACTACCGTATATGACAAAATACACATCAAGAGCAATGTTGGCTAATCGAGAGGTTGGGGAGGATTCCCAGTGGGCCGCATTACTTTTGGGCCGGTGTCCCAGCATCTGTGGGAAGGGGTCGCGTCGCAGCAGCGCGGTTCACTTACTGCTCATAGGTCAGTCTGACACGCAGTGATGAGGGGATATATTTTCGCAGTATATTTTTTTCTAGTTTTTTATTAATACAATGGTACTAACAAAACAGTTTTGCCGTTTTTTTCTGTCTGAGCCCCATGTTCAATATTTTTTTTATTTATTTTTTTTTTGAATGGCAATTTTGTTTACAGAACAAAGACTTTATTATCCATCATACTTATGGTTTTTGGTTGTGTTTGGTTTTCATTCATTGTTAATAAGACTGAGAGTCTGTTCTATTTATTGCTTTTGTTTTATTATTTAAAATTTCTTCCAGTTCCAGTGTAAAATGTTCTTTAGAAATTAAAGCTTATTGATCTTTGAAAGGATGTACTTGCATTATTATGACATTATCATTATATTAGTTAAAAAATGGTCTCAAAATGACAACATTATCGCTTTGCGCAATATTATCGCGTATCGAGATAATTTCTGGGAAAATTTATCGCACAGTAAAATTTGTTATCGTGACAGGCCTAGGTGGGCCCAATAAAAAAATTTGTTTTCAAGCTTGTGTACAAGCAGCTTATCTCACAAGAAATAACAAATTTATAAAACCACGTATGCTAGTTACCTGGCACTTATCAAAGCTGT
Source organism: Rhadinocentrus ornatus (assembly GCA_037177495.1). NCBI lineage: Eukaryota > Metazoa > Chordata > Actinopteri > Atheriniformes > Melanotaeniidae > Rhadinocentrus > Rhadinocentrus ornatus. The sequence continues at coordinate 25,620,378 of JBAMHW010000004.1, forward strand.
TCCAAACTCACTAAGTACATAACCTCAAGCTTGAAGAACTATGCACAAATAAGCACAATAACTTCATTATCATTGTGAGAAAGCCAACGCTACTGGCAAAAAGTCAAACACAACAGTGATATCGTAATGATAGAGATAACTGTGTTTTGAAGTAGAAATCTTTATAGTTATTTCAGTAGTACTGAGAGGCAAGGATCCTGTGCAAGAGGAAATTAAATAGGGTGCAGAAAGCAGAGGGACAGACTCAGATTTTACATTCCCATGTAAAGCCACAGCATTATTTGCTTATGCATATTAATATATTTTGCTTTTAAAAACTGATATGTGGCTCCATGGGCCAGGTAAGGTACTGCCCACCATTCTACATCAAATCTGGTCAAATTTGACAAGGTTTTTGTTTATAAAATTAGCTAGTCTAAAATGAAGAAATCAGATAACCAACTTTTTTGCTCATATTTTGGGACATCTCTGGATCTATGAGAGACACTGACATAAATACCAAGTCCTAAAACTTGGCATCTTTTGGGCACACAAGCCCCAAAACAATACAAGCCAAATAGGAAATCAGACCAGCTTGAAGATAGGTTTCCATCACAGGAAGGAAGACTCTAACATTCACCTCACAACTAAATATTTTGATGATCCAGTGTAACTAATATGAGCAACTATGTTAGCCCTTTTCACCCAAACCAAGCAACTTCATGGAGCTTCAGCCAAGAATAAATAATGCTCTGTCAACTTTTTTTCTCCAAAAGCATGAAAATATCTAAAAATGTAGCAACTTTCATGGCTATGACTCTACACTTATTCAGTCATTAACAGTGAACGTCACCAGCAACAAAAAACGTGGAGATACTAAGTTCTTACAGGAGACCTCTCTTTGCAGACAAGACTAACTGCAATCAAAAGTCTGGGTAAATGATCAGTGAGTTAAAATAGCCAAGAATTCAATGTATGAGATTCATAAACAAACTTATTTTAAGTTGTTGATGATGAAGTCACAACCTTTAAAAAACAGTCATTTCTAATAACGCTACATCTTCTAAAAATGATCACGCTAATCTTCAAATAGATTAAGACTGATCTGACTTACCCTGGCAGGATTTGCCGGCCTGGCAATGGGTCATGTGGTTGAGGACGTTCTTCATTGTGCGGCAGTGAGGCAAGGCGCAGGCCCTTACCTCCCCATTGGCCTGCTCTCGTCGCTGGCACTTGTGTGCATGAAGCAGCAGTACCAGCTGCTGCTGGATCAGCTTGCGCTTCTCCGGGTCTGCTGTGGGACCTGCTGAAGGCACTGCCACACCTCCACTGCCGGCCAGTGGGAGCATTGCTGTCTGCTGCTGCTGGAGCTGCTGTGTGGAAGTAACAGGAGAACAAAGTTTTTTGCATTACCCAGTGCTCAGAAATAAATTATCAATAACTTAAAAATATTGAACACTTTTGTGGGAGGTAAAAACACACAAACCAATCTGCGTTTTGTCTGGAGTGCGAATATCTGTCAAACACTAACCATATTTGGCACACTCGTAACAGCGGCCCCTTTGAGCTCATTAGGGAATGGTGGCAGGTTGTTGGCAAGAGCAGCCTTGTTCTGGAGCTGCTGCTGAGGATTTAGTTGTTGGCCCGGTCCCGCAGCCCCTTGACCATAAGCTTGAGGCCCAAAAGAACTTCCATTGGTACCTATGCCCATCTGGAAAAGCAGACACAGATGTAAATATAATTTTGCAGGGTTCAGTTCAGAGAAAGATTCTTTACAGCCCAAAAACCTTGTAGGGTAATTTCTTTGCTAAAAGGATTGACTAATTTAAAATGTGAACTTACAGAGTACCAGTTTAAAAGTCTGGACACACAACGATACATTTATTCTGAATGACAACAATTTCTCAGTGTTATAAGATAAATTTACAGTAACCAATGTTCCAACAAGGGTACTGCCATTCCAATGCCAATTTGTCATTACAAGACACCCTCTGTCAGGACAAGCACTATTGTAACTTTGCCAGGATAACTGTGTCTTAATAAGCCCAGAGATACTATGGCACCATGACAGCTCCACACGACAGCAACTCAGTTGAAAGATTTCAACTCCTTACTACAGAATCAAACCAAACCTTTTCTCCACCTCCTTCCATCCCCATTACAGAAAGCTAATCATGAAGTTGGCAAACAAGAACAATAACTATGCTGTTGGATAACAAGTTTTTAATTCTTAAAAAGGTTTCTGCAAATCAACATTTACATTTAGAGAGTAGGGGACATAGTCTGGACTTGACAGATGTTTTTAAAGGATTTAAGTCGTACTTCCCACCCTAGGGCTGGACGATATGACCAAAACTTGTATCACGATATATTTCTTAATTTCGGTCGATACGATATAATTCCGATATCGATATAAACAAAATAAAAACCTCAGAAAAACTGCCAAAAATGCCACAACAGATGCTGTAAAACTAAAAATTATTTTGCCAAGTCTATGAAACTCCTCCAGTATAACATTTTAGAAATAAAAACTGTAAAATAAATTAATGTTCACCTTTTTAGCAAGGCTAAATCAGCCTTCAAACAAAGTAATTTAAAATCACCATCAAAGGCCAAATAAAACTTTTACCGTTCTCAATAATAACAGCTTTAACTTTAAACTACAACTTAGGCTTATTATGTTATTCTTAAAGATTTAAACAAAAGTGCTTCAACTAGGCTTGAAAAGATAAGTGTTTAGAATTGCTACAAAAAAAAAAAAAAAAAAGAGAAAAAAAGAGAGCAACAATTGGTGCTTCATCTTCTGACTCAGCATATTCTGAGTGGAAGTGCTTCAGATGCACTGTTGCCTGATCAGCAAAGAATAATAAAATATAACAAAATTCTTCAGTCAATATTTTCTTTATTTTTTTGTTTTATTTTTGTAGGTGTAATTTGTTTTTAATTAAGGAGTCTGGAACATTTCAACACTTTAAACTTTTTAAATACTTTTTTTCACACTCTTCATTAATAGACATTAATATCTGAAGGTAAGCCAGCGAGGGACCAGCAGCAGCTTTGCACGTTTCATTTTAAGCCCGGTGATGAAACAGAGCTGGTCTGCTCTGATGCGTCAGGACCAAGTCTCGCATTAGTGCTTTTGGACAGGGGGAGGGGCAGTCCCCAAAAGTCTCTAAAAATACCAGAAAAAAATTGCAAGATGTGTTGCTAGTCGCTTAAAAAAAGGTCGCTAGAGGGGAGTGAAAACGAACAGGACAAAGTCGCTAAGTTGGCGACACGGAGCCAAACCACATCCGTACCACCAAGTTGGTCTTTGCTCTCTTATCAACTATTTCGTCTGCTTTCTCTTCGCTTGTAGGAGCTTGTTCAGTCACATTTACATTACAGACGTGGTCACTCGTTTTGTAGCTAAAACTAGCAGCGTTGGAGCTTAGCCTAGCCTTCTACCTCGCCCTGAGCACAGCCCATTGTGTGCTTCTTCTTTTTTTTTTTTCTTTTTTTTTTTAATACTGCTGGGCTTGGTCGGGGCTCATTGGTTAGGCTCCGTGTCTGTGGTGTACGTCATCACTTACGTAGCCAATGTGTTGCAGCTTTTTCTGTTTGGTTAGAGTGCCAGTCAGTGAAACGCTGTAATCTTATACTGTATGTATATCGAAATATCGGAAATTTTTTCAAAAGTCATATTACCGTTATTGAATAAAAGTATATTGCGGTATATATTGATATTGAATTATTGTCCAGCCCTATCCCACCCTCTTAGAAACATGTATGTATACATTATGCTATATGACAGCTTGTTAGTGCCTTGCTTTACAAACGGATTTACTTGCTGCTGCTCTCTCATCCACAGAGTGGGAAACCAAACCAGACTGTAAGGCCAGGCTGTATTCCCTCAGGCTGTTGACACTGCTCCAACAGACCAGATAAAAAAGATCCAGCTGAGACGCTCAGACACTGGCAGCTTTTCAACACAGCTAAGCAAAAGGACACACACAAACACCCACCCTCCTTAGACGTCCCATTCAGCCCTGACTCCAAACATTGGCAGATGAAATGGAAACCAACTATCACCTTACCAACCTGTAGCAAAGCAGACTATTCTGACTGATCTGGATGCCAACTCTCCAGTTAAGTCAATTAGTCAATTTAAACGATAATGTTTCTTACAATACCTGTCTATTCCCACATGGTTGATAGACAAGTGCAACTCAAACCAGAGAAAGCATGTGGGAAACATAGCCTCACTTTGTCCCTTGTAAATACAATAACTAAAGGAGCATGTGATAAGAAAGAGTCACAACAGCCTCTGGCCAATACACATGTGCTTTGTTGTTTCAGGAAGCAGGAAAGAAGCACAGACACAAGGTGTATGTGGTAGTATGCAGCTAGAAAGCTAATTTATGAGCATTAGAGATTTAAGCTGAATGTGACACGTCCATTTTAAGCAGTAATACACCTCAGAAATGACAACAGTGGCAAGGAGACTGATTGTTCAGCTGTGCGTGTTTCCCGATGGACATTAAATTCTTAGCACATGGGAGCAGGAAACTCCTCCACCTGCTTCTTGTCCAGCTGCTCTTGTTTTTAAATAAGAACAGATCTTAAACCAGATATTTTTGTCTGTTTTACAAGTGGTTGATGTGACAATTTCCAACGTGCACCCTCTCTCTCTGTGGGAGTGTAGTTCTCCTGTGTGTGCATGCAGCACGGCATCTACAGACATCTCCCTGACCTAATATGGTCAGAGAAACGCTGTTTTTTATTAAGTTTAAGAGCAAGTGGTTTAAAATAAAAAGTTTGTTGAAAGGGGAAGAGTGAAGACTTTACCTAAATCGTACGGGTGTCTTTTATTCATGAAAATGTTGAATTCATCATTTATACAATGTTTGAGGAGATTGCAAAACATCGAAATATATATTGTTCATCAGGATAAAGTGAAAAAATGACACTGATGGACTCCTTGCATAATTGTGTAGTGCAAATTGATTGAGGCTCCTCTTCTTTTCCTACAATGATCCTTCATGTTTGTATTGCTTCACCAAAAACAGAGGCAGATTTTTAATTTCTTTCTAGAGACACTTTGGGGAGCATTTCGTCATTTCTTGGACAACTTTTGTGTTTCTGTTGGGCTCTTATCTGTTGCTGACTTTCTGGAGATGTAAACCCTGCCAGCATAGATGATGCGACAGACAGGAAGCGGCAGCGGTCAGAAAACATTTGATTCTAGTCTTGTTTGGGATTATCTCAGACAAAGCTTCAAGTCAGCTGAGCCAATTCTTAAAAGAGACATAAAAAGACAACATATGATTGGTTTGAGAGAACCCTCAGCTAAGTATGATGTGTTTTCTTCAGAACAAGTGTACTAAGGTCCTTAATCACTGTCTGTCCCAGAAGCTGTATTGAACTTTACGGCAGAAAAAAAAAAAAAAAAAAAGGCTGCTGCAGAGGCTTTCAGGTTTTGCATCTTTGCCTTGGACATACAACTCAGCATGGATGTTTGATTTTCCTCTGAAGGTTAAATCCCAGCTCTGCTGCCACATTAGAGACTGGAATTAGTAGGAACCTCTTAGCACTTTTTGTAATTCTACAAATACCCACTTTGCCAGGAGGAAATACTACAGCACGCATTCCCTCAGCACTAGGGGTGATGGTGCATCCTCCGGTGTTACGTAGTGGCTAAAGCTTTAAGTCTGAGCTGTTCAATTTCAATGTAAATTTTCTTTAAATTTTTAAAGATCCCATATTATGCAAAATTCACTTTCTAAAGGTTTTCTAACAGCCATAGCCTGTGTATGAGGCACAAAAATGAGAAAGTTCTGTCTCCCCTCTCACTTGCTTGCTCAATCTTTTAGTGAATGTGTGCTCAAACGGTTGAGTCTGAGATCTTTCCCTTTGTGATCTCACATATTATCATCCACAATCCACAAGTACATGCAAATATATCATAATTGGATAAATATTCCGTGTGCCTCAACTACTTGCATGGAGAAATGCTATATGTGGAATTGTGGGAGAATGACTGACCTTTATGTTGCCTGCTTGCTGGGCTGCACCAACGGTGGTGTGAGCTCCCATCTGCTGCCCTCCCTGCGCAAGTGTTTCTGCCAGTGCACTTCCAGATCCTCCTTGTCCTGGTGCAGTCCCTTGCAACGCTGAACCTTGGTACTGCATGCCTGCTACTCCAGCTCCTCGTCCTCTCCCAGATCCAGGCACAAGACCACCATTCATCACCTGCCCAGGTTGAGGTTGTCCTCCCTGAGCCAAGAGTCCAGCATGGCCCTGGCTATTGTTCATCATAGCTTGGTTGAACCCTGTTGTGCTCAAGCCCATAGCTGCAGTACTGTTATTGTTGTTCTGTCCTGCTACTCCAGTTGGCGTCCCTGCTTTTTGAGCTTGGGGGGAAGGGTGGTTGTTAGGGGAACCCTGGCCAAGGGGGCTCTTGCCCAATGGTGCTCCCAACTGTGGACCCATGCCTGCAGGTTGAGGACTAGCCGAGTTGAGCCCTGTGCCCTGTACCCCTGCGATACTGGAGGTGCTACTAGCACGAAGAAGCTCTGAGAGCTGCTTATGCTTAGCAGCTGCATCCGGGACAACAGAGGCACCACCAGCAAGACCTACTTGGGTGCCACCTGGCCCCCCAGCTCCAGGTGTTGCTCCACCGTTTGAGGGCATCCCACCCATCAGACTTAAATCACTTCCATTAGGGATCAATTCATCTGGAAGGTCATTCTCCAAATCATCCCAGGACAGAGAACTCACCAGATCTATGAGATGGGAGAGAAAAGAAACAAGGTAAATTTAATCAGATTTTAAAGAAATTGAAATTCTCTCCAAATGCTGGAAGAATTTCAACAAAAGTTTATAATTAGGGCACATTTTTCTGCTTGTGGTGGATTTCTTTAGTGGGTTTTTTGCTTTAAATATTATATTTGCTCTTTGTGTAACACTGGCTGTTTATGTCACAATTCCACACAACAGCTCACCAACGTTTCCAATTATAGGATATTAAAAAGCATACATGCTTAATGCTGCTGTGCTATGGCGTTTCCCAGCAGTACAAGACACAGCGTAATATTAAGACCATCGCCATTGGCTGGCAAGTCTAGTGTGACAGAGAATCCTGCTGGGATCTAGAGGAATATTTGTGTCACACCATCCAGAGGTGTTAGCATAATAGTGAGAGTCTAGGGAGGTCTGTTTTTTATTTTAGATGAAGTGATTAAGACAGTGAGAAAAGATTAGCAGGGGTGCAAGCATGAACATGAATAGTTCATTTTTCAAAGTCTCTTGCCAGCTAGTGGGACAAATAAGCAAACTTGTCAAAATGTTTCTCAGAGAATTAAAATGAGTCAACTAAAAATCTTTCAAAATGGTAAGATCTAAAATTTTGACAATTTAAAAGTAAATGGATGCAAAAACAAGTAATATGAATTTTTAAAGCTAAAACATCAGCTTTCTTTTATAATGCAAACATGAAACTGCATTTAAACTACATTAAATAAAAGCAGCCCTCTCGTTCATCTGAGTCCATAAAAGTCTGGATTGCACTGTAACACCATACAAGCTGCTAAAGTTGAGAATTGGATGGGTGACAAAAATGCACAATGTGGTTAATGGTGACACTAATGGCAATTTTAAATCTTCCTACAGGTTCTACAAAAATCCCTTCACAATGCATCTTTCATTCACCACTTCCCATTATATGGGTTAAGCATTGGATAGTAGAAATTGGGACATAATTTCATAGTATTTGGCACAACCAGATATGCGTCAATCCATCTGGACACCAACAATGTCCAACAATGGTGATGGTGCACAGTTTGTAAGCTAAAAAAAAGGTAACTCGTTATTTTGATTATTTAAATTTTATTTAAGTCCAATGCTAGACCTTACGATGCTTACACTTATTGACTGAACTTTCAATGTCACGTGTGATACATCTTCAATTTCTTCACTTCTTCAGCCGTTTTCTATCATGCTACCCTCCTCATCTCCTCTTTTCATTACTCATAACACCTCTCTTTAGCTCATAAAAATGACATTCACTACTCTGACTTAACTCTTATAAAATATATATATATATATATTGTTTTGCTGTGATAATTTGATCACAAGAACAAGTTTATTATCTGTTTTATTGTTGTTGTTAAGTAGATGACTTAATTTGGCGATATGCAACCGTTTCTGTGATTTCTTCCACTGGGATCTTTTCTCATCATACAGGATTAGTCCAACCAATTTAGACTTTTTTTTTAAGGCCGATGCCGATATTTGGCAGATAAAAATTAAGATAACCAATTAATCAGCCAAATAATTAAGAAAACATATTTGAATAAAATACCTTATTTAATTTACAATTTTGTTTTGTGAATTTATCTTTCTATGGCTCATGCATTAAGCATTAATATAGGCCAGAGGTGTATGATATGTATCATATAATGAGAGAAGTTACTGGCAAAACATTGTTTATGCAGCCCTCTGATGCCCTTTAACGTTAAATCACATTTTCTCTTCTCCATTATTTTCTTGGCCATGTAATCATGACTCATATAAACCCAAATAAAAACCAGGGATGCTTTTCTCAGAGGTCAAAACAAGTCATCATTAACAAAGTTGCATTTTAAACATAATGGTCACAAATAGTCTGACACTAATGTTACTCTACAACAACACACAGTGAGTTGCTGTGACAGCCTGAGTCACATTATAGTATTTTCTGACAAAGTAAAACTAAGAGTGATATGACATCATGACAATTGAAGACTATGTTCATCATTTTAACTTTTCCTCCTCTCTGCTTTTACATTGTTCCTCTTAAATGCGTCTCAACACGCAGCTGGTGTAGTGATGAACGCTCGTTCTGTATTCTCAAATATTTTGTACACTTAGGCCTGTTACGATAACAAATTTTGCTGTGTGATTAATTTTCGCAGAAATGATTACGATAAACGTTAACATTGCGCAAAGCAATAATGCTGTCTTTTGAGATAATTTTCAACTAATATAATAACAATGCCAAAATAATGCAAGTACACCCTTTTAAATATTAATAAACTTCCATTTCTGAAGAACATTTTACACTTGAACTGGAAGAAATTATAAATAACAAAACAAAAACAATAAATAGAATGGACTCTCAGTCTCATTAACAATTAATGAAAACCAAACAACCAAAAACAATAAGTGTGATAAATAAAGTCTGTTCTGCAAACAAAATTGCCCTTCAAAAATATATTTAAAAAAAAATATTAAACATGGGGCTCAGACAGGGAAAACGAGCAAAACTGCCAGTTAGTACCACTGTATAAAAAAAAACCTAAAAGATTTGTTGCCGTTTCTGAAGCTGAAATAAATCCCCTCATCACTGCGTGACAGTGAGCGAACTGTGCGCTGCTGCGCTGCTGCGATGCAGCACTGCGTCTTTTTCACATATGCCGGGACACCGGCCCAAAAGTAAAAAAGACCCACTGGAAATCCTCCCGAACCTCTTGATTAGCTGGCATTGCTCTTGATGTGTATTTCAGCGAGAGAAGTCTCAGGTTTAGTGTGAGAGTGTGAGAAGCCACTCAAATACGCGAGTCTCACGGCCAACCTGTGCAAGCCGGTATGCCGGGCTATGAACTCTCATGGTAAAGGTACCGCTGCCTTTGAATGGCTCTCGTGCTGCAATATGCTGCTGTCAAGAATGACACGAGTGACATCACCAGGCCTATGTACACTTATGTTATTTCTGCAGGTACTTACTGGCTTTTAAGCTGTTAGCTAATGCTATTAGCTTGGGTTGGCATGACCACAGCGATGTTATTGCTAACATAAACGGACAGGGAGTAACTTAAGCTTGGCTAGCACAACTTTAGCAATGCAAAGTAACTTTAAAGCATTGTCGAAGCAACGAAGCATGGGTCTCTATCATAAAACATGGCAAACAGTTAAGCTAAAACTGATTACATGTTTAGTCCTTAATTTCACGTCGTAACAAACATACCTGTGGTCAAGATCCACTTGACAGCAGTGAGTACTGAGTGGAAATGCAACATCATCATTCTGCACGACTCCTGACACTTGACAGCATTAGCTGTTTTTATGAGAATATTGCCCTTTAATCGGCAAAAATCTGACCGTGTATGATTAATAAAAAGGACAATAATCGGCTGATTTAATCGGCCAGCCAATCAATCGCTTGTGCTCTATACAGGATACACTGAAAATAATTCCCCTGATGTAGATAGTCTCTTTACGGGAATTTATGGGCTGAAGCGGTCTTCTGCATTTTGTAGAAAGCAGCATTTCTTACTGTGATTCAATGCGCAGCCAAACATAAATTAGTGACAGCTCAGTTCACTGTATCTTCTAGTGCTTTCGGACCTATTCTAAAGTCTCAGAATCTTGTGTCTGGCAAACAGGCCCGCATTCACATCCATTTAACAAGAATCAAAGTTGGAGGACTTTACAACGTGAAAGTAAACAAAAATCCTGGAGATGTGGTTCTGTAAGTTGATGGATAAATTATCAGAATCCATTACAACCTTTGGTTTTCCTGAAATAAATATATTCAGATGACCGAGAGAATTTCATGTGTTGGCTCAGCTGACAGCAGTCATTTCTCCCACTCACCCACATGTCCACTACTGAGGTGCTGAAATAATTAGGTTGTTCTGCCATCTTTGGTATAAACAGCCTAAAATTAATTCCGCAAAATGTCATTACTTTTTATGAGTCCGAGGTTGTAAAAAAATTGAACCAGCTTCTAAAGGTGGATTTATGCTCACTCGCCGTCTGTGTCACTGCCGTAGGCTCGGCGTAGCTCCGCAGAGGCACAACGCGCACCTCTTCCAGACATGACGTGCACCCCTGCTACGCAGACGGTTACGCGGAGGTACGCCCTTGTAATTGGTCAGTTTGGGATCACGTGTTGCCGGATACCTGGATCTTCTTGCTGAATTTGTGTGGTAACCACCGTTTTTAAAAACAATAACCAGTGGATCAAGTTGATGAGAGGTTGATCGAATTATTTCTTCGTTTTCTTCCACAAACTAAAAAAAGACACTGAACCATACTGGCACCATTGTTGTTTTAAAACATAAAATGCCTACTGAACTAGTTAGCCATCAATAGAACTCCGACCATGTTGCTAGCATTATTAGAACAAGCTATAAAGTTAAGCAGACGTCTGTGTATTAAGAGTTTTGCCAGTGGCGCTCCGTATGAAAAAACATATTAGCAGTTTATTTATTTAATCGCAGATCATATCATCATCGCAACTTTCAACAGTGTTATTAAGGGCTGCACGATATCAGTAAAAGATGCGATATGCGATAACACTGTTGAAACTTGCGATGATGATTTGACCTGCGATAAATAAAATAAATAAAGCTGCTGCTTTGATGTTTCCTCACATGGAGCTGCACTGGCAAAACTCTCA
>JBAMHW010000004.1:25631872-25659945 GCA_037177495.1 Rhadinocentrus ornatus
CAGAACTGTCTGTTGTTTTCATTATTTACCGACCTCCTCCGATCCTGCCTAAACAAATAAAAGTGTTTCATTACAAATTCCTAATTTAACTGACTAAACCATTTCAGAAAGGTTTTGTTCTGTTTATGCTTTGCTTTTTACATGTTTATCAAGGGTAGTCACGCTACTGTTTGGTTTTTTTTTGTTTGGTTTTTTTCCAGTTTCACCACTTTATTTTACAATGCGTTTTATACTCCTACTACTACTTGCACTGACTGAACTAGGAGAAGTTTTGTTCTATTTTTACATGTTTGACCAAGCTTGTGAAGCTTATTTAAGATTGCACTGGTGCACAGTTGTTAAATTAATAGGTAATTCAGTACATTTAAATCGGTTTTTAAAAAGTAAGAAAGATTTTTTAAGTCCAGTCTGATGTTGCCTTGCACAAAAACAAGATCTCAGTCTTTTCTACACAATGAAACAGAATTTGTTACGTAATTCAGCATTGTTTTTCTGCATTGGTATCTGCTAATACTTATAGGTATCGGAAGTGAAAAATGTGGATCGGTGCATCCCTAGTATTTGCATAATATATGATGCAAGGTATTTGCACAAGAATATGGTAGTTTAAACATAAATTCACGTTGCTTATTCCAATTAGTTGAAACTGCAGTTATAACTGGATCATGTTTTACAGAATATTCTGCTAGGCTATTAAATAATTATGCTCCACAAATATGTAATCCTTAGCTTTTTTTTGACAGGGAGCCATTTTAGTTCTAGTTTCTCTATAAACTGATTAAGCTATATTCATGGCATGTCCACATTGCATCCTGAGGAAACTTCCTTTTATTAAAAACATTAAGTTCATGAACTAGTAACAAAGTAAACAATGTCCTTGTGTTAAGAATAGTAATATAAAAAGAACAGAATAGAGCAATCATTACCATCTACTGCTGCTGGATATCTTCATTGAGATTCAGTCAGTGTTCAGCTTTTAATGAGGGCACTTGGCCTACACACTTCCCTGAGTAAACACAGCCTGGCTGTGCAAATCTGCTGTGCTAGCTCACAGTCTGTCCTCCGGCATCAAACATGCAGGTGTTCCATGTGGAAGGAGCTTGTTGGAGGCTCAAGGGACCATCCATCTTTCGTTCTCTCATTCCTCTCATCCAATTCGGTCTAACAGCAGCCACATGGATGCTCTTAGAGCAGGATTAACATCAACCACATGTGCTCAGACATGACCCCGCATAAATTTCAGAATGGAGACCCACACATACTGTAATGTTTCTCTGACCTCTCAGCTGAAGACCAAAACCAAAGTTTAGATTAGGTATCACAAAATGCAGTCAGGGGGCATGAGTAGCTCCAGTGCTCTTTGTTGAGTGATATTTCCATCTACTCTTATGCACATAAATAAAAGAAATAAGATTCAAGTGTGTATAATAAAAAAATCTGCCAAGTGCCCCTCTGTACCTTTTTCCAATGTACAATTTGAAACTGCAGCACATAAACATTGAAATATTGTGGCTCAATTTACCTCAGATGTCCAACTACTTATTTTCAAGATAATTAAATTCTAATTTTGAGAAAAGTGGTTAAGACTAGGCCTGTCGCAATAAGCAATAAGTCAATTAATTGCACGGTAAGAAAAAATGAAGGCAATAAGTTTGCTGGCCGCGATAAAAAATAATTATTTTTTCTAACTTACTTTACCAGACTGTGTATGAAAATAGGTTTCACTATGGAGTATCTCGACTGAACGCTCTCGTTTCTTGCTTAGTGATCTCTCTAGTCTAGTGTCATACCTGACAGCAGTATGTTGCAGCGCGAGACCGTGGTGAAGCACCGGTATGCCGCATTTGTTTTACAGAGCTGCCAACACGCATCGGCCGTGAGACTCGTGCATTTGAGTGGCTTCTCCCACTCTTGCGCAAAATCTCCGATTCTCACGCTGAATCATGTAAATAAGTCCAATGGAGAAAAATAGCTGCAAGCACTTTCTCATTTATTGTATCACTGCGCCCCACATGTAGGCAGAACACACACATGTAGCCTACAACGTCAGTACAAAGTCCCCACTTCCTGGTCTACCGCAATAACCCTCGTAATGCGCAGGCACATGAAACAAATAGGGCTCTCTCGTCATTGACAACAATGTCATATATATATATATATATAAAATCAGATTAATCACAGCTTGCAAATTAATCATGATTAATCACCATTCGCAATTATGCCCCAAACTTTCCGTTTTTACTGTATTGTATCAACAGAAAGAGCCAGGGCTACAAATATTTAGTGTTAACTGACTTTCCCTTGGGTAAACATCAGATATACAATGGTCAGTAAATGCAGCATGTAATGTACTTTTATGTTGTTCTAAAACATCTCTACCATGTTCTAGATCATAATTCATACATTATCTCCGACGGTCTCCATGGTAAAAATTTCTGTCCACCAGACATGACGACCGAAGTTAAACAGCCAACATTGATGAAGAAACTCAGGATCTGGCTAAAAACACGTTTTCCCTTTTATCCTTGAAGTGTAAGTGTTTGTGCAGCAGTGATAAAAGTCCTACAGCAGCATCACCCAAAGTAAACAACTGTTGATAAAATGGATCGTTTTACAAGTTTTTCTTCACTTTTTTACATTAGATTTGTTTTATCAAATCTAGACCAAAAAAAGGTCTCATTTGTGCCCCCCTGTTCCTGGTTAGTGCTCCTGTCTGACCCCCCATCAGAACATTTCTAGACCTGCATAGCTGAAGTGTAAACCCTGTCTACCACCAGCAAACTACTGTGTTAGAGAAAGGTCCTGCCAAAAACAATCCTTTTGGGTAAATATGTGACGGTGTGAACCATGAACCGCTAGTTTCCTTTTTCTCAGCTAAACCATACAAGAGATGGTGCTAGCAACAGAGAAGCCGATCAGCTGATCACAGACAGCCGTTATAATTAAAAGAACATGAGTGTGCCGCACAAAAAGAGACTACCAGAGAGAATGCAAAAATGCAGAATAAGTAAAAAAATAAATAAATAAATAAATAATTAATTAATTGAGTGCAGATGTGGAACCCTCTCACCGGGAAAACTGTGTGTCAAAAACAGCCTTATTCTCCACAGAGGTGTCCATGGGTTGCTCCATTCATGTTTATTCTCAAATCCATCGATAGAGCCAAGTCGGCCCATCTTTCCAATCTTGCCTCTCCATGTCCTGCTGTCATGACAGAGAAATGATGGCTGTATGGGGCTTGTCATGCATTAATTGCATTAACAATATTAACGCAATTACTTAAATAAATATGTTGTTGCTATAGAGGTGGGACTTTATTGTGTTAATTACGATTAATTTATTACAAAAAAATTTACGCATTTGATGGCAGTGTGTTTTCAAACAACCCGGATCGTTTGTCAATGCACGGTTTCCAGTACACCAATTAAATTGATGGACACTTCAGCTTTCAGACCCATCTAGTGACTGTTTCAAAGATGCAACTGGCGACAAATCTAGTGACTTTTTCTGGTGTTATTGGAGACTTTTTGGAAACTGACGTGAAAGCACGTTTACTTCTTCGCAATGAGCAGCGCTAGAGGCCCCTCCCCATCCATTAGCCCTCAGCTGCAGTCAGAGCATGTCTCCTCCATGAACAAACAGGCAAAGCTGACACCTGCTGATCCCGTCAGATATTACTTTCTATTAACGAAGAGCGTGGATGAAACATTTAAAAAGCTAAAAGTACTATAACATGTTGTTGACTCTTAATTAGAGAATAGCTGGAGCTGTTAGTTAAAGTACTTAAAATGATACTTTAACTTTAAAGGCGGGTTTTTGCTTGCGTCACCACCATAGGCTCGGCGTAGCTCCGCCGAGGCTCGAAGCGCAACTTGACGTGCACCCCTGCACGCAGACGGATGACGCGGAAGTACCCCCTTGTTATTGGTCAGTTTGGGATCACGTGTTGCCGGATATCGGGATCTCGTGGCTGAATTTGTGTGGTAACCACTGTTTCTAAAAACAATAACCAGTGGATCAAGTTGAAGAGAGGCTGATCGAATTATTCATTTTCTTTCACAAACTAATAAAGACACTTAACCATACTAAAATTGGTCAACTAGGGTGAGTGGAGAGAAAACTTCTTAGTACACTTTCCCTAAAGTAATCAAAATTAAATAAATACAACTTTTGCACGGACATCACAATCCCTAATAGCTATTCCCAACAAACCAGGTTCATAAGTCGGCTAAAGCAAAAGTATAGATACATAAATAAATAAAAATGTTTAAAAAAGGCAAGTAAAACTGTTATCTACAGTCCTTTGTCATTTGCATGGTCATATTTAGATTAGTGTGTGTAGAGAAAGGAGGGACGCATAAATCTGTTGTCAAAGTAATTAAAAGTGCTGTATTGCCCATTTATAGCCCTGTTCTCCAAGTTATTGACATTTATGATCAACCACTGACCTACTGAGTGACTGATAATTCAAAAATCAACTTTAGATTCCTGTAGGGTTCTGTGTCACTATAAACATCAAGTCAATTTACTCTTGGCGTCAGTATTGTGAAAATTAAGACAAAAGGCATCAATGCTTTGAAATTAAACAAGGAGGCATTCAGCTGAACAATTGGACAACTCAAATATTTTTCATCAATAAAAAAAAATCAAGTTGTCACTTGAGAAATCATGAGCATGTGCTTCCAAATGTAAAAAAAAAAAAAAAAATCCTCTATGGTTATAGCTGGGGTCGTCGAGGGCCACTGTCCTGCAGGTTGTGGATGTTTTCTGCTGCGGCACACCTGTCTCAGACTAGTGGTTCAGCATGTTTGGACAGCACTTGACACAAGCTGTTGAGAAGAGCCATTTAATTGAATTGGGCATGTTGGAACAGGGAAACATCTAAAATCTGCAGTCTGCGGCCCTCAAGGAACTGGGACTTTGGACACGCCTGGTTATGGCTTTCACAGTCCCAACCCAGTGAAATACGTCTTTCATCCACGACATTACCTTCACAGACGGCTACTCTTCTGTGCGGACTTCATTTTTTTCTATTCCAATTCAGGGTCACGGGTAATCTGGAGTCTATCCTAGCAACTAGCAGGCGAGAAGCAGGGCACACCCTGGTCAGGTCACCAGTCTATTACAGCGCCAATACAGAGAGAAACAACCACTCACATTCACACTCATTCCGCACTCAGTAGTTTCAACTCAATGCTAATGCAGCTTTTTTTTTTTTTATTTAGCTTGACTCATGCTGGCCTTGTTACCATGTTTTTTAGAAGAACTATGAAAACCTCATCTGTTTGGCGGTGGCTTTAGAAGAGCCTTTTGGGGTGAGATGAAATCAGCTGCACACAGGTTTTTATGAAACCAAGTAAACTACAATGTGCCAACAGTAAAACAAAAGCAATGAGATTTATTTTTTTTAAAGGGGCTTCCTTTTTGTGACTTTAAAATTAATTGGTGACAACCTTTATAAAACATGTAATCACATCATAAAGAAATTCAAATCTTTGTGTTCAGCCTCAGAAAATATCCTTGAGATTTTTTTTAAATGCAGATATGAAGTCTCAAACTAACTGCTTGCAGTGATGTGTGCGTAAACATGTAACCTCAATATAACAGTGGACAAAATTAAAGATTTGATATAAATGTAATTCAGTTTAGGGATTTAGTACACTTTTCATAGGGTATAGAAAAAAAATAGCTACTATTTTTAAAATTCTTTTATATTTCAGAGGCTAAGGGTGTTTAAGCTTTAAGATGCTCGCAAATAAGAACATAATGTCACGAGAATGTAATGCCCGATCTATCATAAGACTGAAATATTTCCGCAACTTTAAAAATATTTTAAAGGAATTTTAGACAACTCAGTGCATTTATATTTAAACATTTACGCTTTTAGGACAATTACATCTTTAAAATTATTAATTGGACATTTTCTATTCATTGATTAATCAAACTGGACAGTTCAATTTAAATATATGGAGCACAAAAAGTGTACTTAAACCAGTAAACGTATGATCATTGAAGGCAAGTAGTGTGTGTTTCTAATAGTTCATTTAAAACTAAAATTTATATGACTGTGATACAACAATAAAGATTTTATCAACAACTAACACAGGAATCTTTAAGAACAGTCCTTTAGGCTTAATGGGTGATATTTTAAAGCTTTTCTTGTATGTTTGCTGCATTTTGTTTAGTTATCTGTCAAAATGGTTAACACATTTTCAATAATGTTGAGGTCTGGGCTCTGACAAGAATGAATCACCCAATAAAATCATTTGCTATAAATTTGTCAGTCTTTATCCTCCCATACAAAGGCTTCTTGACAGTCACCCTTCCATTTCTAAAGAGGTTTCACTGAAAAATAGATGGATTAACTGAAGGTCCAGATACAGCTCTCACGTTTTTGATATATTATTCCCTACCCATTTATTTTTATGAAGAAATTGCCTTTATTATTATTATTAATTTATCCAAATGTACATCACTTAGGCAATTATTTGTCTGTTTTACATAGTTTTATTCTGCCACTTCTTTTCCCCTTCACTTGTCCAGTTTCGTCAAATGTTTTAAAGGACACACACAATGTGCTCCTTGCTGAGCTTTTGTCAAAGCTTTTTGGGACTGCCCTTTTTGGTACAAAACCCCCATTCCACGCCAATCACAATTATTATTTAAACATTATTAATAAACCCAGGTAAAGAAATAAGAAGAAATTATGTGCCTGTGGCTGCTACTACAAAAGTGCTTAAAGGCACAATTTAAAAAAAATAAATAAATAAAAGCAGTTCTTTGCTAAGCTGACTATTATAAGACAACATTGGCTCATACATTGAGTATGGTGCAATTTTTGCCATTGTTTGCATGATTCATAAATCAGTGTTACACAGCCAAAAAAATATAAAGACACTCGCTCCTCTATAAATGTTCAAGTACACGGACTGGACTAAAAATTAATGAAAAAGCAGGCAATGTCCAAATAAACTTTGAGAAACTTTTACAAAGATCGCAAACCTACAGTTCTTAAGCACTTGAAAAGATTGCTTTTCAATAGTGCATGTTACAACAGAAATAAGTGTAACTTAAGGGCCTTGTACTATTTGTAGTTGTTTAAGCAAAAAAAGATAAATCCACTAAATCAAATGCTGCCCTGTCTCATCCAGGATAGGAGTATGGTTGCGTGCTTGCTTTAAGGTGCAGTGACAGAGACCAAGAAGATGGCTGCGATTTTGTTTTGTTTTTTCCTCTTTTTTATCTCTACCAATGTGTTTTTTACAGCTGATCGCTAAGTTCAGGCATTAGACATGTCATCTTTTTTTATTCACAACTACAGCAGCATCATCCCAGACAGGAACACTAAACACAATATATAATGGGAAACCTTTCCTTGAGTAACTCCTCTATTTCAGCAACACCAGCATGAAAACATGAATTATCACAGTGCATTTTGAATTACACAACAGTGAATCTGTAGCAGGTGTGATTTTAGAGAAGACTATGTTATTCTAACTCCCATTTCACCCTGTTTCCATCAAAATCACTGTGCCTGGTGTCACCATATGCTTCTCTTCGAGATAGGGTATTTTCAACGTGTTTGGAATATTATGGACGTGTTTAAAGCCATGTAGATGCAAGATATGTACTTCTTGCATTTACATGCTCTGTTGATTGAGACTAATAGTTTGGCAATAAATAAATATAATAAGCCCAAAATATTGAAAAACATCAGAAACCCCAAATTTCATAAAGGTAATTTTTCCCCACTAACAAGTGCTTTTGTCACAACCTGAATAAAGTAATGCTGTTTAACTGTTGCGTTAGACGTAAGTTGAGGAATGATGCTTCGCACGGACGTATCATACAGCATTAACACAAGTGTACCTAACAAGCTGGCACTCGCGTACAGAACGTAGAAGCAGTTGCATGCTCACAACAGAGTAACTACAAGCAGTACACCAAACTGACCTACTAACCCAGAACTATGTTGCATGGTTGGTAAATGCTATTAATAACAAACAAAACCTTGTTAGACTAAGAATGAATTTTAATTACAGTGATTTTTACGTGTATAGTGTGTGTTAGGGCCTTTACCTTGTCCGTCAGACGCTGACAGGGCAGGTGAATTCAGCTTCGGCCGCTTGGAGCTGGGAGGTCCGACATCCAGCAGGTTTTCAGCCATAATTGTTTTCTGTTCTGTTTTCTTAAGTTGACAATTGTGGATATTTTATACAAGTAAGTTGCTTGATCAATCCAAGCCTTCCCAGTTAGCACATTAGCAAGCTGACAGCCTGCTAACGTTAGCTAACTGGCTAATATCTAGCTAATTGATTGCTACCAGCTAAGTTAACTGTTAGCGTTAGCTACTCCTTGCTGTGAGTGTCTTTCAAAAGAAATGCAATAGCGCCCCGCTTCGCCACCGCCATTCACCCCATGATAATCCAACACCCAACACCCACATTATTATCATTAAATAACCCAAAATAAAATGTTCCCCATGTACAAATCAAGCTTCAAGATGACAATCCAGATAAATCAGGTGGATTTCTGCATTCCAGTAGAAAGTCGCAATTTCTAGATGTTCAAAGTACCCATTTTGCGTGACGTCAAAATTTCTTCATGCAAAAATCGCGCGAATCTCCACAAAAATGCACAATTGCATAAAAATCGCAGATTTTTGCAAATCCCCTCGAAAGTCACAATCTGGTCTCCGCTTGCCCACGGTAAACAATACTGCTCCCGAACGGCGACAGGGGCTGAATCGCCGCACTCTGAAGGGGAAATCAGATATACGGAGCTGTTCTGCCCGACGACCACCGATCCAAATCCCGTTTTTTCGCACAAAATGTCTCCGATGCGACGTTAAGGTTTCGTTTTATGCAGAAGGACGTTGTCATATCCCGGTTAGGATGGTCGATTTCTACGTAAAACCCAGTGTTGGACCGAATTCCCAATTCCGAGCCGCGACAAGATGGCGGCTGTTGATTCCTTCGATACAAAAAAGTTTTTTTTCTTTTCCAGATCGACTGTGGAGGGGGAGGGGCAACACAATCACGCCCTACGTGAAAACACTACATCTATTAGCCGCTGGGGGCGCTCCTGTACTGCCAAAAGCACAAGCAGTTTACATGCATCTAAATAAAAAAATTTCATCAATTTTTCAAATAAATTATACTACTTTCAAAAATATTAATCAAACAGTAACTCACAAGTTAATTAGCTACACTTTTTTAATATCTACATTCTACTCCTCGAATTTGTTTGCATTTTTAAAATTTGCATAATTTACACCTAAAAATTCAAAGGACAGGCAGCCTATTTTCACGGAATGCTTAATTTTTAAAGCCTATTTACATATTTTGACCACACATATTGAAGTGTTTTCAAACACATTCATCTAACCCTCGCAGAAGCAATGTCTGCTTTTCTCATCATTTAGACTTGTTTGTTAAAAACATGTCAAACTATTTACTTGGTTCTAAAAGTAAACACTGATTACAGTACTAAAGTAATCAGGGAGTTAATGATATAAGCCTCTTCCTTGTGCTATTAGTTCTGGGATTGTCAAGATATTCTTATAACGTTCTTAACCTTGGGCAACATTGGTGCAAGTAGTGCTTCTCCAGGCTTTTTAGTTTTTGCCCTTTTATATCTTTTAACAATGGAAAATGTTGAAAATATTCTGATGACCAGTAACTGTGTGCTTATACAATTGTTTAAAATGAACTTGTCTTTAAACTTTACAATAGACTCTGTAGTTTTCTGCTTGGAGATTTATTTCTCTCACACTGAAAAAAAGAAGAGGAATAAAACCATATAACTCACACTTACACAAATAGACACAATCTGATAATACATGTCTCTTTTTCATTGTTTTCAGACAAAAATCTCTGACACATGCACATGTATAAAAAAAAGCATGTGTGACAAAATAACTGCACATGTACAAACACTGAGTGCTTTGTGCAAATGTGTACAGATTACGATCATGTGATGATAAATGATACATGGGTAATGTGCACAAAACATACATAATATATCTTATTCATGAACAAAAAAGAAAAAAACTAATAACATTTCAAATCAAAGAACACTGTATAACATTTGTATGGGTAGATTTTATTTGCAATTTATATGGAGTTGTCACCATTTATGAGTGATTAGGTGATGCTGTTTCATGATGACATTATGCCCTTATATGTCTTTTATATATATCACTGTCATAGGACACAATCACACTGCTTCAACAAAAAGGGATTGTTAAACAACTTATTCTTCTTGCACATTGCTGTTTTAAACTACATTTTTTGTGAAGGGAGTGCAGTCTTCTAATCTGTTTCCTTTGCCAAAACTGAAAAAAATCTCACCATTCACAACTTACCAATACAATGTCCTAATAATCTTAAAGAAGCAAAGCATGATGATTTAAATTTCCTGCAATATTGGAAATATATGCTTTAAGTTCAAAGTAAATAAAGAAAGAGGGATATTGAAATTAAATAAAAGAATGGTGAGTGGCTCACATGCAAAAGAGATCACAAACACATCTCCCCATTACTGCCTCACAGATCACAGAGCCAGTGGGGTTAACTTTAATATTTTATTTACGGGACTGTACAGCCCTGTACTCCTGACTCGACTTATTGTGCCCACTTATAACTCAAATGTATTTTGGGGTAGTCTCTTAATGCTGTGCAGGCACATGGCTTAAAACCCATGGACTATCTTTAAAAAAAAAAGAAAAATAAACTACATAAGGCAGAATGGTAATCTGAAAAAATGTTAGGTGGAAACAAGAACTGTCCTCCATGAATGATACCTGATATTTTCATATTTTTTCTGTAACTTTGTGTGCTCTGATTCATTACATTTAACAAACACAAGTAAGATGAGATAAATGCATCACAATAGTACTAGAAAGTTTGCAATACAAGAGCAGATCTCACATTACTCTACGTCTGAAGCTACAGTGACGGCTTAAGGGGATGCTTCTTTGGAATTTTTATGGCATTATGCTACGAAGGTTGTGTTATTTGATATAATCACATCTTACATTTATTTATTAAACATAATCAAAATGAAAAGGCACTGGCTGTTTATGTTTGGAATGCACAATGGCAGAGGTAAACACATTTTCATGCTACATATGATCCAGATAAAAAGAGATGGTTCCCCCATTCTGTTCTCATCTCTGTATCTTTGCATGTGGCCACACTTTAAGGAAAGACTCTTTAATGTGTTGGTGATGTGTCAACTGATGCATCTAAAATTTCAGGCCCTTCTTGTTTTTGTTTTTTTCAAATAATGTATAGTGTAAATGTCATTCCTATACAAACGAGACAGCAGCAACAAGATAACGGCTTAAAAAACGGGGTCTAACTATACGGTTTCCTTTTGCACTTTTTTTTTCTCTTATTGATATTTACTACAAGTCTGAAGTTTCTCACACACATACTGAACATATACATATAGAGTACAAAAGAAAAATAAGTGCTTTCAAGAGAAAAGACATTACATGAAGTGAGTAAAGACAAAAGAGAACAAACAGAGGCAGCGGTTCAATGTGAACACCACCACAAAATTTTAGACACCTGGATGAATAAACTGGAAAGAAGCAAAGAAAAAAAAAAAGATAAATGGAATTTGTCGAATGAAAATTGCAGCAAACATTGGAGAAGCATCATTTTCTCAAAGATACAATCATAATCTATTCTTATTATGACAGCTAAAAACACTTATTGAAAACCGAAATACTAAAGAAAAAAAATACAGTCATACTTTTAGGCACCACAAAACAATCAGCTAGTTTAGGTTGCACTGCACCTATAGATCACTCTATTAAAGTGGCACAATATTGATACAGTAGAGGGCCCCTCTTAGGGAAGAGGTTTTAAAAAGTCCCAACCCTTTAACAGCAAATCACACAGCTAAAGGCAG
Organism: Rhadinocentrus ornatus; assembly: GCA_037177495.1. Taxonomy (NCBI): domain Eukaryota; kingdom Metazoa; phylum Chordata; class Actinopteri; order Atheriniformes; family Melanotaeniidae; genus Rhadinocentrus; species Rhadinocentrus ornatus. The sequence continues at coordinate 25,643,795 of JBAMHW010000004.1, forward strand.
ACAACGCTGATCTGTTGAATAAATCTGTAAGAATGATCTGACTGTTTTTTTTGTTTTTTTCTTTTCTTATATATTTTTTTCCTTTTTCTGTCTGTTTTTTGGCAATGAAAGCGACAAATGGATCATGACACAATTTTAACTCTGAGGTTTAACACAGTACTGTGGAAAAAATTTTTAGTTGCTCTGTTTTTTGATACTGAAGCCAATGTATGCAGACCGCCCCATCATCTACGTCTAACTACACAGTGATTGTCCCTCACAATCCTGTTAAAAGCTGTATTCCACCCAAAATCATTGAAATATTCAACTCTCACCCCACTGTAGCTTTTAATGGATGAGTCGGGTGTTGTTCTGGATTTATTTAATTGCATCCAATGAAAAGACCACAAACAGTAATAAATTTATTCTATTGGCAGCGCTGCCTGTTTTTAAACCTTGCTGTGGGTTTTTTATTATCATTTTATTGTCTCAAAATGATTACAATCAGCAAACCAGGTCACGTAATACTTCTGTTGAAACTGCACCAAATCCAGCAGTAGAAAAGTCTCCAAAAATGCACAATTCACTGTCTCTGGACTTGTGAAAAAATAGGGTTACTGCGCTGGCTTTGAGTTAGATGTCATTCCTCATCTTTTTTTCAGTATCTCAAGAAAGTTCTCTGGTGTATACTGAAATTAAAAAAAAAAAAAAAAAAAAAAAAAAAAAGAAAAAAAAAGAAGAAGCCAGTAAATATAAATAATGCTCCCCTTTAAAACTCCAGTAACACTTTTATAAACTGGATTGCAGCCAAATGCCACAAAATGAAGAGAAGTCAAAAGGTTATCAGATATGGATTAAACTACTATTGATTTTGGTCTTTTCATTGCATTAATTAAATGTGCTGACAATACAAAATAAAGTAGGTTTCTACTGTTTGCCATCTACAACATCAGAGGTATGAATCAACTGGCCCTTTCCGCCTCCCGCTGCATCTTTCCAGTCTACAGGAGGTGAGTGTTACATATTCAAAAAACTCATTTTGGAGTGCCTTTAAGTATATTTAAAGTGCCTTCTTGCTTTCATGATGGCATTATTCTTTAAAACCACCTATAGATTCCCTTATTTAATTAGATTTTGTGCTTTTGATTGAAAGAACTCTCAATAAAATTTCTTAAAAGCTAATAAGCTGTAATAAGATACCAAATACAAGTGGTCGATAAAACACTGTGCATGAACTGTGCTTAAAATGTGCATTTAGCTAAAATACCAGCTAAAATCTACACAGGCTGCAATGTAGCATGTCCCCTTGAAAATGAAACTCTAGCATAAATGAATACTGTGTTTAAGCCCTCGTGTAAAAGCAGAATATGTAAACTAACACTGCCTTATGTGATTCTCTCATTTTTCCCATAATTTCCTGCTCAGCCCAAAATACTGCACTGGCACTTATATTAAATCTAAAAAAAAAAGAAAAGAAGATTTTCCTTGCGTAATAGTCAGGACTTTGATCAAGTTAAAACAACTGATATGGCACAAAGGTAAGGATTTATAAAGAAATATTTGCATTTGAAATAAAAGAACGGAGTACGAAACCACAGCGTGTTGTGTAGTCTAATATTCTTAAAATTTGTTCAGTATTTATATTTATTTGTTCACTGTTCTAGTCCTGAAGGCACTTGATGACAAAAATTATTATGAAAAAATAAGCAACACCAACATATCTTCCCTCTCTTTGTCTTAACCCTTTTCATCCTTTACCTCCATTAGAAACTACTGTGCTCAACACAGGTCTAACTTGCCCCGGAACAAGACAACACTCCAATGAAAACGCGGTAGCCATTTAAAAAGCCATTGATGCCGTTATTTTTGTCGAAGTGTCCAGCTTCTTCTTCTGTGCCAAAGACGATTTGTCTAAAGGAAGAAATAACCTGCCCACATATGCAACCAGAACCAGGAGAGGGAACGGCTGGGGTTAGACGGGGAACATAGGACAGGGGAGATGAGGGATCAGAGACGAGCATAAAACTCCTTATTGAGTTTTGTAAGCTCACTGGCCTCTTCCTCTTCATCCTCCTCCTCCTGAAGTGCGAGAGGAGCAGGCTGCACCTGGAAGGGCGTTTGTGGGCCTGGCTCAGAATGGGCAGGGGGCTGAATGATGTCTGTGACAGGGGATTGTTCAGGTAGGTGTGCAGCGTCCCTATATCCTTCGTCCCTCACTTCTGAGCACTTGGCTGAGATAAGCTCAGGCCCTGCCCCTGCAAGCCTTACAGTGCATTGGGGTTGAGGGGAAAGAGTGGAAAGAGAGAAGGCTGAAGGAGTGGAAGGAGAGGCAGAAGGAGCTACTGTCTGGGCAACAGATACTGAAGTGTTACTGGCAAGTAAAGCCACAGACAAAAGTCCAACTCCAGCTGCCAGCTCCATTCGATCCTGGCATGGATTTTCCTCACTTTTGGGGTAGAGAAAGGTCCTCATTTGGCCTTTGCCCTTAACATTCACTGTCCCTCTGTAGTCAAACTCTAAACCCATGGCGCTGAGCACAGCATGGCTTTCCTCGCTTACTTGCACCCGGCATTCCACACCTGTGGAGTCCATACGACTGGCAATGTTGACCGTGTCCCCCCAGATGTCATAGAGCAGCTTAGTAGTGCCAATCACCCCGGCTGTTAGGGGTCCATGGTTAAATCCAATACGAAGTTTAAAACCAAAGCCCAGCATGTTTTTGTTGAAATCATCCAGGACACCCATCATCTCAAGGGCAAAGTTGAAAAGTGCCCTGAGGTGGGCATGGGGAGAATCATCATCTTCCTCAGCCAGCTGCTGGACATTCAGTCCTGATGCTGCCATGTAAGTGGAACCAATCGTCTTGATTTTTTCCACGCTTTTGAATTCAGGTTTTCGTAGGAGTTCATCAAAGTCTCCAATCAGCTCATTCAAGACACGGTAGCACTCTTTTCCTCCCTCGTAGCTCTCTTCATAGAATTCACTGAAGTTAGCGATACTGGCAAAAATCACACCAACACTGTCATGGTTCTTGGAGTAGCTTTGGGTCAGCTGAGAATATACAACAGAAAACACATTTTAATTAGTTCAACTTTGAAAAAGGTAAATATTTCACTTCTACTTTGGTACATTTTATTGTTATTTGTATTAATTAATAATTAACTGATAATAAATATGATTATATGACAATAATAATAATGATAAGAAATGTTGAGGCTATTTTTTCTCATCTATCTACACTCAAAACATTCAAAAATTAAATAAAAATAAAAGACAAAAGCCTTAACTAAATCAAATCTAATATTTCTAATTCAACAGCAAACAAAAACCTTGAGCTGGTCAGCAACATGGATTGGGATGATGTTGCCCAGTAACCATTCTGCCTGGTCTCGCATCATCTGAATCTTGGAGCGGTGCTTATCAGCCTCCACGTTGCCATGGTAATGGAGACGGTAGCTGACCTCAAACTCACGATTAAGGAACCAGACGAGGAGAAGAAGCAAGAAAAATGCCAGGATGGCCTCTGGGACCAAACGTTTAAAGAGTTGCTGAGGAGGGCTTAGGCCCAATTCTGAACCACCATCACTCAGTATGGAGATGTTCAGTCTGAGGAATAAAACAGTATGACAATGAGTCCGAAATGAGAGAAAATAGGGAAATTATAAGAGACTAATAAAGGCTCTAAAATACAGATGTTACCTAGTAGATCTACAACTTAAAGTTTAACATACATTTATAGTTGTGAGGGGAAAAATGGCAAAACATTCGGGATTATAAGAATTTACAATATGGACTGATCATCTAAATCTTGAACACACTCAGTAACCATTCACATTTAATGCAAAAAAAGAAACTGAAAGTTTGAGCTAGTGACTTCACCAAAGCCTTTATACAGTCAGGTTCAGATTGAAGAGATAAAACTAGAAATATGAATTGTAGTATGTGGTCCCAATAAATAAACCTGCGAAAAGTCTGTTTAGAGAAAGTCTGGCCAAAATCTGCATCAATCACAGTAACATAAGCGCAATTTTAGATTAAACAATACATACATGCACAGAGTCAGAAATTCCAATAAACTGATTTCTAAAGACCTGTGTGTTCACAAACACACAGAGGAAAAATCCTAGGAAACCAGTGCTGCAGAAATAACTGCAGCACATCTCAGATTTAATAAGGACCATCTGGTTGTTTCACAAAGCTCCAGTGACAATGATCTGTGCACACTTAAAACAAATATTTAGGTTTTGGGAAAAAAGGATTACTTTTGGAGGAGAAACAGCACTATACATTGCACTAAAGGCTGTTTCCATTTGTGAAACACAGAACTGGGAGTGTCATGGTTTTAGGTAATATGCTACACAGTGGTAGAATTTTCAATGAATGAAAAAATAGTGATTTTTTTCTTTTGGGATGAAAACACGAAAATTACCCAGAGCAAGAAACAGAATGATTAAACAAGAAGAAATTAAACTCTCAACAAAGATTGCTTCTCAGAGGTGCTAAATTATTTTTTTCAACCTTGACTGACAACTCAATATGTTTAATAGAAGTGTATATAAAATTGTTTATTATTTTAGTGATACTGTGTTCAACCGTCATTTGTTTTAGACATCAAAGCTCTTTCAGTTAATCAATTAATCACTGTAAGTAAAAAAATTATGGGGAAATTAATAAATAAATCAATGATTCCAAAAAAGTTGGGACACTGCAAATCTGCAACAATGCAACAAATGCAAATCTCGAATATAACTCAAAATACACCATGGAAATATATTAAATGTTTCAAGTTACCACTGTGTAGCATTCTCTCTTCATTAAACAAGTGGTCTGATATCGAATTCTAGCTGCTCCAGTCCTGGGTCTGTTTTTCGTGAGTGCTAAATTAATGGTGAAAGGTTTAGATGAGAGACAGGTCAGTCCAACAACTGGACTCTACTCCTTCAAAGTCATGCTGCTACAATAGATTCAGCATACTGTTCAACTGATCACATAACAGTTTTTACCTGTTGGCTTGGTACATTTTAAATGAGCTTTAGCCCAGAGAAGACGATGACACTTCTAGATCATGTTCACAAATGACTGTTTCTTTCCTTAGAATTTTTTTTTTTTACCTGGAGTTTTGGTTGGGATGGGGTACTATGTTCACAATGATTACTATATGTGTCTCTGGGGCCATGCAGTGATTTCAGTAATAGGAGAGCTGTGACTGTTTTTAATACAGTGCTGCCTGAATAGCCTGGAGATGACAAAACTGTTTCAACCATATCCCTTTTGCACAAAGATGTGTCCACATTCTTGGATTCCTTTGGTGATGACTATGCACCAGAGATGATTAAATATTCAAAATTTTCACAATTACTGAAGCTCTGCACATTTTTTTTCTATGAGACTCTAGTTCTCTAAGGTAGTGGTTCCCAACCTGTGGTCCGGGGCCCCACAAGGGGGTCCTCCAAAGAGCACAGGGGGTCCCTGAGGCTTTGAAAATTAGAGCCATTGTGATTAATGTTCACAAATTGTCCCTATTTTAAGGGAAACAATTAAGGCTATATGTTGTTTATTTAACTTTGGCTTTATCAAAGAACAGGACTCAACCAAAATACATTATTTATGGTAAGAATCTCACTTTTGAAAGCCTAAAACCAAGCATGGTTTCAGCACAGGGTGGAGCAGGGGGTCCACGGCATTTAGTATATGCATAAAGCGGGTCCCTGTGAACAAAAGGTTGGAAACCACTGCTCTAAGGTACTCTTTTAAAACCAAGTCCTGTCTTTTACCTGGTGCTACTTAACCTAATTAGTCACGTGTTCCTCCAGCTCCGTTTTAAGTGTCATTATTTTGCAAGCCTTTTTGATGCCAGTATCTAAACTTTTCTGACATGTTTTGCTGGTATTACACACATGATGAACCATGTTTCACAAAATAGTAAAACTTTTAGCATTTGAAGAATTTTCTTTTTCTAGAAGTGCAAATAATTGCATTCTTCTTTTGTGTTTCATACAGCATAGCAACTATATTATTTGAGAATTTTGGCAATATTTAATTAAAGTTTGGTTGTGACTCATAGGCTGAATGACTCATTTTTAACACTTGTGGCATTTAGCAGCCATTGTTTGAGAGATTTGAGAGATGGATAGCAGAAATAATATCAGGAAAGCAGCCAATAAACAAAATAGCTGTAGTCAAGAGCTGTCGCTCCTATTGACCCTTGAAGTGTCATTCATTGATCAAGATGCTCTGTTTCTATGGAGACACTCACCCATGAAGTGGCACGCTGTTATTATTTGAGCTGCAAGAGATGAGAGAAGGGGCAGTCAGGAGAAAAGACCACTCACATACACATCCAGGCATCTACAGTGCAGAGTTGATTAAATCTCTTTACTGGCTCAGGAACAGGTAGAGGAATGTCCAAAACAAGTACTTAAAAATGAAAACCTGTTTAAAAAACAATGATTTAATATAAGAATTTGATAGAAATGTTCCTTGAATCAGCAGAAACATTGCTTGAAGTCCCAACATTCACCGATGTGTTGCCTAAAAATGACTATACTCTTGTCTAAAATGATTTTGTTGCCATTTTTGAGTATCCCACTTATGCATCACTGTATGTATATACAGATAATGTTAAACTGCACCTGTGCAAGGGACTGTACAACAATAGCAGCAGAGCGACCCCTGTAGCAGTGGCCAAGACCGAGCGCATCCAAAAACTCAACTGACAGAAGTTACAATATTGGATGATGGCCAGGATGGTGGCACAGCACAGGAACATGGTCACCTAGAGGAAAAGAAGATAATCATCGCAGTTATCAATGTAACAAAGCGATCAAAACACAGTTTCCTATTGCTTTAGTCAATGGAGATCAAGATTTCATCCAGATTTAAAAGAAAAAGAATCTGCATCTATCCAAATGTGGTCTGGTTGAGTTGATGATGATAATACTATAAACTCTGAACAGAATTTAAACGCTCAAATATAATTTGATCAGAACTCCAGTTGTTAATTCAGATTATCTGCAGCATGATGGCATGCTTTTTCTCTTTATTACTTGAGCTATATATATTTATACATTTGGTTGATTTTTCTCCTTGTAACAAGGCTTTTAAAGAATAAATCATAAACGGTTGGGATGTCTGTTTGTTTTATAGGGTGTCGCATCTGTAAGTAAAATGCATTTGTAGGGTGAGCAGCAGAGTTGAAAATGTGGATTGCGTCCATAAAAAAACTTGCCACATCTTCTCTGCCAATGGCAAACAGCTTATTCTGCTACTGACCCTTTTGAGTTTTTGGTACCCCAGGTGCCTGGCTGCCGCCTCATTAGGAATGTTATTTTCAGTGATGAGTCCAGATTCTGCAGAACAGCCAGATCCAATTATGGAGAAGGCCATGCTCATTGCTGTAATGATAGGGCAACAGCTTTTGGTGAAGCCAGTGTGAGGATGTGTAGCGGCAATTTTCTCACTGGAAAAACAACTCTTTTCCTCCTTGGAGAGGAGTAGCATTAAGGGTCTTGCCTAAGGACCCAAATGGAAGGTGTTAATGTTCATTCCCAAGATGACAACGCTCACCACCACAGCATGGAGGTTATCTGAGACGACCCTCCAGAATTATGGAGGGGAGAACACTTTAAGCTTGGGCGTGCTGTTTGGGGCAGAGTGACCAACACAACCAAATTGGCTGAGCTGTGGCAAATGCTGGTTGAAGAATCTAGTGTCATCCCACAGCAGTGTGTGACCAAGGTGGTGACCAGAATGAGGAGAAGGTGCCAGGCTGTTGTGACTGTGTATGGCTCTTCCACATGCTACTAAGGTCCCTGTTTGTTAAATGAATAAATAGTTAAATTGCCAATAATCTTGTTTCTTCAGGCTCAATCCAATCCAATAAACAACACAAAACAAGAGTCAATAGCTTAATTAACTGTTAGGCATTGGTGGAGAAGATTTGGAAATTTTTTTTTGGGTGCAACCCACATACTCAACTCTGCTGCTCATCCTACAAATGCATTTTCTTTACAAATGTGGCTTCATTTTAAAGGGAAATCAACAGGCCTTTCAACAGTATAGGAGTTATTGCCAAGAAATGTAAAAATTGACATTTTTAAACTGACAAACCACAGCATTATTTTTTACTATATTTAACATTTTTCAGAGCAAATAAGAGTTTGTTTTGTAACAAACATGGTAATCATTTGAGAGATTTTTCCCTTTCTTTTAGTATTGTAAGAGGTCTTTCAATACTTGCCAAAGATATTATAACCAAAAGGAAAAAAACCCAGAAATAAGTAGTGATATCATATATAACTTACATGTAAGACACTGTTTGCAATGTCACAAAATATAAACGTATAACGAGTTCAAGCGATGCTGATCTGGCCTCTCAGAAGTCTGAGGTGCTCTTTTTGTGCAAAGAGATATAGATAGTTGAGAAAATTCACGTCATTAATGATAACAATGAAATTATAACATCTTTTTACCTCCCATTCCTACACATTTCCCCTTCCGTCTTGCCATTCCCACCTTTCAGGCCTGATATTTGGGCTTCAATAACTTCAAAGACATTAAAGTCCAATAAATTGCATGTCTAATTAAAAAATATTCCTTAAACTAGTGCTTTGATCTACAAGCCCCCAAGGAGATAGAGAGAGCTGAGGGAAGAGACATAGCAGGGAGGGAAAGAAGTAGAAACACCGGACATCTTGAGAGCAGTCGTTGGCTGGAAGCTGGAATGAGAAATCAGGCTTGTACAGAGCTGGATGAGGCTGGATTATTTAAAAAGGAGAACAAAAAGGGTGGCTCTTTAGGCCGTGGTCTTTAGGCCACCAAAGACAAACTTTACTCTTGCTAGGTAAGCTCTGTTCACAATTGCATGAAGATATTAGTGAGTAAAACCCATTACAGTTTGAGAATCACAAGTGCAAATTAAAGCAGTGGCACTGTAAACAGGAGAAGTTACTAAATATGATGCAACCACTATTAAAAAAGGTCAGTGATCTAATTTTCCAGCATCATTTGGTGTTGACAGCAGCTGTGTGAGCATTCTATCTTCAGTGTGAGGATCTGTCACATCTAAAGCACAGCAAGTTGTAGTTGGATTTAACTGCAGCTCATTTTACTTTCTAAATACTGCTAATCTGAAACATGTTTAATTTTATTGTCTCTTTTTTAGGCTCTGAGATGATTAAGATGCAAAACATTTGAATCTAATGAAGAGATGTTGTGCAATCTTTGTACTTTTTTTTCCTTTTAACCTCAACACCAAATGCTTACATTTACCTGAAGGGGAAGATGGACGCTGTATATGAGATGGGACAGGACAGAGATGGCTGGAAGGGAAACCAAAACAGCCCCAATCACGTGGCGACAAACCCAGCCAGATATCACTAGGAGAAGGGAGCGAGTGCAGCTCATCAGGTCCTTCAAATAAAAGGTTATCCTACAGGGGGGAAAGGATGAAAAAGAATTATGAGGATGTATCTCCAGCAGCATAACTTCAAGCATTAATCAAGTTAAGCCAACTTATTTATGAGCCTGAATAAAACAACAAATGTTGATGTATTTCTCCCCTTTAACATTACCAGTTGGTGTTTATTATTGAAAAGCCTGATTAGCTACCTCAACAATGTCGCATAACTTGCAAGGATCGTGTTTTTGTGGAATGAGCAATGCAGCTGAACGTGTGGGTTGTGCAGCAAAAACGTGTGCAAAAATCCCCTGAAATATTCACTAAGCCAATAATTCATAAACAAAGAATAAGGTTTTAAAATCAGTTTCAGCTAACTGAAAAGAATTTAAAAATAGGTGAAAATCAATCTTGAGGAGCTGTGGTGCTGTGTTTCAGACAAGTTGCAAACAAGAAACAACAGTGGTGCCCAAATAAAGAGCATTACATTAGTTTATTTTGTCAATGTCAGTGAATGACATAAAGGGCCTAAACTTGGAAACAGCTAGAAGAAGCAAGCTCTGACAAAGGGGTTTATTTGTTTATCAAATGTAAAACAATCTTTCTCAGTCCGTTTGCAGAAGAGGTTTTAAGCTTAATGCAACCAAAAATTATTACGGAGGAAGAAGTGAAGGTCCTCAGTTAAGAAAATTTAGAGGAATTTACTATTTTAAAACTAAACTTTTTTTCCAACCTGCCATCTATTTTATACTGCTTATCCAGAGCCGGGTCACAGGGGCAGCTGTCTAAGCAGGGAAACCCAGACTTCCCTCTCCCTGGCCACATTCACCAGCTCGTCGGGGGGGAACCCAGGCCAACCGAGAGAAGTAGTCCATCCAATGTGTCCTGGGTCTTCCCCGAGACCTCCTCCCTGTGGAATGTGCCTGGAACACCTCACCAGGGAGATATCCAGGAGGCATCCTAACCAGAATCCCGAGCCACCTCCTCTCGATGCGGAGGAGCAGCGACTCTACTCCGAGTTCAGCCGCTTGTATCTCGTGCTCTCGGTTACTAACCACAGCTCATGGCCATAGGCGAGGGTAGGAACGTAGATCGACCAGTAAATCGAGAGCTTTCTCATTTGGTTCAGCTCTTTCTTCACCACGGCAGAGTCTGCATTACTACAGATGTCGCACCAATCCGCCTGTCGATCTCACGCTCCATCCTTCCCTCACTCGTGAACAAGACCCTGAGAAACTTCAACTACTCAACTTGGGGCAGTACCTCATGCCCGACCGAGAGAAAGCACTCCACCCTTTCCCGGCTGAGGACCATGGTCTCGCATTTGGAGGTGCTGATTCTCATCCCAGCTGCTTCACACTCAGCTGCGAATGGCTCCAGTAAGAGGTGAAGATCACGGCCTGATGAAGCCAACAGAACCATATCATCCGCAAAGAGCAGAGACCCAATCCTGAGGTCACCAAACCGGATCCCCTTAACACCTCACCTAACACATAACAGTTATGAACAGAATCCCTCCCCACAAGGGGATTGAGCACTGCATATTCCCGGAGTACCCCCCATAGGAATCCCCAGGGGACACGGTTGAACTTGTCCTCTTATGCACCCAATGCCTGCGTGAGGCAGCATAAAAGTCAGTCCAAAAGTCCAAAAAGCAAACGTAGACTGGTTGAGCGAACTCACAAGCCCCCTCCAAGACCCTGAAGAGTGTGTAGAGCTGGTCCACACTTCCATGACTGGGACAAAAACCCCACTTCTCCTCCTCAATCCGGAGTTCAACGATCCGACGGACCTTCCTCTCCAGGACCCCTGAATAAACCTTAACATGGAGGCTGAGGAGTGTGATCCCCCTGTAGTTGGAGCACACCGTCTGGTCCCCCTTTTTGAAGAGGGGGACCACCACCCCAGTCTGCCAGTCCAGGGGAACTGTCCCTGATGTGTCAGCCAAGACTGCCCAACAGCATCCAGAGCCTTTAAAAAACCTTAAGGCGGATCTCATCCACCCCTGGGGCCCTGCCACAGAGGAGCTTTGTAACCACCTCAGCAACCTCAGCCCCAGAGATAGGAGACCTCACGGCAGGGTCTCCTGACTTGGCTTCCTAGTCAGAAGACGTGTCGGTGGGATTAAGGAGGTCTTTGAAGTATTCCCTCCACCGACCCACAACATGCCAAGTCGAGGTCAGCAGCCCCCATCCCCACTCTACACAGTGTTGATGGAAAACTGCTTTCCCCTCCTGAGCCGCCGGATGGTGGACTAGAATCTTCTTGAAGCCGTCCAGAAGTCATTTTCCACGGCCTCGCCAAACACCTCCCATGCCTAAGTTTTTGCCTTAGCGACAGCCGAAGCCACGTTCTGCTGAGCCTGCGGATACCTATCAGCTGCCTCCGGAGTCCCACAGGCCAAAAAGGCCCGATAGGACACCTTTAGCTTGACGACATTCTTCACTGCTGATGTCTACCAACGAGTTTGGGAATTTCTGCCATGACAGGCACTGACGACCTTATAGCCAAAGCTCCAGTTGGCTGTCTCAACAATAGAGGCACGGAACACTCAGACTCAATGTCCCCCGCCTCACCAGGACATGGTTGAAGCTCTGCCGGAGACGGGAGTTGAAACTCTTTCTAAGAGGAGACTCCGCCTAGACGGTCCACGCAGACTCTTACAACACATATGGGTCTGCCAGGCCTGACCACCATTCTCCCCCACCATTTGAGCAAATTCACCACCAGGTGGTGATCATTTGACAGCCCTGCCCTTCTCTTCACCCGAGTGTCCAAGACATGCAGCTGCAAGTCCGATGATACAACTACAAAGTCAACTGCAGCTTGGTGTCCTGGTGCCAGGTGCACATGTGGACACTCTTATCCCTGAACATGGTGTCACCCTGCCACCAGGTGCTTGCCACTATGCCCCACCTCCAGGCATGGCTCCAGAGGGGGGCCCAGGTGACTCATGTCCGGGCAAGGGAAACCTGGATCTAATAATTTGACTCATCATAAGGGTCTATTAAGCCACGTTTTGTCTGGTCTCTCCCCTAGAGACCTGCTTGAGACGCCATGGGTGACCCTACCAGGGGCATAAAGCCCCCGATAACATAGCTGCTCAGGACTCGCAAACTCCTCCATCGCACTAAGGTGGAAGCTCAAGGAGGAGAAATTTTTTTTCATTTAATTTATTATTTGTTTGACAGGGACAGATGCATTAAAATGTACGAACATGCATTAACAGTGTCACATCATTTGTAGTTAGCGCTAATTTCCAATGCCCATCCCAGAGGGGCTCTCAAAAGGGCATAAAAAGTTTTAAATTACATAATCATTCTTAAACTTCTCAAAATAAACTAAACCCAGCAATAACAAAATCAAAATAAAGAAAATTTTCTCTGCTCTGTTATTTCTCTGCACATCTTTTTATCCAGCAAAGAAATAAAGATTTATAGCCTATTTATGCATGACAATAAGTATAAATTAATTGATCGTTTAATACTCCCAATGCTCATGCATTGAGCAAAAGACAATTGCAAAACATATTTTTAGACTTTAAGTGCTGGAATATCCAACTAGTTTTGTTTTCTTTTTTTATTTTGTTATTATTTTTTAAGGTTTGGAAATGAACCTGGTACCAACACGTCATTGTGCCAGTTTCTGAGCCAGTACTAGTGTTTCTAAAAAAAAGACTGTATATAAGCGAGTCAGGTCTGACTAGGGGAATTAATCCACTGTGGCCTATGAGCCAAATAAAACATTAAACATCATTCTGTAATTTTTGCTTGTTTCAGTGGAGAGTTGCAATCCAACACATTGGTCTATCAGTGGTCTCTTAAATCTTGTGACACTAAGGCCAAAGAGATTTAGATTTAAATGCAATGCCAGCCCACTTTAACATTTTTTAAATAATATTTCGGTGGTTGCTCTATCCTGCAAGAAAAAAAAAATCAAACCTTGGGAAATAAACACTGACTCACAGACTTTTGTTTACTAAAGTTAAAGTTTGTTATGTTAACAAACAAAAAAATTCTAATAGTTTATTTGTTATTATTTCTGATATAAAGTGGTATATAGTCTATATGGGTGCATGTCATCTGCTTAAAACCCTCACCGTATGGCAAACACTAGTGAGGCCAACTGTAGCACAGCAGCCAGGGGAGCCACGACCAGAGCAGCAAGCGCTGAAGAGCCCACAGTGGCTGGGCTCACCAGAGACGGAAGGAAGCATGCCAGGGTTAACGCCAGGAAGACAAAACAGCTGAGGAGAAGGTCCAGAAAGGAGCTGAAGGTGGAGCTTGCAAATGTCTGAACCTGAATCTGGTTCTTCACCTGCAGATAAAATGACAAGAACTACTGGCATATGTATAGCATAAATATTTTAATAAGAAACAAAAAAGATACAACTGCATATAGGCTTAATTAGGGTATTTTTGTAGTAACACTAGTTTAACAGTAGGGGGCTGCAAGACCGTGGGGGCAGTGTCAGGCAACTGGAACCAGTTATGAGAGCAGCTACAAGAAAAATATTGTTGTGTGTATTTATTATACAAATGTTCTAGGGGTAAAAATAATTGTATTGGGGAATCTATGTCAAACTACCTTCATATTAGTATAAGCAGCGATAAGCAGGGTGGGAATCACATTTACAGAGAGGGCATAAAAAGAGGTCAAAACTAGGTTATTTATACTATCAATCTTTCTGTATATCAATACAGAACACAGTTTGTGTGTCTGTGTGTGTGTGTGTGTGTGTGTGTGTGTGTGTGTTTGATCATGTTTCTGTACCTCCTCCTTGTAGCTGTTACGATAAGCCTTTTCTAGAGATCTCTCTAGGAAGTTGAGGCTGATTTTGTTGATAGGTGGCTTGAAAAAGTAGTCCTTCATCAGACTGTGAATCAGACAAAAAAAAAAAAAACAGTAAGGGGAAAAAAATTGAATTAAAGGGTAACATGGTTTTCCACTGGAACAATGCACACTTTCAATGTGACCACTAAATTTTCTGGTTCATTGACAACTTGTGTTTAAACAGTCATCCTTATCACACTGTGACATCAAAAGCCAGGATGACACCGAACACATTACAAGTTACTGTAATGAGAAATTAACATTTTATGTTGTTGTATACCACCACTGTTGGTAGGCTTTGTTTCAATTAATTGTTTAAGATGAAGAAATTTCTAGTGCGTAATTCTACCTAAATGTCCTTCATGCATAATATAAAACAACAGTACGGTGAACTTTTTATATTTTCTTTAAATTCCACCTGAAATTTGAATATCCCTAACTTTTTGTGAGTAGTGTGTATTAATTAATTAATTTTGGTTAATATGAAGTGACCCACTGGTACATTAATTTGGGCAAATCTGAACACATAAGCAAACATGAGGCAAAATATCTTGCATCACTTAAAATTTTGTATGTAGTATGTGTGGAAGGAAACTGAGAAAGTAAGATGCAAAAGTGCACCTACTTCATATCTTTTTGGGGAGTATGCATCTTTAAAGCGTTTTAGGGCAAATACAGACTTTGTGTACAAAGGTTTATTACTGATAAAGTAAAGAATTAAAGACTGTATTCATGATAAAAGAAATATCCCTTTTTATCACTGCTGCCAAGTCAGGTGCAATCAATCACTTTTGAGAGACAATATCAGTTCATAAACTCCACCTTTAACCTCTTTGCTCACCTGTCTTCCCTGATAACATCCACAAAGTGGCCATCGCTTTTCTGTTTGATGTTCTCGGCACGCAGCTGGATGAGAGCAGAGTGATCCATGCCTGAACCTGTTGCCCCCGTGCTTCCAGCCATGCCAAGGCTAGTGCCAGTTCCTGTGCTTGTACTGGTCTTCTTTTCTTTCTCCTGGAGGATGTCAAACAGGGAACTTTGACTGGCACGCACTGGGTCCTCCAGCGGAGGACTCAGGAGGCCGTTGGCTGCTCTGGGGCTGTGACCTGGGATAAACTAAATAAAGAGATAAAGGTGATAAAGGAGAAATGGGTGGGGAGAGTAATTGTCCAAAAAAAAAGGAGAATGCTGGGATTGCCTGTTGAGAGGCTCACTAAGTGACAAAATATGCTTCACAAGCTACTTGACAGGTGTAAGTGTTAATGTTACTGTGTGTCAATGTGCTCTGTACCTTGGCACTGCTTGTCTTGAGTTCTTCCTGGCAGCCATTCAGCATGGCCACATCATCACCCTGCTCTGCCACAGAGGGCCGTACTGTACTGTGGTGCACACAGGGAGGCTAGAAAGAGAAAATTACATCAGGTTGAACGGTTGACAAATTATAATGTATTATACAAAAGCAGCTTGTGCTATAAAAAATTTTCTTTTTATACAGTATGACTGAGTGAGCTGTTTGCATTAATATGTTTAGTTTAGTCTATGCAAAATTATTGGTAGCTGTGCAATCCAGTCATTACCTTCCCAATAATTAGAACTGATAAATTAATCTGAGGTTGTTTGTAACCAAAGTAAAAGCATGAGTAACATTAGGGAAAACAGTCACACACCATCTGATGAAGTTGGGCTACCCCCTGACTAGCTCAATAGAGATGTGCCAGAAAAACTGGACAACAATTTACAAAATCTTTTTTTGTCTTTCCATCTTGTAGGGTATGTACAATCAAGTTTTTTTTCTACCAGTCAAAAGTCTGGACACATTCAACCATTGGAATCAATAACTGGTAGTATATATATAGAAATATATAGACATAGATAGATAGATAGATAGATAGATAGATAGATAGATAGATAGATAGATAGATAGATAGATAGATAGATAGAT
>JBAMHW010000004.1:25668702-25691480 GCA_037177495.1 Rhadinocentrus ornatus
AAAGAAAGAAAGAAAGAAAGAAAGAAAGAAAGAAAGAAAAAGAAAGAAAGAAAGAAAGAAAGAAAGAAAGAAAGAAAAAAGCATTATCAAAGATTTCATTGTCTTATACTGTTTACCAACTTTAATCTAATAGCTCACTCATAAATACAGAAATACAGGTAAATGATTGAACAGCTTTCCTTAACCTTCACTACACACTAACGCTTACAGGAACTTTGGCAAGATCACTCCATAGTGCTCACGTACAAAATCATACATGAGTTAATAGAAATTCACACACCAGTGTTGCTCTCAAGTTCTGCTGGTGGACTGTCTGAGTGAATGTTTTAACTAAAACTGACATTTCAGACAATCCCCAGAGGGTCAACCCAGGCCGGACTCTGCACTTCCTGACAAATGACCTTTCGCCTTATGGCAGCTTCCAACCACATGATCAAAGCAATTCCCAGCGGCCCAAAAGGTCACCGGCTTCCTTCTGGTCCCACACACAAAAATAGTGAATATATAAGTGAAAATAAACAAGCTATAAGCAGCTTTTATTTCAAGACAGGACGTAAAAGGTACTCAGACAGAATAGTGGCAGGATTGGTATTGATGCAACTACTTTGCAGTGAAAGTAGTTGTAGTGTCAAATTGACGTCTGTGCGAAAGGGAGATCTCGGATGGAGGGATACATTTTAGGAGATGCAGACATGTTGCATCACACATCACCAAACCGACTCCTGAGCCAGTGTGAAGAAGCAAAAGTGAGCAATGGTAGCATGATAAAAAGGTCTTCTTAGCAATATTATATCACAATCTATGTGTGGAAGGCCTTACTGAGATGGAGAGGGAGGAGACTTAAGCCATATAAGAATTAAAGCCAATCAACTTCAAACCAGAAGTAGAAAAGGTTTAATTAATGTTCCATATTTTATCATGATGTCACTTTGTTCTCTTGTTTTTCACTGTCATCTCACTGCTTGCAACAGTCATAAAATAACAACTCCAGCCCTAAAAATAGACTTCAGCTTGTTTTTGCATTTCCACAAACTTGGCCGTGCATCTGTTTGACTTTACCAAAAACTACTGCTCTAGCTTATAACTTCTCTTGTCTAGTCATCCTGTCTTAATCTTTCTCCCACCACTTGCCCCCCAACATTAACCCTCCAGCTTTCTCCCTGGTCATTGGCGGGTCTTGAGAACAGGGCTCAACAATAGCAGAAGCCTCCATATTTGGACAGGCTGATGGAACCAAGGGATGAGGCTCTCACACAATCCTCCCTCAAACATCCTCCCTCCCATCCCTTCTCTCATTTGGGCCATCATTTCAGTACAGGGAGTTCCTCCCCCCCCTCTTCTTTGACCTTTCTCTCCCTCCCAGTCCTCCAATTTCTTTTAGAAGTTTTTTTTTAATCACCCTACAGGGATTTATTAAGCATCTATGAGGAGTTTGATGGGTCAGTGAGCATGAGTTCTTGGGTTCTGGCTCAAACTCAAGATCTTAGTCACGATCCAGTGGAAAGGAGTTCTAGGAGGAACACTGCAGCTTTCCGATTTACATGCAACACATGTAACTTCAGCAATTATCAATCTCTTTCCTCGAGTGAGCATTTTTGTGGCATGTAGGAACAGTGACGCACTCCGACTGCCACTGCGTCACTCTGATAAACACCACACACACACAAGCACACACACACAGCTGTTATAAGGCATTTTTGTTCTTCAGATCACAGAGATTCTGAGTTTCTCCAAAAGAGGCTGCTGACAGTCCTTGAGGAACAAATGACCAACCTTGGTCTAATAAGTCAACTCGCAAAATCCACAAATTTCTTCTAGTGAGTTGACTGTAAGTTCTAGTTGGTTAACAGAGTGCAGGAATGAATTGAAGCATAAAACAGATGCAGCGAGGTAGTGGATATGCATCATCCTTATAAGGCCGTAACTTAGTGTAATAGATCTCTAGAGCAAATGATTATTGAATAACACAGTGTCATATGAATCATACATGTGTTGCATGGGGTGAATCATTCTGCTTTATGCCATGGATTCACAATGCCCTCATTAATCTCTCTCTCTCTCTCTCTCTTACACACACACACACACACACACACACACACACACACACACACACACACACACACCTTTTTTCTGCCCAGAGTTAGACTGTGTGAAATCCATGACCAGAAAATATGCCCCCCATATTTCCCTCCCTCTTTCTTCTCTTTCTTCCCTCTAGTCACATAAGTCTCTCTTTCCAGAGAGCACCAGGGAACAGCCCTTTAAATCCCAGATAGTGATCAGCAATCCAGACTGGCAGAAACATTAAATCTACACTGACTTCTGAACCTGAAATAAAATTGAAAGGACCAGTTTTGAATAAAGTAAATAGAGTAAACATCACTCATCAATGGAAATGCAATTAAAGGAAACGCATACTATCCCCAACTTAACTATTGAGAAAAAGTTTGCATAAAAAGTACATGTTAACTTAACATCTAATAAATACAGTGTATAAATCTAATGATATTGCACATCATCATAAATGCTATGAATAGGTGGAACAAATTGATTAAAGTTATTTCCATGTTGATTATATATTATAAATTCCAGTCTTTTTTCTGACATATTTAGCAGGAAATTACCTCCATCCAGCTTGTAAGAGCCATTCAAAATGTTTGGAGTAATGATTACTGGGTGGATGATGTTTTTATTTGGTTGTCATGGTGATGTGCAGTGTGGGGTCACGTGGATGTGGCAGGTGACGGGATGAACTAATAAAAAGGAGTTGTCAGTCAGTCAAGGGTGGTTTTGTCAGAGAGAGGAGGGCTGGGTAGCTGTAATTTTGTTGATTGCTGAGCCACGCTGTACTTACATGCTGAGATTAATAGACCAAAGTATATGTTAAGTCTAAATGTGCTACATTCGATCACTTGTTAACTTCAACAAGTTTATTGCTGCATCCTGCCCAGTGCGTTAATTCTGTGAAGTCATAAAAGATGATTAATAAAGGGAGATATGCATCAGATCAAAGAGTCTTATTTTGGACCAAGACGGCACGTCACACAAACAGACCAAACCCATCCTTTGCCTCACTGGTGACTGTGGAAGTTACTACATAGCTTTATGATGGGGCAGTCAAAATATTGAAAAAAGTTTTCAAGCTCAAGGTGTCTTTGTTTATCATCCATTCTTTGCATGTACATTAAGTTAATCTCACCCTGAGTTTTTTTTTGCGAGACCATAAACTCTCATATTGCTCTGTCTTATAAGCAACTCATCTTGGATTTTTTTAACAGACCTGAAGCCATGCATCGTGTCTTTTATTCAGAACAGCCATTTAACACAGCATCAAACTGTAGCTGGCAAACACACACACACAAACACATACACTCAGCTGTTGCAAATGTGGTAATTTTAAGAAGTTGTCAAATTACACACACGCACACACACACACACACACAAAAATAAAAAATAAAAAAATAAATACTGACTGGCAGGTGTATGGGAGATATTACCATGTGTGTGCAAACCCCAAATGAAAGTTCACAGCTGTCCGCGGCAGGTTTCCACCCACTCACATACATATACACGTTCAATTTTTCAACTCTGACAGTCATATGCTCTGTGTGAGCTGGTCAATTAGTAACAATTCAGCAGACGTGTTGGGTGAGCCTTTGTCCCCTGGCAGTGAATTATTATGACAATCCAACATTTGATGACCAGTGGGTCAAAGGGATGACCATGACAAGGCGTTCTTCTACATTTAAAGAATTTCTTACAAAAAAAAAAAAAGGACTTTTAAATTTTTTTTTTACAAGTTATGCTTAAAAAATTTGGATTTTTTAATCTAATTAGGTTGCATTATTTATTTTACTTGTGTCATCTTTTCCAGCAATAGCAATATGTTTAAAAAAACTTTTTAAAAGTGGATGTATCTGCTAATACTAGTGAACAAATCCTTCTCCATGGATTGTAATCACATGTAGGTTTTCTGAGAGCTAAAACCTCTCTTGTACCAAGGGTTATCCTCTAACAGGCAGTTTCTGATAACCACAACTCTCTGGGATAATGAGGCTAGTTTATTTTTAAGACAAGGACTTTAAATGTGGTCTGCACTCACTTTTGTATCCTCGAGTACAGCATCCTTAGTGGAATATAACAGTGTGCACCCAGATGTTATGTTCCCATTAATGCCATGCTGGGGTGAAACCAAATATATCCACAGGCTACTTTTTGCTCACCCATCCCATGCATTGAGTCATTTGGCAAAAGAATCAGAAAGCTGTAATTAATGGCATACACTTTACTGTTCTTACAAATAAATAAATAAAGCAGAAATATGAGATAAAGTGCACATTAACTCATTTCAGTAAAGCTTAGTGTATATTTGTCCGAGTTATCAATATCCAACCACATCATTTATTAGTGTCAGTCCAGTTTTAAAAGCTTCATTTTCACAGTTTTGGTTGTACTAACAATATAAATATATATATATATTTTTTTTTTCTAGTGTCATGGAAATGTGCAAATAGCCTGGGTTGCCACACAGCGCTCTAGAGTGTGACCATTTTGGTCACACATGCGGCAAAAAATTCATCAAGTGCGACCCACCAGCACCAGTGCTCCTCACATGTAGATCTTTAACTTCTGTGAATGACTGTCTCTTTTGAGCCTGTTAATTCTGTGTTCTTTCCTTCTCAAGGAAGAATGACACCACAATAACAAGCCATTGCGAGGCAGAGAAAGGATGGGTTCTCTCCACTAATTGGCTCTGATCAGCATTTGTACACCATGTTGGTTTGCAATTGCGAGCAGCACACATCAGGGATCTGGTACGATGAGGGACGACAGAGATTCCAATAAAAACGGAATCGGTTGTAAAATGTAAAATATTGTGGAATTTGCTCATATGAGGGTGTGATCTGCTTCTCCTTCTTATGTCAGGTTTTTTTTATTCTCTCTGAGCCAAATGAACAAAAAAAACAAGACAGGAGTTAAACAGATTTAACAGCTGCAGCCTCCCATATCTGTTTCTGGTGAAGCATTAGGCTGAGAAAATATTGGCTGACGAAGAATGTTGCCAGACAACCTCCATCAAATTTACCACGTGTGTTTGAGCTGCACGTAGAGGCTGTCCTAAAGAAGATCTGTAGAAAAAAAAAAAAAAAAAACTATCAATATTGCAGCCCTGTAACACCATGTAGAAACATAGATCGTGTCGCATGGATCCAGTATACATCAAATTTAAAACTAACATAATGTAAAAATCCTCATTGAGCCATAAAAATCCATAAAGTTTGAACAGCCATGAAAGTTTGCATTGATTTAGATGGCAACAACTTTGCTTTTGTCATGGCCCCATTCTTAGTACGATTTTAACTTATCTGTGAGGATTTGTTTCTGTATCCACAGACTGAGGGCGCTCTGGCTTCTGCCTACTGCAGGTATGATACTTGTAAGTACAACTCTACTTCACAAACACACACTAAATCCCCTTAAGTATTTGTGAAATCCAGGCAAACCCACACATTAGAGGCAATATCATGTCTCAAGACTGTTACATAAAGATTAACAGAATGACTGACAACTCACATACAAATACATTTAATATTAGGAGGGAAAATGTTTGGAGTTCAACTGATTACAAAAACAGACTCTTTCTAAAAATAGCAAGACTCTTTACAAGGACAGAAAACTGCAGGGATAGACAATTCAAAGATTATTACTGTGTGGGTGTTCATATGTGTGCATGGACAAGGAGACCTTTTGGAAAAAGGGTGTATTGTTGTTCCTGACACACTTTCAAGTGGGTGTTTAAGGGTCAGAATATTTATTTTATTGGTTTAAGTTCGAAATAGGTTAATGTTTTATAATCATTAAGTTCTTTCTATGTATGTCCTCACAAAGGTAGAAGTACAAAACATAAGAGTGTGTTTGCTATACATCTGCAATCAGGCAAGGACAGGGCATGGCACGCTTATCAACAGTGAACACACACGCAAACAAACTTCACTCATGACATTCTTAAGCAACAGAAATGACTAACTTGCAGTGAAATATGCGGGAAGTATAAATAAAAGAGTTTGGTTGATGGCTACCTGGAAAAGACAGTATATGTAACTACAGATTCATAAAAAGAGACAACAGGATGTTACTACAGGTCTATTAGAGTGTGAGATATGCAGAGGAAAACACAGGGGTAACTGAATATCTACAGGCAATGAAAGAGGAAAGTTGACTATCTGGAGAAAAGTCCTGCTATCTAAACTACTGACTGGTGGTTACTGACTGATTGCTGCTGGTAGTTTGCACTGTCAAAAAAGTGGTTTGCCATGATGTAGACAGAACACTGCAGGGGTATTCATGACTGTAACTAAAAGAAGCATAGTGCCTCGAAGTCTGAAGAGCTACCAAAACACCAATTTGTTTTAAAAATAAATCCTGATTGTACAGTTTACTGCAAAAATCTTGATTTGTTGCCTCATTTCCTTTCGTAATGGCTATATGATCTTAAGGCTACTTTAACAAATCAGAATTGCATTTTGACTTAAACCATTTTTAGACAAGTGATCAGAGAGCCACAATATGTGTGTGATATTCATATCTCAAGTAAAACTATGTATTACATCAAGTATAATAGTGAAGTCTTTTTAGAGTCAAAGCTTTCCTACAAGAAAATGTCATATTGTCATAAAATAAATCTATATTAGAATTTAAAACATCCTGAGGGATCAGTTTAAATTATTTGTACTCTACATGTAAGCATCCTGTTATAAGTGGAATAAAATAATCTGTTGACCTCTAAATCATGAGGATTTCATTGCACTATAGCAATGACAGTAGCAGCAGTTTAAGGAAAAGATTTAATCTTTCACATCATCTGGGGACACTCTCTCTGGTGTGAGAGGAAGTTCCAGCATGAGCCAAAACTTTCAAAATAATTTTTAACACAATTCAAATCAGTCATGATTAACACACCAATGGCAGATGAGACAACTGACAATGATCATATGAACATAATCAAGATTCTTGAGCAGGTGGACAGCATCTCAGTCACCGCCTGCTCTTGCACACAATAAGATGACTATTCAGTTTAAATTTGATTATGGAATGTCTGAGAGGTGCTGTACTATAAAACAGATGCTAAAATAGGATTTCCTTTAGGACTACTTTATGGTTGATAAGTCACTACATCATGGGTGTGTATAGTTTCCACCGTTATCTGTCTGATTCACCTTTCATTCATTCAAAGAAACAATGTGGAGACAGAAAACAACCAAAACTCGATGCTTCATAGTGGGAGCATACAAACTAAAGGATAACATCAAGCTGGCTGTATCTTCTATAAAATCGGTGTGTGGTCCTAGTAACAAATGCTAGTGTATCAATCCTTTATTGACTTTTTCTTACTTTGCCCATAACTCTACTTGTGTAACTCATTTCTGAAAATTCAATCACAAGTTGACAGCTCTTGCAATCTCTTGAGGATGCACGGAAATGTGACCACAAACCAGTTTCAGAGTTTTCCAGCACAGCAGTAAAACAAAATCCAATCACAGATGGCCATTCCAGACTTAAAGTTCTTGCCATTCTCTTGAGAAAAAAGGCAAATAAAAGCAATTCACTCTTTCTTTGAATAATCAACAACAGTTTTTAGCAGAACAGCTATTATTAACATGAAACCATATTACTGGATATTTGCAATAAGGTTTTGGTCTAAGCCTCTGTATTGTTGACATCCCTTTTTTAGACATATGTTGAAATGCAATTCAGTGCCACGTGACTTATCCCTGGTGATCAGATCTTCTTATGATTTGGAGAGAAAGGGTACTGTCTGAACAGAACTGACATTTGTCTACAGCAGACATAATTACACACCTCATTTAAAAACATAATGTAAATCATAGATTAATTGCAATAAAACAGAAAATAAAAAAGTCTTAAGTCATATGAAAACAACCATATTCAATAAAAGACACGTTTGCTACCAGGGATGCAAGAGACATTGTATATCAAGGAACAACAGGTTGCAGGTTAGTGTGTATGAAAGTGCAGGAAAAAAAAGAATGATCAGTAAAGAAAAAGAGACATTCACACAGTTCATGGTACATAAACAACATAAATGTTAAAATTAGCTTCTACACTCTCTGCACACCTGCTGGTGATAAATTTCTGTGTGAACGGTGCACGTGTGTCAGTGTATCTAAGGCAAAAAAGCCTGATCAGTCACTTTGTTATATTTCCTGGATGCCTTATCTTTATTGTTAAACATACACACACACACACACATACATGCACACGCACGAACAGACAAGTTTGACAAGCCTGTGCAGTGCGGCTGCTTGCTGAAACATGAATATCTGAGGAGGAGAGGCAATTATAACACAACACAGACAGCAAGCTTACTTCTATTAGTCTCTGCTTTAATATTCACCTCTTTTACTGCATGTTTGGTAAAAAAAAAAAAAAAAAGCTGAAAAACCTTGGCCGCAGAAAGTAAACAATATATACAACAGCTTTATAATGCTGCCAAGGTGCTATAGTGAAAAGGACTCAATTTATGTTCTAGTGAAAAAGCTATAGCGAAAGAGAAATGCAGTTGATTAAATTTACAAATTTACATTGTTTATTTAGGGAATATTCAGTTACATATTTACTCAGTTAAAAACAGTGATTCAAGAGTTGCAAACTGAAATAAAAAACACATGCATGCCTCTTGAATGTGTGAATGTACAAATAACACATTTATGGCCACACACAAATGTTACCTTTGCATGATGCTAATTGAATCTGAAAAGGAGCCAGTGCTATGCTATGATACCATGAGAAGAGTTCAAAACCCAAACCTTGAGTCTAGAAGCGGTATTGTAAAACCTGCTGCTGTGCTGCACCATCAAATAAAAGCTGTGATCGACAAATCCACACATAGATTAAAAAGAAAACCTTAAAACCTACTAACTCCTTTCCTTAACTGACCACATTTATCGAGGGAAGCCTAGAAAAAACGTATAACTACAACAGATGAAGGGAAGGATATAAAAACCAGCTTCACAAAAACACTAGAGAGGAAAACTGCAGTCCTCACCACCTGCAGTGAAATGTGCTACTGCCTGTGTGCTAGAAGCTAAAAGAGACATGGCAGGACTGAATTAGAAAGGACAGATGAGACGAGTAGCTGAGCAGAGGGATTGGGAGCAACCAGTTACACAACAGCAATTCAAACAGGAGGCAAATAGAGGATTTTTTAGGAAGAAATAAATAATAATCTCACCGGAAATATAATCTGTGTGCAAAATCTAACACCATTACTGAAAAATTTAAACCTGAAAACAATGTGGCCGAAACAGTCAGAAAATTAATCCTGTGCATGTCCTGATTTGCTTTGTAGCGGAAATGGATGTTGTTCATTGCAGCAGTCCTGACTGTTTTGTATATAAACAGAAATAATGATTTAAGTTGGTAAGAAAGGCAAAAACTGGTTGAAAAAAAAGAAAAAAGGTGTTATTTTATTTACAACTGTTTCCAATTATTTTAAAGTTGATGTGTCTGTAGCAAATTTCCCATGAAATTCTCCTTAATGTTGTCCTGCTAGTTTGGAATTCTTTTTTTTTAGTCTAAGACAACTTGTAAATTGTAATAAATATCTACCATAGGAAATTTGTTATTTTTGAAGCACCACATTTTTATTTCTATTTTTAGGTTTTAAAATAAAGAAAAACATAAAACCTTTGCAAAAAGAGGATAGACAGACTTTCTTCGATGGAATGTAGATATTTGTGGAAAATTATGTAAAAAAAAAAAAAAAAGCCTAAAATTTCTAACATAATGATAAGAAACATTCATTAAAAAAATATTTCTGGTACTTTTAGTGTGATTTTGTTGTGGAAATTCAATGCAATTATTTCATGAAAAAAATTACAAAAAAATCTGCATTTCTTCTTATATCTATATTTAAAAAACATTAGTTAGCTCTCTAGCATTTTTCTATGTATTAAGAGGCATTGTGGAAGGTCCAGAGAGCCACAAATCTAATCTAATGAAATTTTTTTACCATCATTATCTTCATTTTTTTCAAATACATGTTTGTGTGTTTTAAGAGAGTTGCACAATTTATACTTCAAACTAGCAAGTGTAAACATCTTGTTCCTTTAAAAAGCTTGAAAATATGGTTTAGTTTGCTTCGTAAAGAGTGAAACAAACAAAGGCAGATATTAGGGAAGGTGTAGTGAACCAGTAATATACTAATAACAGTTTCTGACTAATCAGTAATATTGAGCAACTCTTCTTTTGGCATTTTCAATTTGTAGTTTTAAACTTGTCCTTGTTTTTATTTGCAAATCAGTGCATTGTCCTTTTAGTCAATCTGATAAACTAAGTTTTTAGATTAAAAAAAAGTAACATTAAATATAGGAATAATTAAATGTTAAATTGAAAATTTAATTATTTTTTTCATTGCAAAAAGGTTCAATTTAGTCCAATTTCATGACTTTACACTCAGTTACTGAATATGTCTCATTTATCTACAAGATTAATTTAGCCATGCAAGCCTCTTTGTATATCTAGCTGGTATTTTTGTTGGTTTTGCATGCTAAATCTAACTTTTCTGCCACTCACCTCTGAAAAAAAAATCTGCTGCTTATGCAACGACATGTTTAACTTTCTGCTCTCATCTCTGTGGAGGCAAAGTGTTTAAATGTGAGGACTGACGTAGCTTAACGAAATGAAAAATGGAGCTGCTACAACTACATTCACATTGCAACTTCCTGCTTTTGACACTGATGGGATTTGCAAATCTAATAAAGGTCTCATCACGACAAGATGAAACATGTCATTGCTGTTATTAGCTCCAAACACAGCACAGTAATCCTGCTTTACACTCCAAAACAATCCATCAGACATGGTTAGCATCCAAATCTTCATAGTAGAAGTCAGACAACTGAGCGATTCTCTATCGCTAGATAAGAGCAAATGAGACGAAAAAGGTGCAAAATGTCAACACTGCAGCAAAAAAACGACTGTGGAAGCTGTTTTAGCCAGATCTCCAACAGCTGTTATTTATTAAATGGCTAGCATGTAGCTAGCCAGAGTCTGAAAGAAGTTTAAGTTGTCGATGAGAAGAAATAACTTTTCTGTTGCTTTTGGTTAAATTTTGTAGATGTACAGAAATTACTGCTTGAGTAATTTTATATACGTAAGCATATCAGTGTAAAGTGACTGGTTAGCTTTGGTTGTTAATCTCTGATCACACTACAGCAATGTCTTTTATTAAAGTATAATTGTTTAAGATAAACATTTGTGTTGTAATATTTTATGCTTCGGATAAAGATTTTTAATTTATACTTTTAAAAAGCAAACAACTCAAATTATGGTATACTTGTGCAAAGTGCTTTATTTTTTTTTATTTTATTTTTTTTAAAGCTGAGACATTTTAACCCAAACTTATATTTCAAGGTGTGATGCAAATAAGATTAGTAATATCGTATTGTATATTTCAAAATTAGGCTACGGCTCTTTCTTTTCAGTTGCCATGTGATAATGATAGCAGACAAGCAAACTGCAGGTAGACCTGCAACTGACAAATTCAGCGTTTCATATGTTAAACGTGTTCATGTCATTACTTTTATTAATAAGTGACATTGACAATAACACAATCAATAAATCCAAACTACCAGTACCTATCCCTAGTAAATAGCTTTGCTATTTTCATATAGATTTTTTTAGCTGCTGCATAAACCCAGACAGTGCATTTCTTAAACTATGGTTGACAAACTAACTGCATCTAATTCATAGACAAACACTGCTTAGTGAGCTCAGTTCTTGGCACTAACAGGAGAACACTGTGATGGGTGTTGAGATATTAAGAGAAGAATAGCTCAAAGCATGCCGTCTGAGGTGACTCATTCAGCCTGCTGGGGGATCTATAGTAGAGCTTTGACTAAAGACAGACACACAGCACTACAGCAGCATTACACAACAGACCACTAGTACAGACAGACCCGGGTGACAGGTGGGAAACTGAGGCAGTGACTGGGAAAACACAGCAAGGGTGAGGAAAAACAGAGGAAATAATGACAGACATGAAAGACAATGTTAACAGACAGAAGGCAAGAAACCGACCAATATTATTCACTTCATCACTTACACATGAAAGAGACATTAAATGCACCAGGGACTGCAAACACATTGTAAGCTTTTTTTCAATACAATGAAGTTCATAGTGTCTATATCTGTTTGATAACATGAGAACTAAATCAGCTAAAGCTATTTTAAAACCAAAATGAGTCAGAAAGTATGAACTGTATTTTAAGAGTTTGAATGAGACAAGGGATTGATCAGCCTGGATTAAGCCACAAAGTAGCTACTGCAACAGGACAGTTTAAAAAATAAATTGGAGGCAAAGAGAAGTAGAGATAACATATCATGAGAGGCTGTTCATATACAAAACAATAATGCAAAATGATGAGATGGCAACACTTGACTACAACAGTCAGACGTAAGTGGTCTTAATTAGAGAAGCACAAATGCTGCAAAAGAAAAGTTGTTAAAAAAATTGAGTGAACTTCTAAAAAGAGCCATCCAGCTAAAAAGGTTTTTTGAGGAAACTTAACTAAGAGTTCTGGTGTTTTGTGAACTCAAATTAAGAGGATAACAAAGCAGAATCTTAAATTTATCAAAGTTAGGATAGCTATTCAGGTCGACTCGTGTCTTTGATAGTAGTCTCAAGTTTGTCAAACTTTATATTTCAGTTTTGATTTATGCTCTTTATTTAGGTTGACACTGCATGATTTTTTTTTTTTTATTTACTTAAAAATGCTTTCCAGCAGGATGACTTATTTTTAGTTTCTTTCTACTATTTATAGTTGAGAAGTCTGTATTTCATCCATCTATTTTCTATACCCATTTACAGGCTGGAGCCTATCCCAGCAGCTACTAGATGAGAGGCAGAGTACACCCTGGACAGGTTGCCAATCAGTCAAAGAGAGACAAACAATCATTCTCACTAACACATACAGACTCAACACTGATATAATTGATTGTGGCTTTGAATTAGTCTGTAATGACGTTGCAACAGAAAATTATGCATAATATGACTTTAAAGGGAAGTATGAATTATTTAATACAGACTTCCTGGGTAGCACGGTGGCGTGGTTGTTAGCACGGATGTCTCACAACAAAAGACTCCTGGTTTGAGACTTGGCCTTTCTTTGTGAAAATGGCTCCAGGGCTCCAGCCGCACGTGACCCTGTGCTGGAATAAGTGGGTACTGAAAATGGATGGAATTCATACTTTTAAGATTCAGGGCGCATTCACACAGGGACTGTTTGGTCTGCATTAAACTAACCCTCATCCGCTTCCACGGATAGTATGGTTCATTTGAAGCAGTGTGAATGCGCATGCGGACCAAAGAAGCAATCTCTGGTCCACTTGAAAACTGTGATTCTTGGTCGACTTTCAAGTGAATTCTGGTGCGATACCCCTGCAGTGTGAATGAAAATGGACCATCCAGTGAATCAATGAGATGAAGTGATGTAGGACTTTTTGTAGCTAAACATTTCCGATAACTCGCTGTCTCTTCTGCTTATACTGGACAGGTTCTGGTAAAAACCTTATTGGGTTTGAACACTAAATAAAAACATAAACCTCCAGACTTCATAAGTTGGTGTTGCTCCATGGCTTACTTGCAATGAAAGAGCCAATCAATGAGCTGGATTTTCTTCATCTGTCTTGTTGGTCAGCAGTCGTTTTGGGGAATTTCACCCCTAGTGGGCAACTTTTTTAACTGCATGACCTTGTCCAGGCAGTTTGGTCCACTTCAGTAAAGCGCAATGTGAACGCAAACCAAACCAAATTAAGGTGCAAATCCCCGTCCAATTGAACTGAGTCCCCCAGACTATCTTTGAGTTAATGTGCTCTTCCTCAAGCAATTAGGTTGAAGCAGCCCTTTTGACATAAGTCAAAAAGTTCTCAAAAAAGTTTTGAAGCTGTATGCTTTACTAGATAGTTCACTCAAAGTTTTTTTATTGTACAACAATTTGGCATTTTGACAAATCCCTGTCAAACGGGGCAATTTGAGATGTGCAGATTAATGGCTTCATAGAGATATTATTACACCATTCAGTGTTCAATACTATTTTTATCCCTCAATTAAAAAACTCGATGTGAAAGAAAAAAACAAAACAACACAATGCTAATCATTGTTTGTCTGGATCAAAGAATCGAAGTGTTCAGTGCCATCTCATGCTCTGAGCAGGAAATGTTCCTCTCTCTTTCAGTGGGAAACCAAATGCCATCCAATCTCCTCTTTTCTCCTCAACAAAAACCTCTTGTCAATATTTCACTCTGTCACCGTTCACCAGTCTGGAAATAGACAGTGATGGCACCATTTAGTGCCAAGTGTGAATACACTCTGACATAAGGCCTGGCAATAGAACAGACAGTCTCTTCTCAAAAGTGACCTAATATTAGAGAGCCCACAAGGAACTCCCTGCTGGAGAGATTAGTTACATTGATTGAAGCAGAACTGCATATTGTATTGTGTGTGTGCGTACATATTCGCTGGCAAAGGTAAATGTAATTATGGATCATTTGTCAAGATTACTTATATTAAAACACCCTTATGAATGACAAGGCTTCAACATGTTGCTATGCCAAAAGTGATAACTTAAGTCCCAACTTTAATTGGTCAGCAGTAAAAAAAAAAGAAAAAAAAAAAGGGAAGCACATTTTGGTATTTGAGAGATCGTAACCATCAAAATGCCTATTGTTTAAAACAGATTAATTATCAAACAACCTATTACATCCCTTGTGTAGAGCAGCTCCTTGCACAATAAAATGGAGTCCCCATTTCAAGAGGATGTCCATTCAGTTGTTTTATTTCATTGGACAGATAAAGATTCTGGCTTTGTAAACCATACATTAAAAAACTTCATTTAAAACAATAGTAATTAATGGCAAAGCATGCACAGAAGAAATGTTTGGAAACACCTTGTTATTTCCCTTTTAAAAACAAATACATGTATTATTTTAATGTGCAAATTAGTCTACAGTTAAAAG
The DNA here is from genome assembly GCA_037177495.1 of Rhadinocentrus ornatus. Classification (NCBI taxonomy): domain Eukaryota; kingdom Metazoa; phylum Chordata; class Actinopteri; order Atheriniformes; family Melanotaeniidae; genus Rhadinocentrus; species Rhadinocentrus ornatus. Next base: position 25,683,739 of record JBAMHW010000004.1, read on the forward strand.
AGTTCTTGCAGACCTTAATGAACATTTGCACTCGTCTAACTGGCAGGAAACATTGGTCCAACATATGAACCGTCAGTTAATATAATGGAAAGGATGATAAAACTCCTTTCAGAAGGTAATTCAACATCAGCAAAACATTTGTGGCTGTTTCTAAATCACCATTAACAGCTAAACAGAAAAAATAAGGTTACAGTGGGCTACAGTGGTGTTCAATTATGAATCTTCACTTGGCAAGGACATGATGCTGGAACCTTGGTTTGGTGCCCAAAGAGAACAAAGCAAATTTCCACACTCAGAGAGGAAAATGGCAATGAATGGTGGGTAAAAGACCAGGGACAATAGCAGGCATTACCTCTAAAGTAAATGCACAATGGTACTTTGATATTTTAGACAATTTTCCTGTTGCATTGAGCAAAAGTAGGTATTTTGATGATTAAATTGTTGTTCATTATGATAATGTATTTTGCCACAGAGCAGAGCTTTGAACCTTTCTTTACACACTGGCTCAATAGCATGGCCAGCAAATTTATTAAGAATTTTTCTTTTTCTTTTTTCTAAAGAAGATTAATATCAAGGTTAAATTCTGCAAATCTCATGTCATTTGCTATACGAGAAGGTTTTAACCTGATTAATGAAGAATACTGTTTGTAATTAGTGAAACCTTATGATGATCAATTTAATGTGAAATTAAATGTTTTTTTTTTTTTTTTTAGAATGTTTTGCAAAGCAACAATGTTAAGCTGTTAGATAAAAATGTTTTTCTACTAAATTTGATGAAGGAACAGTCTCTTAGAGTGGTTATTCCACATTTTATTTGTTTGCAAAGGGTTTAAAAAAAGAAATGTGCTTTTTTCTTTCTATGATTATTTTTGCACAAATCTTTAACACAAATACATTTTATCTGTGTTTTTCTCTAAGTAAATGCCCTGACCCATTAATCTCTGTTTATGGACTCAATCAACTAATGCTGGACAAGTTACACACAGGCACGCTGAACTTTTTTCCCCCTGCCTTCTGGTGTCTTTCTGGCCTATGCACCTTCCTACTATTTTTCCTGCAGGTGGTGGGCACAATTTGATGAGCACCTGTTTAATCCAGCAGAATAGCCTGCCTCAGAACAGTAAATCCACCCAGTCCTCTTCTTATTGACTGCAATCTCAGCTCAGGCGACCTAACCGCAACAACAAGCTGATGAGAGCTAAAACAGACCCGAGAGGTTTTGCCTGCCAAACTGACCTTGTTTGTCTTCTTCCAAACAACCTTATCAAATGATCCCTTGTACTATGCCAGCTTTCTGCATCAGTCAGGGTTTCATATCTAAGCCTTCCCTTAAAAATATATGCTTATCTTGTCATCCTTGAGCTGGTAGCATCCATTAATATTGTTATTATGCAAGTTGTTAACATTTGTCTGCTGTGAGGATTTCAAATCCATTTGTTGTATTTGGAGATTAAATGTTCTAATCTCGGTGGCACAATCCTGTGTCATTCAGAACATATCTGTAGCGTTCTGCTACAAAATATAACACTTACAAGCTGCACTTATCCCTACGGTACCAGAGTTCAGCATAATTAAGATTTTAATAAATAGGGTAATACATGATCTTCAGCAAAAACAAGTCAAGTGGCTGTTAAGAAAAGTTAAACAGCATCCAATTGATATAACCCAAACTATGTTCCTTTTCCTGGTGCTCTAATCTCTTAGTCTAACAGCTTGATCTCTGCTGAGGCTGCTACACCATTTTAACAGGACTAGCTGGTCAGATAACATTTTTCAGTGTAGTCTAAACATGCAATGACCCCAGTCAGACCTTATGACCATGTGCTAAGGTGTACACATTTACTCAGAACATTTATTCTGTAAATGTTTGACTTTTTTAAAACAAAAATAAAACTGAGGTGATTGCCTTTGGAACCAATAAGAAATGATTAATGATCACCATAGACCCTATTCTTTACACCTTAAAACCACCAACCAGGCCAGAAATCTGGGTGTAGTGATGGATTCAGTTTTGAAAAATGCATTAAGGGAATCACAAAGCCGGCCTACTATCACCATAAGTATATGTTAAGGGTGAAAAATGTGATGTCCCCAAAAGACCTGGAAAAACTAGTTCATGCTTTCATCTTTAGTCGGCTTGATTATTGTAACAGTGTTTTTACAGGTCTACCTAAAAAATCCATTAGACACCTGCAGCTTATTCAGAACTCTGCTCGAGTCCTCACTAAGACCAAGAAAGTGGACCACATCAATCCAGCTCTGAGGTCTTTACACTGGCTGCCTGTTTGACAGAGAATAGACTTTAAAGTTCTGCTGCTGGTCCATAAAGCTCTGAATGGTTTAGGACCAAAATACATCAGTGACCTCTTTACCCAGTAAGAACTTACCAGACCCCTCAGGTCATCTGGATCTTGTTTTTTATCAGTTCCCAGACTTAGAACTAGACATGGGGAAACTGCATTCAGCTTCTATGCTCCACATGTCTGGAACAAACTCCCAGAAAGCCTCAGATCAGCTGAAACACATTAGTGTTTTTCATTAGTCAGTCATTATGTGTACTGCATATTCCATTACGGGTCGCGGGGTAAGCTGGAGCCTATCCCAGCATTGTTTCAGGTGAGAGGCAGGGTACACCCTGGACAGGTCACCAGTCCATCGCAGGGCCAACATAGATAGAGACAAACAACCATTCACACACACACTCATTCCTAGATATAAATATAGAGTCACCAATTAACCTAACATGCATGTCTTTGGACGGTGGGAGGAAGCCGGAAAACCCAGAGAGAACCTATGCATACACTGGGAGAATATGCAAACTCCACACAGAAAGGCCACCAGCCCCCCCCACAACCTCCGCCAGCCGAGGCTAGAACCAGCAACCTTCTTGCTGTGAGGCTGCGGTGCTAACCACCACACCACTGTGCAACCGAAACACTCTTTTTATTTAAATCCAGGTTAAAGAGCCACCAGTTATCTGCTGCATCTGAATAGTTATTATTTTAATCCAAATCTGCACCCTTTGTTTTAAGATTAGATTTTTAAACTTGATCATGTTTCACATACTGTTATTATGTCATTGTCTTTCTTCTTCCTTTCTCTTTTGTTTTTAATTATAAATTATACTTCTTATTTTCTGCTGTGATGTTTTAATGTCTCTGTAAAGCACTTTGAATCCTTGTCATTGAATTGTGCAATAAAATTAAACTTGTCTTGATCCCAAATTCAGTATCAAACATTTCATCACAACTTAGTAAACTCTGAATTTAACCTTATTGCACATTTTTCTATAATTATTAGTCAGTGTAACCTGTGTCATTTTCTGCGAAACATTCATATGTAAAACACTATTAAAAAGTCACTTACCCTTCAGTTTCTCCATCACACTTTGCCCGGCTCTCTCTGCCACCTGCCCGTCTTCAACCTGATAACGGTCATCCAGAAATCTGGCTGTAGCTTCAGACAGATGAACCTTGCCTGCCACACCCAGCTGCTCCATCAGGTTTGCCAGATTAACATCATTTGACCATACGTCAAATTTGAAGCGCTTCATTCCCAGTATGCCACACAGGACCGTGCCTGTATGGACACCAACACGCATGCTAACAGTCTCACATGTCTCCTGACAGAACTGCTCAATGGCCTGGATCATGCCTAAACCCATCTCCACACAGCAGTGGGCATGTTCTGGTCTGGGCTCAGGACAGCCTGCTACACAGTAGTAGCAATCTCCCAGAGTGCTGATCTTCTCACAAAAGGTTAGCTCACAGAGTCTGTCAAAACGTCCGAACAAATCATTAAGAAGGCCCACCAAAGCTGGTGCTGATTTATTGGCCGACATTTTGGTGAAACCCACAATATCTGCAAAGAGGATGCTTACAGGCTCCATCCGTTTCATGTTAAAGGGCCTAAATATTATCTGCCCTTTGGGGATCGAGGTCTTTTTGCGTTTGTGATTGTTGTGAGGGTTATTCTTGGAGCTCACGACACTTTGTGCTTGCAAAGCTCCGCCGCTTCCTCCACCACCCGCTGTGACAGCCGAGGCAGAGCAGGCACCAGAGGAGTATCGCTTGCCAGAATTCTCGCCACCACCCTCATCATCGCCCTGCTTCAATAGCTCGTCCGCAACTCGTCTCGGCATGACTGAGTGAATCATACGCTCCTTCAAGGCCTTTTCCACTTCTAAGTCTTTGCCATGCATGATAGCCTGGCCCACTTTTAGAAATGTGCTGCGGGAACGTACTTCAGACATGATGAACAGGTGGATGCCAATGACATGGGCACATAAGTGTAGTAGGCCTTTGGCTGGGCCCAGCCAGCGTAGTGTGTCCTCTTCCCAGTCAGTCCCCACTAACTCTGACACACGTCTAGTTGTGTCATAACTCCTGTGAAGCAATGGAAGCCATCCTAATGCCTCAAATAATATAGAATACAGGAGTCCCAGCATCACCGAAGCATACAGGCGGACATGGAGAACACTGTATAATAACAAAAGAACCTCCATACACAAAGAAAAGGTGCCAACAGGGGAGATGCAAGGGACTTGAGGTGAGGCCACTTTGTTAAAGGAGTGATATGAAGCATTCCCACCACCAGCCCTCTCTAGCTCAGTATAACCAGCAGTTTGTATCTGTGGAGCCAAAGTTATGGCAAAGGTCACTGCTATCAGGAGCAACGTGGTTTGGTTGTACCACCATGAATATGGCTTAGTGAAGGTGAACAAAAAGAGGACCACTAATAAGGCCAAAAAGGAGGCAGTGGGTACTAGGAAGGTCGTAGGGGAGCAGCGGTCACTATTGACCCCAAAGTACACCCCCCAGAGTCCAGCTGCCACAGCTAGATAGAACAGGACATAGCGGAACCGCCTTTGCTTTTGAGGAAAACACCTCTCTTGGCACGCCTCTTCCAGGACAGGAGAGTCAAACTTGGGGTCCCAGCACTGCGCGGCAGAACGCTCAAACAGGGGCGGTATTCTTTTCACCCTCGAAGTGAAGGTCACAGCCGGTCTGGAGTCTGCAGAGCTGCAGCTGGAGGAGATGCTGTATTTGTGGAGATTAGGGTTCACTTTATTGGCACCCCCACAGCCTCCAGCTCCACCTGCTCCGCTGTTGGCAGCCCTGTGTGGCTCGCGCTGATCCAAGTGTGGGGAGTTGTTGGTAATCCGCACGGTAACGGCCCCATCCCCGCCTGAGCCGCAGCTCACCTCCGTGCCATGCATAACAAGCTGCCGGTGATTTTGAAGAGTGGCCATGTTGACTGATGTGATGCGGAAACGAGTGGAGAGGGGGATGTGCAACAAGCGGTGTTAAATATTAATAATATCGTCTGAAGGCGCTCAGGCAATTAAACTCGGTGCACGAGCGCCGGGTGTGCACGCGTGCTTCGGAAAAGGAAGGAGGAGGCGGCTTTGATGGTGTGACAAAACAAGGCAGACGAGGGAAGGAGAGCAAAAGGTGTTTGTTGGAATAATCACACTGCATGAATGGTGAGCACGGCACAGACGTATTGGCAACGCACACGGCAGTCTGCACACTTAACTCACTCACTCACATAAGACGCGCCGTTCCAGTTTCTTGAGCACACCATTATCCGAGCCTGGGTTTTGCGTCAGTGCTCACATTGCATGCATCCCTCTCCAAAGAGGCTCTGGGTAGGAGCCCGGCTTTCTCTCCAGCTGCGGTAAAAAGACTGTCATCACTCTTTCTGCCTCCTGAATTGAACATCCTTCTCGGAAAAGACTGGTTAGGGATGCAACGGGTTTTCTTCATCAAGTCAGCCCTGACGTTACACGCTGGTAATGATCTCCTGTGGATGTGCGCAAGGTTTTGATTCTGCTGACATAATAAAGTTAGGTAACGTCAGAAGAAAATGCCAGTTTCTTCCCTCATTCTTCAATCAGGTTGACTGGGTGAAAAAAAAAAAAAAACAGTTCAAGTCCAAGGTTTCATCGTGTGTGCAGATACAGATTTAAGCTGTCAACAGCTGGCTGCAAAAGTTACACTGTCCTTCTTATCTCCACAAAATGCGTGATAAATGGTCCATTTACACTCCCCTTTCCCCGTTAAAACATATCTAAAATCTTATTATCAACGGCCACCAGTCTTAAAATAAAAATTTGTTTGAAGTTTATGAATTCCCTTCATTTTATCGAGTTTAGTTATCTTTACACACAGTAACTGCTTCAGTAAAAACCCATGACAGTCTGAAATGAGAAGAACCACTTCATTCAGGTAATTAAAAAAATGGATCTTCTGTTGTTAAATAGGTTTTACCTCTCACTACATCCATTCTCACACACGGCTCAAAGCGTGAAGGAATTCCCTTTCTTATTCCCATACATTCAATTTCCATGTTTATTGGAACGGGCCACACCAAAAAAAAAAAAGAAAGAAGAAGATAAAGGAAAAAAAAAACAATTCGTGATCGAGTTATTTTGGAGCCCTGTCCAGCCCAAGACCCAAATCATTGAAGGCCTGTCAGACAGGCCTATTCCCACCGATACAGCCACGTCCTTTCCTGAACTCCCTCTCCGGATCTCCACCGTTTATTTCCCCCTTTGCTTTCCAAAGAGGGGCTCGGGGAGGGGTGTGCGCTATTCAAAGACGAATGGTCCGAAACGACGAGCAGCAAATTCCAACCACTGCCCCAAATTAGCGTAGGTTTATCTCTGCTGAGAGTGCCTGCAACTTGTTGCGCACAGTTGGCAAAACATAGGCTACAGTTATGAGGAACAGCCTCGGTCGGAACAGGCTGGTCTATAAATAGTGATGATCAAAACTTTTGCAAATAACACCACCAACAGCGTGTAAAATGGGAATGCTTCTCTTTAACTTCCTCTGTGGGACAAATGGAACACTAACTACTAAAATGTTATGGTAAAAATGTCAAGTCGTAACATAAAATGCATGCAAAGCGTCAGCGATAGGCCCCCTCTCGTTTCCAAAAGCTTCCAAACTTTTTTTTTTTTCTTTTTCCCAGGCCGTATTTCCTGCGTTTGGAGAAGACTCAGTTAAGAGTCTCTGCTTATTTGGAGCTGAGACTGGATTTCCTCCCTCCGCATTCCCTTGGAGCAAAGACGGACAAAAATCCAGAGCAACGGTGGAAACCCCTTGGCTCTTCTTGGTTGGATGATCGAAAAGCGCTCCTTATCTCAACCAATTCCTTAGGTCTGGATAGCACTAGTTTTTGCTGAAATCCATGTGTCCAACAAACACAACACTGTGCGCTCTGGCTGTGGTGCGTCCTCTTCCGTCCGTTGCTGGTTGTCACCCCTGTTACAGCTCTATAGCGGAGTTGGACGCTAAACAGAAGCAATCAAAGCTGGAGTTATATGTCTGTTATGTTCGCTCTTATATGGGCGAACGTGATATCTTTAGTCTTGTAACTGCCACCATCTTCGTTGTCACTGGGTGGGAAATCCTTCCCCAGCTGTTGTAGCTGTGCGGGCTGGTGAGATCTGTAAAGCAAACCACGGTGGAGGAAAATACCGTTTCCGGTCCGGCCTTCAACTAGACAAACAATGATATTAAAAAGTTTAAGCTACTGTTAACCAAATTGTTCCTAATTATCCGTAAACAGGCTAAATATGCTACATAACACCTTTGGCTGGCTAAAGAAATAGGCAGTATTTGTTTTTAATTTAAAAAATTTCTTGCATTTTTTGTATTTATGGTTAGTTAGACAGCTGATGCTGATTTGAAGCTAATGTTAACTTACAGACATTTGGAGTACAATGCATATAT
>JBAMHW010000004.1:25701897-25722997 GCA_037177495.1 Rhadinocentrus ornatus
TTATTATTATTATTATTATTATTATTATTATTATTATTATTATTATTATTATTATTATTATTATTATTATTATTGTAGTGCTCCCGTGGTGTATTTTTGGTGTCGGCTTGTATGTCTGTCCCTTCTGTCTGTTAGCAACATAACTCAAACAGCAATGAATGGATTTGGATAAAACTTTCAGGACATGGAATGTGTAGTGATTACATTTTGGAGGGTGATCACGGTCTGGATACAGGAATTTTTAAAGTTTTATTTTCTATTGGGAGCTGGGGATAATTTTGCCATTACAGCTCCAAACTCAACAAATAATTTCCAAAATCACTGGCAAAAAATAAATAAAATAAATAAAATTTACAAGATGACATCATAGTAGATGGTAAATACACTAACAGCTAACTCAGACTGTGGCTAACCCAGATTACCACCATTAGAGAAATGTAAAATTCTTCAACAACTTCAACAGTATTATAGCAATTTGCTTCATCTTGGTATCTAAGGGTATGTTTCAAGGGTCATGGATTGTAAATAAGATGTGGTATCTACCCTGATGATGGAAATAGATAGTGATATTAGCTTGAAGTATACATAAAAGTGCTGGCATGGGGCTGGTAACTGGGTGGGCTGTTGGGCTTTATGGGTTTTTTCTCAGGTGAGTGACCCTATGGCTTGGCGGACATCTGCTCTCTCTGAGTGCTTATTTTTGTTATTATCTGCACTTCAGCTGGCTGACGCGTGCCATGATGTAACAATTGTGAGTTTTGTTACAAAGAGGACTCGAGGACTTGTTCACCGCCAGGTCCCTGAAGCGTGCAAGAAAGATTGTGGCTTACCCTTACCCACCCCAGTCACAATCTCTTTGAGATGCTCCCCTCTGGCATAGGCTGGGGTTCATCAGGACCAAAACCTCACGCCATAAAAATTGTTTCTTCCCCTGTGCAGCCAGCCTCATCAGCATGGCCCGGTAATGATTTGTATTAAATTAAAATCGTACTAGTGCAAGGGACTTATTCACAATATGGATTTAATAGATTTGGTAAATTCTTAAAATTTTGTCTCAAAATAGCAACATAGACACAACACAACAGCATGCTTCTTTAAGTACAACTGAATTAGGTGAGATTTAGTGTAACAGGATCACTCCTGGTCTTCTAAAGCAGATAACTAGAACAGGTTTCTCTTGTCAGCAAACTTTTTACCATTAGGAGATGGTAAATTAAAACTGGAAATTCTTAAGAATGATATTTCTCCTGAAATTAAAACATCTTTTAGTACCTTTGGCTTGAGATTCTGCAGGCGCCTCCTCTACCGTCACTTCCTGTGCAGCTACCTGAGCCTCCACTGGGGTTTCCACCACTACATCCTCTACAACAACTTCCTCAATAGATTCTGGTGTAACCTCCTCTACAAAAGGTTCAGGCGCCATCTGAGGTGTGACCTCTGCTTCTGGTTCAGGCCTGGGATTTAGATCTGGTTCTGAAATGTCATTGAATTCTGCTTCAGGTGTCACTTCAGTTTCAGGCTCTGCTGGCACTTCTGGTTCTGGCTCTGGATATAAAATCTCCTCTGGTGCAGCTTGTGATTCTGGTTCTTGTTGAGCTTCCTCAGGTTCAGGTTCTGTTTCAGGATATGCCACTGGTTCTGGTTCTGGCTCTGGCTCTGGCTCTGGCTCTGGCTTTGGCTCTGGTTCTGGTTCTGATTCTGATTCAGCTCCAGCTACTGTGTTATCGTCCTCAGCAACTGTAGCTTCCTGTGGGACAGTTTCCACAGTTATCTGCTCCTCTGCTGCAAGTTCCATTTCCTCTTTTGTGTCTGCATCTTCTAATTCCTCAGCAGCTTCTTCGTCAGTAGCAGCTACTTCCTCCTCCTCTGCATCAACCTCCTGGCTTGCATCCACTTGTACTTGATATAACTGCTCCATTGCCTCTCCCTCACCCTCTTCAGGTTTCTCCTCCTCTTCTACAAGTAATACAACCTCTTCAGAATCTTCGTCCTCCATACTTTGATCTTCCAGTGACTCCTCTTCAGCCTCTGCTTTGGCCTTTTCCTCAGATGTCACAACTTGATCCTCTTCTACAACTTCTTCCTGGTCTTCTCCTTCAGTTGAAACCACCTCAGCAGAAAAATCATACTCAGGTAGGGGTGCTTCATCTTCCTCATGCTCTAGGGGGGTTGCAGGCTCTTCTTCAGTAGTTGACAGGGGTTTGCAGGGCTGGCACATGGCCCTCTCTGGAGCTGGGGTGTCATTGGAGGAGCTCTGACTGGGTTGCTCCTCTGCTGCGTCACATCCGCAGGAGAAGAGGTCTCCCTCTGGCTGCTGGAGCTGGAGATGCATCAAAGGCTCCTCATCGTGAATGGAGGAGTCTGCCAGAATAAAAAAAAAATGAATACAAACACATAAGCTTCTCTAGAGCAATGTTAACACAAAATGTTAAAAAAGTAGAAAATATTTTGCCTGTGAAAAATGCCACAGATTCACTACTGTGATCTATATAATTGTTTGTGATAAGCCATAATTTCTGGCATTACAGCCACCTTACGCACATGTTGATGCTCATTGTTTGCTCCTCCAATGTTCAGTGGGCGTCTTTGGCTTCCTGTCAGGTCTACTACAGGTAAATCGGTCTAAATTACCAAAGAAGTCAATGAAATGTATCAGACTTCACAAAGTAACTCATTTAAACCCAGACTGGTCACCTTTGTGCACTACGTCAGCACTTGACCTGAACTCAGCCACTGTGAGAACGAACAGAGCAGATCACATGTTCAGCACCTCGCAGATTTCTGACTCAGATTTCAGCTCCTTGAATGGTGCCATAAGGAATGGGCTATTTAAGGCTAACAAACAGCACAGTTGTCTTCATCCAAAAGAATGACGGAAGAACTCCATTCCGCTATAGCAAATGATTTCAAGTGGATGAATTAATATTTTTTTATTAATTAATCACTAAAAAAAAACAACAAACAAACAAACAAAAAAAACACACATGAATTTGTGATTTTCTCAATTGCAAATTATAGCAATTTCTTTGAACTAATGAAAGATACTGAAGTATTTATGTTAGTTTTTAAGGTGGTGTACCAACATCACTTTATCTACAGTGACTGTAAATCTGAAAAGGTTAGCAATCAGCTTGTTGAGGGTTTTAGTCTGTCTTCATTTTTTTATGCTCAACATCCTCAAGACGTGTTTATTGTGCCAAACACCTACGGGAAATAACAGATGTACACATTAATCCTGCATTAATCTATTAACTTTGTATTATCTTTGGCATTTCTTTTTCCCACTTAATGCCTAAACATTTGTTTTTGAGTAGTTACTAAGAGCCATTGTTGCTCTGATTTAGTTGTTGTGATAGCATTTTTCACAAAAAAAAGCTAAAGATAGTTTAACATTTACAAACTGAGTGAACATAGATTTTGAGCGAAAGTGTTGTGACATTTAAACAACCGTATCTATAAAGAGCGGGCTCCCTTTGCATCACAGTGGAAACCCTTCTCAAATGAAGTATACAAAGAGCATGAGTTTGTGACCTGTATTTAATTTTAACTGCAGGAGCAGAGTGGTACACAGCGTGATATGAGACAGTTAAATGCATGCTTGCAGTTCATGTTACAAAATGGGTTAAGAGAAAGGAATGAAGACTGAAAGCTTCTGGCGGCTGTCATTTGCACCAGTTGTGCTGTTTAATGTTAGTTAATTAGTTTTCATAACTCCCAATCTGGTTGATCCTTGACGTAAAATTCCTAATTTCGAAGAGATAATATTGAAAATGCCGGACACCACTCAATTTCATGGCCTACTGGAGCATTTGATGGAACTGAGACATCAAAAATAACCTAGACTTTCCTGCTATGAATGATTATCTTTAGTGTAGAAACATCTACAGCAGCAGTATGGACATACTTGAACCAGCTGAAGATGCAAAACTCTGATTTCTCTGTTTCTCTATCAGTACATCTGGGTTGGCACGCATCTTCATTTAGTTCACCAAAGTGAAGCAAGATCATAATTCAGACTAACTTTAGAACCACTAAAATTGCAACTGGAAAGACAAGGTTACAAATGGCTTTCATTTAATTTCTGCATTACACTAAACCAAGTTTTGTAGCGTTCAAGCCAAGACGCTTGTATTTTGAGCTTGGATGGAGGATTTAATGCTCAGCCAGTTGTCTTTAATGATGCTAGCAGAACTCCATGTACTATCCTGTCACCCTGACTGCTATCCATGATGCTTTCTTCCCTCTATTTTAAGGCAGCCAGTCCCACATGCAACAATTTTACTCCCATGATGTCGTTTGCCATCTCTTGTATCTGGAAGCTGTTTAGCTTATCACCCCGAGGAGGATATGTCACTGTTGGACACCACAGAACATTGTGTGCACTCAGAAAAAAAAAGCCTTTTTAAACCACAAGTTTTAGGATTTGTGATGTTGGAACAGATTACAGTTTGGTTTTGTACCAGTGATAATAGTTAAATTGTATTTCCTGAGTTTGAATAAAGTTTAAAGAATCAGGACATAGTTGACTTTTATCCCGATGGGAAAAACATTTCAAGTGACCTGTCCATCAAAGATTGCGACGTCATAGCTTAAGTTAAAGCCTTAAAACACAACTACCAAACACAGAAACTCAACACATATATCAACAATGCAGAAAGTTTGGAGCACAACTGTCTAGTGATATTTTTCAAGATAGAACGGGTGGATGCTGCTGACTAAGGTTGAGGCGTGCCCATCCAGCCTCTCACATTCACTGCAGCGGGGGGGTCTCATAAAACCCAGCCTGACTAGACTTAAGTGTACTGTAGGTGTCAGTAATTGAGGGACTCAAGGAAGGCGGGAATTACTGGGGGAGTTATCTGGCCAGCATCTGATGGTGCCCAGCTTGGTCTGATCAAATGATGTGTCAGGTTTAGATGCAGTCCAAAGACATGGTGTTATAGCATCCGCTGCATTGTAACATGAACAGCAGTAGGAGTCACGATCCTGTAGTGAGTCAATAAACTAACATGTAAGAGGCGTTACATACCCAAAGTAGTTGCACAGACTTAAATGTGCTGTGAGTCTACTCTTTAGCTTTCTTATCAAAGTCTGTGTAGTAAGTAAACATTTGTACAGTTTGACATCTAAATTTTGAGGGAACCGTCTGTATTACCAGCAAGAGAATGAATGTTAAACTTCAAGATAAAAACATTTACTATTCACATATATCACATTAACTCAGCTGCAATTGTAAAATCTAAAGTTAGTCAACCAGCTTTTTCCAGATAGCATATAGCTATGCAGATAAAGCAGGGAGATCATTTTTTGCTTCGGTAGCTGCCAGCAGTGGCCAAATTGAATTAAAAGTTAATATTGTTTGTTCAAAGATCATAACAACTACTGGATAGATTACAATGACTTTATTTTCACTTCTTAATTTATCAAGCACTCACTGTAAATAAGTATTAGTTTTTAATTACTTTCCTGGTTAAATAAAAATAAGTAGCTGTAGTTAGCATTTTAGCTAGCAGCATAAAAAAATTAATAATAATAAAAGCAACAATCAATAAAAAAAAAACTATATAAAAAATATTAATATATAGTAAAAATCCAGTTGTATAAGAACAAGGCCCTGACATGCCTTGGATATGCAATACATGTAAAATCTTGAATATATACAGATGTATCCTATCACACCGACTATGCACCAGGGCTCTTCAACACCAGTTCTCAACGGCCATTGTCCCGCAGCTTGTAGACGCTTCCCTGCTCTGACACACCTGATTACATTCAAATGAATCTGACAGCTTGTTGTAAAATTCTGCACAATGAATCATTAATTTGAGTAGGTGTGTTGAAGCTGGGAAACATCTAAAACGTGCAGGACAGTGGCTCTGAGGACCGGAGTTGAAGAGCCCTGGTCTCCACTGTGCCTTTCTTTTTAAAAAGGAGGATTTTCTGGGAAATTCTTCCAAACAAGACATACTTATTCTGTCTTTCCTTATTGTACTTTGATGACCTTTAATTTCTAACATGCTAACTGAGGCCTGCAGAGTCCGAGATGTTATTTGGTTTTTGGCAATTTCACTAAGCATTGCATCATCTAATCTTGGTGTGAACACACTGGGATGATTACCGTTGGAATGGACGAATGTCTTGTACCTTTACTCTTGTGAATGATCTTTTATGACTCCAAACTGTTTGGAAGTAACATTATAACCCTCCTCAGACTGATGGGCAGCAACAGTTGCTTCTTTAAGATCATTGCCGATGTCTTTTCTCCTTGGCATTGTGTTAGCATCTGAATACTCTAGTACAGCAAACTGCCAACACTTTAGCTCTTATAAAATCGTTCACACTTAATCTAATAAAGGTACAAAGTTTTCTGGTCATTAAATATTATGCTTCACTCTTTACACAGGTCTGTTTTAGTCATTACCAGCTCCTTAGAGAAGCTCTTGGCTTCTTAACAGAGAAAATGTTGTCTGTTAGAAAACAGCTGTCTGCAACAGCTGCAAGGCTGATCCAACGTATTATTGATACAGTAGTGCAGCATGCAGATCCTTTGTCGGCTTCCATCACTACCAAAGTGTAACGTGCGCCTCTGGTATTCCTTCAGTTCCAGCACCCCACTGCTGCTGCTGAATGAAGGCAGGGCAGAGCTCTATGTTGTGGGGACAGAGTGGGACAGGTGCCTCGTTGCTGGATAAACAGAAATAGTCCCACAATGAGTCAGAGGGCGAAAAGAAGGAGGGATAATTCCATTTCTATTTTCAGGAAGCGTGACGTGCTTCACCTCCTTGTGATTGTCATGAAGCTGGGCTGCAACTCTGCTGCACTTTTGCTCGCAGTCCATGCAACAATGTACAACTGTGCATGACTGAGAATCTTCTTCAATAACAATAAACACATAAATACTAGAAAAGATTACATACACACTGCAAAATTAATATAACAACCACAGTGAAAAATGGTGTAGATACACATTATTGTTCGTAAGATTATTCCTCAGTGCTTAACCCCTTAACGCCTAAATTCATTTAAAATTATTAAAAATCAAAATAAATACAGGACAAAATTTGGGAAAAAAAAACACAACAAAAAAATAAAGTACAATTTATTATTTAATGAATTAAAAGCAATTAATAACAATCAAAAAAAATAATGCAAGTCTGATGCAAGTTTATTACACCTGACTTCCAGGGGTTAAAGGAAAAGCGCTTAGAAGCACAAAAGAGCAAAGGTTTATTTGCACTAGATTTAATTAATTACAACTCTGTCTACCTCAAGTTGCTTCTATTTAACTTGACTTTTAAAAGCACTTAATGATATAGTTATGTAACATCAAAAAGCCCAGCTGCTGAGCTACTGTCCTCTGGTCCTACATGACCACCTCTGATTGCTCTCGTGCCTGTTTTAGATGGGACCTCCCCACCCCACCCATATGCTCTCCACTTAGCAGACAGATTAGCAGCTCTGCAGACAGAGCAGATAAAGCTTCACTTCGACATTAAATGCAGCACTCTCCTGCAGAAACAGAGTCTAGTTGTACTTTATGACTTTGTGTTTGCAAGAAGATGTAACCAAATACGTTTAAACATCTGAGTACGTGGTGTGTGTGCATTCCTTTGAGCTTTAAAGAGATGTGTATCAGTCCATACCACTGGTGACAACAGTATCTGATGACGACTTTGTCTGATGGATTCCTTTCTACAGCAGCTTGTGGGGTTCAAAATGAATTGGTGCAAGGACAGACAAGGGTGTTCACTGCTTCAGCTGTAATGTAGAAGTCAATTATCAGCCTTTAAAACTGCAACAACCAGGGAGTCACACGTGATGAGGACAACTACAATGTGTGACATACAGAACAAGTTATAAACATAAAACAGACTTTGAGACAACCTTGTAAAATATCATATTGTTTAATAAAGTCAAAATCTGCACTCAGGAAATTCCCGGTGCTATGATTTGATTGTCGAGGTGGAAAAGTTGTGTATGCGGATTGCGTTCATGTACTCAGTCATTGCTGTCGCAGTGTCTCTCTTCAGGTCAGGGAGAGTAAGAGGAAGACAGAACAGTTTCCATCACCTGGTGTCACACCTCAACCTTCACTTTTCCACTTGCACGAAGACAAATTCTACCATGGATCACAAGAGTATACAGTACTTCCCTAATTTAGGTGAAAATGTTGTCATTTGACCAAAGAAGACAAAAATGCAACCAACTTCCAATGACCAAACATAATCACTCCAACCTGCAAGACGGTGAAAGACACAGGCCAAATACATGTGCAGTCATTTCAGCTGAAGTAGATCAGAATTTCCATTTCACTTGGCAACACCTGCTTAGACAACTCCATGTATACATCATTACAAACAACACTGCAAATCTTGACTATATCACCCAAAACCCCATGTCAACCCTCCTCCGTACCTGCAGCTGACAAAGCCAGGAGAGACAGCAAGCAGCACACAGACACCAGAGACTTCATTTTGGCTGCCAGGGGCCTTCTGATCATCTCCCCAGCTATATATACTGCTGTGGCGGAAGTCAGAGGGCATGCCAGAGGAGGTGTGGTGCAGCAGCTGCACCCATATCTACCATGGTGAGTCAGAACAGCTGCCTGCTCCAATCAGAAACGTTGAGGGAGTGAAGCAGGAAGGGACTTGCTGACTATGTTGTGAGTTTGTTGAATTTTTGCCACAGCAGTAGTGATGGGTGGTTTATAACAGAAACTCAGTTTCTAAATTTAACAGATACTGGTAGTTTCCACAGAATGAAGCTAAGGACTTTGGTGAATTTGTCTGTGATGGAGCTTTTCTTTTCATTTGTGTGTATAAAACAGTGCTTATCATATGGATTGCCATAAAATATGACTGCAAGAGTATTGCCTTAATTCACCAGTATACTATCATTTTCATTAATAACAAGCAGGTAAGTTCCTTTCCTCTTAAATGTCCCTGACTCTCTGGTTCTAAGGATCTATAGCTAACTAAATCATCAATAAATAAAGTGTATCTGTGTCTTATTCATACAATCCAGAAAGGGTTGAGAATTATTGCTGCTTATGCTTGTTTAGAAGTGGAAGAATATCAACCTCCATTTGTGGTGGCAGTGATGAGCTGTGTTAATTGGGAGTGTATGTCTTGCTTCATTTTCAACATTCAACATATTATGTGTTTTTATGTAACCAGAATTCAAATTAGAAACAATTTATTTATTTTATGTAAATTCCAAAAGAACACAGTGTTTTATGTAAATTAATGAAATTTGAAATGAGAAAACAAAAACTTTGTCATTGAATTCTTACAGAATTAATCTGAAATACATGGACACCCA
The DNA here is from genome assembly GCA_037177495.1 of Rhadinocentrus ornatus. Lineage (NCBI taxonomy): Eukaryota > Metazoa > Chordata > Actinopteri > Atheriniformes > Melanotaeniidae > Rhadinocentrus > Rhadinocentrus ornatus. The sequence goes on from JBAMHW010000004.1 coordinate 25,711,219, forward strand.
GGATGGTGTAGGGGTTAACTGTCGCCTCATAGCAATAATGTTCTTAGTTCAAATCTCATCTGGGGCCTTTCTGTGTATATGTCCTCCCCATGCATGCATGAATACTCTGGCTTCCTCCAGTCCAAAAACATGCATGTTAGGATAACTGGTGTCTAAATTTTTTCTGTGTTAGTCCTGTGATGGACTAGTGACCTTTTTTTTTTATTATTATCAAACTGTGCGTAGCAAAGCAAACTACAGGTGGCGTTAGCGCGCCGCAAAAAGGAAATTTTGTGCACCTTAACATTCAGATTTATCAAAGAATGCCCACGCACATCCTACACCTGTTTCCGTTTATAAATCAGAATCAACTCTAAAGCGGGCGCACGTGAGGACACGCCTTCCCACGCCCACATGGTGGCTATAAATTGTCAGGTGGACGCATGTAATATATATTCATCACATCATTTCCATGACGACTCGAGATGGAAAAATATGAAAGAAGCAGAATTTTTCGGGGTGTGAGGCCGAGATCCTGACGGGCCACGTTGACAAACGTAAAAACATTTAATTGGTGGATGTGCCACCAACATTCTGCCCCAGTTGACGTGACGCCAGCGACCGTTAGGGAACCACCAATTGGTGGGCATTACTTGTGTCAGAAAGACAGAATAGTGGCAGATGCTGTCATCGCGGTGTCAGAACACAAGACACGTTAGAGGCACCGGAACATGCGGCTGGATGTCTTAGTAGGTAGTGAATGCGCCTGCCATGTAGGAGACGGAAGTACGAATCCCACAGGGGGAAATCGCTTTGGACAAAGGTGTCTGCTAAATGACAGTAGTGAAGCCAGTTATTTAGTCATTTGTTTTAATTTATAAAATATGTACAGATACACCTGAGATTGGTAGCTATGACGGAGTATTAGGACCACATTAAGAACAAAATTTTTTCACAGGCTTCGAGAATAAAGTGGTAATTTTACGAGAAAAAAAGTAATATTGCGAGAATAAAGTCGTAATTTTATTTGAATAAAGCAATATTTCAACCAGTTCTTTTATAATATGAGTGTTGTTAAAATGAGGGCGACAGAGCATTTTGTGAAGTTGTACTTTAGCACAGGTTTCACAAACCAGGAGATACTTAATCTCTTGGCACATCAGCGCCATGTTATCATTAGTATCAGGACTTTGAAAATAATCTGCTAGAAAATGAATAGTCTGCTAAATAGGCAGGAGGACTTGATGAAATCGTTGCTTTTGTGTGTGTGTGTGGGGGGGGGGCTGGAATTACGTCTTTGTTAATAATACGTTTTTCTAGTAGGACATTATTCTAGTAATATTACAACTTAATTCTCGTAAAATTACATTTTTCTCGTAAGATTCCTTTCTTTCTTTTTTTTTAACACTGCAACTTTATTCTTATAATTTTACAACTTTATTCTCGAAGCTTGTAAAAAAAATATTTTTCTTAACGTGGCCCTAATGCTTCGTCGTAGGTAAGTTTATTTAGTGGTAAATATTTCTTTCTAGTCGCTGGGTGCTCGGTGCAGAGGGACACAATCACCGCTATTAACCAAGTGGACAAGGAGATGCGTGAAAATAAAGACCGCCTGGACAGAAATTGGGACAATTAAAAAAAAAAAAAAGCATTGTGTAAGACTACATAAAAGAAAATCCACTTCTTGTGTGTTTCATTAGCGTTGTGTGATGGGAAAGACTTCTACCCTTTGCCTCCAATTTGCACCCAACAGGTGCAACTCCTCAAGGTGTGGGGAAGCAGAGCAGGCAGCTTTATAGCTGGCTTGGTGTCTGCTTCTCAGTGTGTGGCTTCTTCTCTTCTGGGGCTGGTCTTGCCAGGAGACTCTGATCACCAATTCACCGTAAGTGTCATCGTGTTGCTTGTGGTTAGTATCGGTTTCCTGTGACAGCCGCTTAATTCTGGCAGTTTGGTTGGGGCAGCCTGTATCGGGTCTGCCTTTGGTTAGGTGGACTGTCTCTCTCCCTCTCTGCTGCAGTAGCTTGGCATCAGGCCTTCTCCATTTGGGAGTATCTGACTGCGGTTCCCTTCATCCTTCGGGCAAGGGGGAATTCATTCACTGCAAGACATCTAGCCCATAATGTTATGTGCTTTTTAATATGAAACTCATTTATCTTTGTTTTGTAGACACATAGGTTGGCTGGGCGCTGTGAACCGGGTTTTGCTCCGGCGTCCATGGATGCACTGATGTCGTGTCCGGGTCTATTTTTGTCAAGCGCCTGCTATTTGGCCACATCCACCCTGCTGGACTCTGCTCCGTCTGAACAAAGCACACATGGCTACACTACAACCTGTTTTTAATGGACTTGCACTGAGTGATTTTTTTTTTTGCATTTTGAATTGTTTTTTTTTTTTTCTCTCCAAATACTTAATGGGGTGAAAGTCCCCAGGTGGCATTGTCACCTCACCCACTCGCTTGCCACAGTTGCATCACTTCTAGGCCTCCAGTCTGCGTTCCGCTCTGCTGGAATGAATTAATATGGAATGTGCGTCTTTATTCATTTCTGCAAACAGCTTTAATATCCAACATGTGGTGTGAAATGTAATAGTGGATTGTGCACAAATGTCTCTCATTTCACATCATTTCCTTGATTTTTATTCTGTACCGGTGGTGTCGCATGTTTTTGTTCCTAGGTTTATAAATAAGGCCCCTGCCCTCCCTCCAAGCTGCTAGGACCGACTCCTGTGACAGTTTATTTTTAAAACTGTATATCTGTATTGTACATTAACTGTCAACATCTAAAATTAATTTCTCGTGAACCTAACAATTGTTTGAAAGGCAAAAGCACACCTCCTTGTATGAAAAGTAAAAGTTGTGCACGGTGTTAGAGAATTTTGTGGATTCCCTATATGTATTATTTCTGATGAAATAATACATTTCAATGTGGGATGCTCTTTTCAAACTCAAGCATGTTACACACCTTTTGCTGCTTATTTTTTACAAGGTGCTCCAAGTTTTGTTTTCCTCCCTTTTTAGAATTACACAATTTTCCCACTGTTTTTGTTCCCTTCTCTAGTCCTCAAAAACATAACTGCATTCTGGCTTAACTACATTTTACTTTAAGCATTTGTACATTATATAGTAAAGTTAGTGATCATAAATATTAAACCTGCAGAACAGCATGAGTTTGAGCCTGTTAAAAAGAAGCTGCTGCAGCATCATGGATCCATGGCTGTTAAAACTTTACTGTCTCCTGTACAGAGTTGACACAGTTAAAGATCTTATAAACTACAACTGTACAAAAAAATGTGACTAAAACAAGCCACCTGTGCTTGCGTTTGTGTTGTGAATTAAAGGCTTGAAAACTCCTGCTGCCGCCACGAGGAATCCCTCACTTTCGCCCCCTGGTGGACAAACAGTAACACCTATAATCACAGCTGAGACAAAGTGTAATAAAAAAAAGTACAAATTTTATTATTTTTTTTTTCATCTTTACAAAGGCCTGTTTACCCACTTTATTTTTATATAAACAAAATATAACACCATCAACCTGGACTGATGGAAAAAAATAAGTCACAAAATATAAAAAGTGTCACTGAAAAAAAAGGAAACAATCAGCACAAATAGACAAAAGAGCAAAACACCATGGACAGATAAATTGTGTCACAGCAAAGAGCTTACAAAAAGTAAAATGGCAGCAAAAAAACAAAACAACCAACCTAAACTTCCTCATCATTGGTTCAGGCAGTACAGAACAAGTGCTTCATATGTAAAAGTCCACCAAAAAGACAGCAGTGCTGCCGACACAAGTACAGAAACATTCAAGGTTGAAGTGCTTCTCTGACCGATAACCAAACCACACCTAAAATTCAGGTTGTGGCACAATATTCAGAGCAACACCAAACCCTTTTACCAAGCTTCATAACAATATGACGCCCCCTCCCTCCCCCCCTTTGGTTGAGAAAAAAAGTCAAACCAAAAAGCTGCTTAAGACAAGAGAAAACTGTGATTAGTAATACGCTTTCAGTTGGCAACAGATCATACTGGACATCAAAAGACTCATAAAAATCCAAATAAAGGAATGTTTACATCATCAAGTCAACGAATCAAATAGAGTACGACAGGAGAGAAGCTCGTGGCAGGGGTTTCCAGTCAAATTCCCGAGACAAACATAAGCAGAGTAACATGAGGCAGACAGACTCGGTGCATTTTATAGAGAAAAAGAGAGGGGGTGGGCACATCTGCAATTCACTTCAGAGCTTTTCAGTGTAGTCTCACTTTCACCCAACACTGAAAACGTCCACCGAGCTATCATTAGTTTTCCAACTAAAGCTGCCAACGCTCTACAAATTCTTAAGGTTTTCCTTTATAAATTGGGTGGAAGCTCGATGTATTTTTGCGTGTGAATAAACGCAACTCCTCAACTCTGACTCCGACTGCTCTTTTCTACAAATAACAATGAAAATCACTTTTAAAAAAAACCCCAAACCAACTTTTTTTTCATAATTCAGGCACGCTAAGGAAACGTGACAAACTGAAGTTATATGAAGGCTTTTGGCCTCAGCTCACTGTTCCCCAGCAGAGCACCATGTTGACACACACACAAAAAAAAGCACCTTGCGAATAGACTACATTCTTTGATAGGAGCATGTCAAGTTTCATACATATTCTGTAGGTGCAATGTACACACCTATCAACGGTGCATAGAGAACTTCACCTCATGTATAAATGATGCCAACAAAATGAACAGAAGATGGAATTGCATAAATACCAACAATGTTGGTGCATAGCTGCTGAAATTGACAAACCAAGACCAGATGGTTGTTTCAGGTCTTTGGAGGAGCACTGAAAATCTGAATCATCCAAATCCCCTTCAGATTTTCCACATCAGCCAAACTATGAAGATTTTGGTAGCATTTTGATTTAGTCAATGTCTAGTAACACCTGCCTTTTACCAAGAGCTGCTAAAACTTTTCATTTTGTTTTTTTCTACCTCACCTACCAGTGCACCAGATGGGTAATAAGTAAAAAGGACAGCTGGCTCAGCTTGATCTCAGAGAGCTTTCTGTGGAAACCCGACAAACCTCAAAATTGCTAATTTCGACATCATTATAACGTTCAGCACTGAGTAACCGTGACACAAAGCAAATGTCAACATAAACTTTAAAAACATTAAAACTGAAAGACCAACAATGAAACATTATTCAGCTTATTTTCAAGGGCTTATTTAGGTATCAAACAGCAATTCTTTTTCAAGTAAATCAGAAATTATTTCATTCAACGTGCATCTTCAAATTTGCAATTGAGTTTTTTTTATATTTATGAATTATTTTAAGTTCTGAAATTTAGAAATGGCTTTGGTTGTATTTTAAAGTTGGGTTTTACAGCCCCTGGCAACCAGATACAGGAACAAATATAAAGACAAAAAGTAACTCTGTATCTCACATCAGAGTAAAGAGCTGCTTGCTCATTGTGTTGTTAAATTCAACTCTCCGAGATACCGACTCTGTTAACTTGTAGTAATACTGTCTGTGTGCCAGTAACGATGGATTATGTTGGTACACATAAACACTTGGGGGTGACAGATGGTGATAGCTTTTTACATGAAAAGACCCTTTCTTTTTTCAAGTAGCCACAGACCGGCTCTGACATTGAAAAACAGACTCTAAAAATCCTGCAGGGCCTCCTTTACACGCTGAACATCCTATATTTTCAATGTTCAGAGATTTTACAGTACAAGACCGACACAGAGCTTAACTACTGGATTCTGGAGTTTGGATAATGCCAAAGAAACATTTTTTCTCTCTCTTTTTTAATTTCTTTTTAAAGTAGTCAAGCTCCTGGAGGGAATCTTACAATGAGTAGGTATTTTAAGTGTTTGTATGTGTGTGTGTGTGTGTGTACAGAGCACATTTTTAGGGAGTGATTAGTTCATCGAACAGTCCTCTCCCTCTGTGTCAGTGTCTGTGTCCGAGCAGGCGGTGTCCATGGCAACGTGGGTGGGGCTAACAATGACAGCTCTTCTTTGCTCATCCTCGGTGCTGGCTTTCCTTTCCTGAGTGCGTTCAATGTGCTGGATGGCCTGCCAGACAGAAACAAAACCATGTTAATATTGGGATGATCAAATCATGTGTGAACGACAACGCTCGCTCAACAAGGATTCTCCGCAGAGAGTTAAAAAGTAGCTCAAACCTGCACAATGGTGTCCAGGTTCTGTCTGGAAGTGGACACGGTGCTGGTGTGTGCAGACGGGCTCATGGTCACCACGGTGACATGGTGATGCTGGGTTAGTGTTGGGGCCGGGACGATGACCGTGGGGTGGTGGGTGGAGGCAGGAATCAGCACCTGGAGAACAGACAACATATTCAAGACTTACTGCTTCCATTAGTTACACCAGCGCACCAAAGTTTCTTTTCCACCGTGCCTCTAGCGCCACTACGATAAGGGCTGGGATATACTTGCTGTGAACGCAAGCGTAAACGTCAACGTTTAGCTTTGTATGTGTATATACGTGCGGCAAACAATGGAAGCGCGACATGGCCACAACGCTTAATACTGGAGGTCACTGCAATGGGGCAGTACACAGCACCCGGGACTCTGAAATAATGAAAAGGTCAATCTACAGTCACATTGTGTTTCTGCATCAACCCCCAAAACAGTTCCAATTTGTTGCCAACTGTTAAGGCACGAGTGTTTATCACTGTGCAGGGGGGAAGAAAAACTATAATAATTACAGATGCCGATCCAAGACTCAAGAGACGGTCTTCAAAACTATCCGCAATTGTATTTACTGCTGACCTGTCATGTTCCGGTTCTCATGAGCGCCTCTAGCGACCAAGTCAATATTGCAACTAGTTCACGCGACACGTTTCCTCGCATCAATGTGAGTGGCCTACATGCCAAACAAACGCTAGGAACACGTGGCAGCCATGATGCGGACGCGTCGCTAACAGCGAGTATATCGCAGCCCTAACAGGTCCATTCAGACCAACCCTTCTTCTGTTTGCTTTGTTGGTGGAGGTGCAAATGTGCAACCAAACTCTAATGAGCATTCAAGTGAACTCGGGTCCACTTAAAAACATATCAGCTTAGTGCAAGTGAAACAAATGCAGGAAACGGACTAATACTTCCATCTATTCATTCATTATCTTCTGCTTATATCTTTGGTCAGGTGGTGGGTGTAGTAGTGTAAGCAGAAAGACCCAGACTTCTCACTTCCTGGCCATTTCTTTAAGCTTCCCGGGAGAAATCATCGACGAACTGCCCGGCCAGCCGATGAACTTAGTCTCTCCAGCATGTCCTCGATCTTCCCTAGGCCCCCTCTTGGTGGAACATGCCTAGAAAACCTCCAAAGGGAGGCATCCAGGAGGCATGATAATCAGATGCCCAAGCCACCTTATCTGGCTTCCATGGACAGCTCTACTCTGAGCGCCTCTGTGATGATTAAGCTTCTATATATTAAAGCCTAGACGCTCTACAAGGAAACATCATTTCGGCCGCTTGAATTCTTCATTTCATTCTTTTGGTTACTACCCACAGCTTGTAACCATAAGTCAGGGTAGGAATGTAGACAGACCAGTAAATCGAGAACTTTTTCCTTTGGCTCAGCACCATCTTTACTGTGACAGGCTGATGTAGCGACCACATTACTGCCAACACCATACTAATCTACCTGTCAATCAGTTAATCTTGATGTAGCACTGTCTCAGGTGAGGAGGGGAATGTGTTATTCAAAAGGTTTGGATCATTTACCTAGATGAAGTCTGAAAGCAAACTTGGACTGGCTGAATGCCACCTGCAACTGAACAGAGACGCATCAAGCCTAGTAGATTATTGGATGTTTAAAAACCAACTAAATGTTAAGCGCATTAGTGCGGTCAGCAAAAAAAAGTCTGATGAATTCCAGGCAATATTGGCCGCCCTCTGGAGCCCTGGCATTAATTAAATTAAAGCAGAAGTAAACATACTGCAGCTGATAACCTTCTGTCCATGCGTGTTTCTGACCTGTGGACTATTTGTTTGTCTGTCAGTGGCTTGGATCTGCTGTAGCCGTAGCAGCGTCTGGCTCTGGATAAGCGCCTGCTCCTCTTCCACCTGCTGGGTGATCACCTTCAGATGCTCTGGGTGCAGCTGGGTGTCCAGAGAGCGCACCTACAGGGGTACACGTGGAACATGGGCACGTGTTAAAGACTTAGGCAGATTCTCTCTGTGACACGCCCACTAATGACGGCTAATTCGGCATCCATCGTGCATCCTACCTGTACCTGAGCTTTCTCCAGCCAGTAACAGTCAGTCCTATGTTAACTCTTGTATTATCTCTTTTCTCTTTTCGCCCCCCTCTTCCTCCGATAATGTCCTCTTGTGCGTCTTTACTGAATATGCCAATGTGTGTGTTCAAAATGGTCCGCTTGGTGGCTGGTGATGCGGTGTGTCAAGTCAAACTCAGCTAAAACGTCAGGCGGCGTCACGGGAACAAAAATAGTAAAGTGCAGTTTATCGGCCCTGGGATGCAGCTGTGCAGCAACTGCCTCAGAAATATACATAAAAACTGTCACTGTGCCGTCTCAAGCCAGGAATGCAGAGTTTAAGGTCAGAAAGTTACATAGTGCGACTAACTACATCAACCAACAGCTGCAGCCTTATTTTTAATCAAATTCATAACACGCATGGACCCTATGAAACTTTGGTCATTTTTAAATTTGTACTTGAATGTTAATTTTTATTATTATCTTCTAAAAATGCAGTGACTTTATTCACCTTTTTTATTACAACTTCACATAAAAAATGCATCCAATGTTGCATTGCTTAATAAAATTAAAATACATTTAATAAAACATGATCTCCCAGATTCTTTTGAGACTCTTTGGAAATACTAAACACCTGCTCCCCATCATATTTACGGACCACTTTAATGACCTGTTTTGTTTTGTTTGTTTTCAGCACCTGTTCAGTCTTAACCTGGTGTTCAGGCAGATCCAGGATGTGAGCTAATCAGGAACTGACGAATTTGCTAATAAATGTGTCAGCAACACAAGATGTATTGTAGTTTTATGTTTGCTATTCAAATTGCAGGAGATCCTATAATAACATTGAGATGTGGACTGTAATAGTCCATGTTAACCATATATAGCACTTTTCTTTTTGAATTGTCTTGAGTTTTCAAACCACCATATCACCTGTACAACTACAACAAATACTGTTATATCAATCAGGCCTCACCTGCTCCTCCACCTGCATGCGAGCCGAGCGCTCCTTGTCCAGTTGCTGCCGCAGCTCTAACATCTCCCTTCTCAGCTCCTCAACTTTCTCTTCCTCTAGCATGTCTGGAGATCCAATCCCTTCATCCTTCTCCTCTGCTCGCCTCCTTTTAGGTGATGAGCTACTAAATTCCTGTGATGAAAAAAATAAAAGAGGCCACAAACTTAAATGTAAAACAGCATTACCAGAAAAATTAGAAAACAAAACCTAACACGTCCTGTCTGTTTAAAGGGAAATGTGTTAAACTCAACAAATGCCAGTGTGACAAGAAAATAAAGTCAGATGACTAATTGGATGGAAAGCACTAACAGATAAATGGTGAAGTGAGTGGTCACTCAAGCCTGCGATTTAACTGTGCATATAACTGCAGCGATAAATTCTGCTCTCTTTAAAGATGCAAAAGACAACTTCAGCCCACAAACTCCTGTTAAGAAATAACCTACATCAGTGGAATTACTTCTGCAGTGGATCCCGTATGAAAATGATCCAGATAGAAACAGTTATTATCACATATCTCTATGCAACATATAAAGCTGGTGGGAAAAGTTAATGTGTTATTTATTTTTTTGCTGTGATTCATTCATATAAATTAATAAATAAATAAAAACATTTTGCATGCAAAAGGTTTAAGTTTAACATTGTTTTTTAATATGTTTAGAAAGAAAAGCAAAAATAAATAAATAAAAAATCTATTAAAATCAGAAATTGAATTTGCTTTGAAAGAATATGAGATTTTGTTTTCAGGCCATTTTGACCAGCCAAAACTTCTAATGGTTCTTACACCAAACCGTCTTAAAGAGCGAGCTTGCATCGCTAGAAACTTAAACACACCACAGAGATGACTTTCAACTGTTGCCCAGGATGTCCAATCTGTTCATGTGCAAGAAAACACCTCACCAGTGAAGAAGGGGACAGTATAATGCATATTATACAATAAGAGATAGCAGAAAGCAACTTTTAAGAAGAAAAAAAAACACTAAACAAACAAGCATGTATTTTGTGGTTTTTAGTAAAGAAATGTCCTTGTTTTCAGGTGCTCCACTAAAAACAGGCACCCTATCAGTGTTTTCTGTGAGTTTTCTGTCCCCACTGCCCCCTGTGTTCGGGACTTCAGCACTGCTACATTAAAACTGTTGTTTCACAATTACTCGTGGTATGAATGCTATGATAAAAAAAAAACTCAACATGGCCACTTTCCCTAAAAATTATTTGCAAACTGTATAAGATCAGCTCAACTTGTATATGGAACAAAAATAAAGTTGCCGCTTGTTGCAGAACGAGCAAGAACGAGCAGAACGAGCATGCTTGACAGTATGGCAGATGAAGATCTATTATGGAAAAATGGGGGGGGGGGGGGGATGACAAAGGTGTCATAGTGGAGGATGGCTCACCAGCCTGTAAAAGCAGCCATAAAAAACGATGCAGTGAAAGCAGGAAATAAACTGAAAATGTATCACCACCTGCAGAATGAGAGTAACTGGGCTGATTTGTGTTAATGTTTACTTAATAATACGTAAAAAAAAATAATAATTCTTTATTACGCAGAATGGGATTAAAGCGCAATGTGCCAAGTTAAGCAGCATTCACTTAACGTTACATTATACGGACGAGAAAAACCTAAAGGCTTAAAAACCTTTTGAACGAATAGTTTTACTGTTCAAGTATAATGGAACCAGCTGGAATCTTTTTTGTTCTTTGTGTTTCATGCGCCGTGTCAAATTAATGCATAATAATTGTAAAATTATTATTCTTTGACAATAATCATACCAGGAAAAATCTATTATCATGACATCCCTAGTCCTTATTTAGCCTAACTTCCCACTACTAAAAATATCTGAAGCTAACAGTCAACAGATATAACAACCAGACTAGCCGATGCAGACATGGCACATGCATTTACCTGGATGAAGCGTTTGAGCTGGTTGTTCTGTGCCAGAAGTTGTGTCTTTTCCTGCTCCAAGGTGAAGATGTAGTCCGCTGTCTGCTGCAGGATGGCAGCCTGGCAGTGATGATGCACAGACAAAAGTTATATCATGACTTTCAAACCCATGTTGTGCTCATTAAGGGGGAGGAAAAAAAGGCACCTTGCTGAGTTTCTCTCCATCTGTGTGTGGTAGGAGTGTTTTGAGAGACTGAAATCCAGCGTTGATGCTCTGCATACGACGCCGTTCGTTGCTGTTGGCGATTTCACGGCGGATTCGTCTCTCCTGATCCTGGGCTGACTCTGGACTGAGGGGGATGTTGGCCAAGCTGAGAGGAATAAAAGGTAAAAGATGTTCGTTAATTTGGCCTTCGTACGAGCTGGGCAAAGATATGACATCATTCTGACTCGTTAGTCTTTTTGTGAGCTAAACTATGTAGAAGCAAATATCCAAATTAATCCTATTAAACTTGGTGGAGAACGAGAGCAAATCCAGCTCATGTTTGGTAACTATAAAAATTAGCACTGGCCTATAGAGAGCATACCTCATTGAGTAATTTAGGCTTGATTTAATTTATCTCAACAAGAAACTTTTGGGGGGGGGGGGGGGGGGAACAAACCACATCTGACCTCTTTTTCCG
>JBAMHW010000004.1:25723007-25738360 GCA_037177495.1 Rhadinocentrus ornatus
CCCCCCCCCCCCCCCCCCCCCCCCCCCCCCCCCCCCCCCCCCCCCCCACCAACCAACATCTGACCTCTTTTGATGAAATTCACTGCTGCAATGGTGCACAAGAAAAATAAAAACCTATAACTGCGTGCAGTTTCTAATAACAGCTCAAGCCTTCAACCTGGTGTTTTCCTGACTGCCAGTGCGACCCCTTCACATTCCTCAATCAAGTAGCAAGGAGGTCTTTCAGTTTGGCTGAACTCAGTGCCCCCTCGCCCACCGCTTCCTCGTGATGTCAGATGTCATGCTGGTAAAACCTTGTGTCATATTTACTCAAGGGGGGGAGGGGGGAATATGTGAACCATTAAGGCTGTGGCTGTTGACAACAAACCTGAAGAACCAGATCTGGGAAGTTTACAGAGTCGAAAGGCCGGAGACGAGATGCTCATGTGGCCATAACAGTTTGTCTCTACAGCAGATGAGCAAGCAGCAAGCATCTAATATTAAAATGTATCTTTATATGCTCCATCATATTTAAAATCTTTTGGAGAAGCTGTATAATTGACTGAAATTTTAGGACTAAATTTAACCTTTCCAAATAAAATTATTACAGAGTCATTTGGTGCAAGTACAGTATACCCAATTAAAACATGTATAAGTGGAATTATGGGATTACAATAAGGGAATTTTATCCCACAAATTTGTCTAACAGTTGATTCACAACTAAAACGCATATATATACTGAATTAAGGTCACAGAATAGCTCACTTTAGGAGCCCCTATTCAGAATAATTCCCCATTATTAGTATCTTAAACTGATTTAAACTGAATTAAGCAAGCACTTTAATGCAACTGGAAGGGATCTTGATAATTTTTCCACTTTCAGACTTAAGTTAACACCACCATAACAAATTAACAACTAGAAATGTGCTGGTTACAAAGTTTTACATAATAATAGTCTATTTACCAAACGTGTAGCCCGGGAATTAAATTCAAATGATGCTCATCAAAGTTTACTTATTGTTAATACAAATCAGGGCTCTTTTGATCAGAAAAGGCATCTGTCCCTCTCACTTGAGGGTGTTGGGGTTTGCAGCTCAGAGATGAAGCCAGCTGTTGCCAGGAGAAGTGGGCTTTCATTACGGCCAAAAGGGGGCGCGTGAGCCAGTCTGGACGACAGAGTAGCTTTAAAATGTGACTCCGCCAGCAGCAGCAGGCCCCCTGGCACCGTGGAGAACAATGCTTTCCATCATTAGCAAAGAGCTAGTGCTTTGTTTCCGACTTGTACCAGACAGATACACATTTGTGCCCACTGTAACTCACATGAGACACGTCGGCGCAATTGAACAAGCTAATAAAAACGAGTTTCAGGAAAAACTGTTTGTATTTAACTCATTCAAAAAACAAGTGCGCAGTGATATCTAACTTGTTAGCTTAGCTAAGCTAATTTTAGCACATGACCCAGCGCTGGCTGTTGCGCGGTGCAGTATTTAAGCACACATCTACACGCTCGGAGACTCAGATTAAAACGCTCTAACTTCACACATATGTAAAAAAATATATTTTCATGTGTTCTTGTGTGGGAAACAGGCATTGTTGTAAGAACTATGTCGTTACAGACGTGATTTGTTGTGTAACTGCGAAGCGGCGGCGAACACGTTACCTACCACGTGGTTGGTATTCATCTGGATCTGAATGTATCGATTCCACCAAGCAAATCTACACATTATTTGAATATTATTTGAAACGTGATTCATAAACTGAAATAAATTATAACATCGGCACAGGTAAGACGATCGTACGAGAAAGGATGTATATAATCCTTGCCAACAGCCGGAAAGTGCACAACAATCAGCTTTTTTCTTTTCCTTTTTTTTTAACAACCTTGTTTCAGCTGCCAGGATATGGCACTGAAGCTAACAGCTAGCATGCTACATGAAGTCAGACTACCACACACATCCACATGCTACAGCCACATGAAGGATAATTTGTGCAAGCAGTATCGCCCCATAACAAACGTCCAACTTGTGTCACACACCTGCAAAGACCTCCAATAACATCCTTCTCCGTCTGCTTGAACTGTTGTAAGGACGGTATCTTCTCTGTCGGCATCATGAAATATTCCATGCTTTCAAATCCACCTTCTGTAGTTCGCGTTTTCTGTTTTCCTCTTTCCCCACTTCCCTACTCGTTAAAATATTATGATCTCCGTTTTTATGGTTGAGCACTAGCTGAACTCCTGGATGGCAAAAATCATAAACGCGGTTTCGGATTTAATCTGAGGAGGAGCGATAAAGAAAATAAAAGCAAATCCAAGCTGTGTTGCTTTCCACAGCTGATGGGGTTCCCTCCAGTGTGTGTGTGTGGATCTAGCCTCCGCCTACGACGAGTGTGTGTGTGTGTGCAGCTGATCTGTGCGAGGCGGGAAACAGCTGGTTGGAATCAGAGCTGGTTTTCCGGAAAACAGAACAGACCAGCACTGACTTAAGACCTATGAATTTATTAGCAGTGAACAAATACTAATTATAATACAATTACTGCACCAGATTGTATGGAAATCATCTGTAACGTAGGTATTAGCAGAGGAAATTAGATTAAAAAAAAATAACCTTTACGGCTGCGGTTTTTGTATTTCTCTGTACAGTTAACCTAAATTGCATCTGTTTGCATGTTTATTCTATGTCTTGATTATAAAAATATTACGTTTATTTTAATTGTCATCTTACAGAAGCCGAGAGTGATCGGACTTGACTTTTATTCTATTAGTATTATTACTAATATTAATATTATTATTATAAATATTATTGTTATTATTATTAATAATAAAAAAAATATTTGATCGTTATCTGGAGATAACGAGGACAATTTTCTTATGAAAACGGGATAATTTATTTCATTATGTCGAGAAAACGAAGTTTGTCCCTGCATCAGTTCCCGTAAGGACACACCCCTGGACACATGTTAGGCTGATTTGAGTTAAATTCTCGCCAGGAGTGAGTAATCTGTTTGAATGTTTATTTGCGGTGGAACAGCTCCTGCCCTCTGGTGACCCCTGCATTTGAATAATCCGTTCTCTCTCTCTAAAAAAAGAAAAACAAAGTTCGTTTTCTGAGATAGTTTTTATACCTGAGACTTATTCTTTTGAACTCATATTCCCATGTTTCCTCAGCTTTCTGCGGAACAAACACATTTCATGCTGAGATATGCCACTTTTCCCTTCTTTTTCTTTAGCTACTAACTCACATTGAATCACCTTGTTGGGTCAAAATGGCTAAACTGTGTTATCTTTGGAATTTTTTGTAAATGTACTAAAGAAATGGGAGCAAATCATATGTGTTTTTTAAAATGTCTGTAACAAATAGCCTAAAAGTACAATTTAAAATGGCCTCTTGTCTGTTATGTGTAGAAACAGCATGTTCATCCTTTGAGGTTGGTGCCTTTTTATGCTTGAATGAGTGTTCAGAAGCTTATATATATATTTCTTTGAAAACAGTCAGGCATAATAGTCAGTCTCATGTGGACTTAAAGTGACTGAAAAAGAAGCAAATCTCAAAAGAAAAAATTAAAATACTTTAAGCAAGCCTGGATAATCATTCAAGACCACTTAAAATATTTCTAAGGAAGTCTGGTCTTTTAGAAGCAAAATTTAGATTTTTTACACATTATTGTACCATTAATCACCAGCTACCAAGGGAGTGTAAACGGAATGTAATAAACAAACGTTTATCTGTACAATGAAAGTCTTTCTTTGCTGTCTATGAGAATGCCAAATAAATATAAAACGTAGGAAAACAGATAAAAATGTTGTAATATAAACCACAAAGAAGAAAAAAACAATGGCAGCATGTGAAAAGAAAGTCCAAGATAAATGCAAATGGCTCTATATAAGATAAAAGGGCAATATGTCTAAACTAAGAAGCAAATGGTGGATGATAATAATAAATAAGATAACATATGCAAATTGCAATGTGTAGTGAAAATTGGTGTTAGGTCCAAACTGAAAAAAGTGGTGTTTCTATTTGTATTGTATGTGAATGTTTATGGCAACCCACCCTTTGGGGATTAATAAACCTAACCTTACCTAACCTAAAGTGTGATATATGGCAGTTATAGATGAGTTAAATCATATCCATTACTCAGAGTGAAGGTGTCTGATGGGAAAGAAACAACATGTTGTGTGTGTGTAACATGGAAGTTCTGCATGTTACACTTCTGCACCTCTGGCCTGAAGGTAGGAGTGTGACCAGTCCATGCTGGAGGTCGGTAATATTCTTCAGAATGGAGGCAGCTCTCCTGTGGACTCTATGGTGATAAATGCTCTGCAGAGAGGACAGAGCATTTATAGTTCAAGGCAGTAGCATTGCTGTACTATGTGATGCAAGTGGTGACGATGCTTTCAGTGGTGCAGCTGTAGATATTCCTTAGGTAATAGTCCAAATTTCCTCAGCCTCCTAAGCAGGTACAGTTGTGTGATGTCAACTGTCCAGGTCCTCAGCGATATGGACGCCCAGCTATTTAAAACTCTCAGATAAACAGTGGATGATAAGGTGAGCTCTCTTCCCTCATCTCCACTATGATCTCCTTCAGTTGGCTGTGTCGAGGGTGAGATTGTTGTCCTCACACTATGAAACCAGACTGGCCACGCCCCTCCTTTAGAGGACTTATAGATGCATCCTTTTACTGCAGTGTCATCTGAGAACTTAAGGGTGATGATGTACTTGTGGGTGAACGGGATATATTGCACATTTATACCTGCCATCTTTTAAAACTTTTTACATTTTCTTTATTTAAATGACACTATCAGACCTATAAGAAACTATAGTTAACTCTCGACTGTGTGAAAGTCCAATTGCCTAAACTAAAAGTTGCATCTCTCACTCAGCATATGACTAGTTTTAAGTCATTTTAAAGTGGTTCATTTATTATTAACATTAAAACTCAGAAAATATAATACATGCATTATGCTAAACCACTTCCTGCATTTAATATACCTATAAATTGAAACCATTTTTAAGACTGAAATGATCACATTAATGTCATGGTAACTGTAAAGTTTAGTCACTTATTTTGTATGAAAATAAATATATCTCAGTTGCTAGTGGAGACAGAAACATTAGTCTTGTATTTACATGACATTTCAAGTCATTCACAAAAAATTGCCATTTTCACCAGCTGGGTGGATTTGTAAAGTAAAGAGAAGTCCGCATTAATGCTTCAGTTTACAGCAGATGGCACTATTGCCTCACAATGCGCAACGCAATCACCAAAAATAGGGGAACTTGGTGTTATTTCTATAACAAATTAACAGTAACACACTCAAAACGGGATTTTTGTTGTTTTGAAAAACAAAAAAAAACAAACAAAAAACCTAAATATTTGTGTAAAAAAACCAACTGATTTCTTCTGCTTGAAATTCCAGACATTACACCTCAGATCATGGCCACTGCAATAAAAAATACCATTCAAAACTGCGTGTCCTGCATGGTTCATTGACTTTGCATTTTTGCTTTAATTTACAACATCAAGTTTTTCTTTAAGCTTTGTGTGTTAAAAATGTATAAATGCAGGACATTTTTTGCTTCATATACCAAACACCCAAATTGCTGTTTTGTTGCTTTTATTCTTCGATGCAATAAGAGTTTATTGTAAAGGTAATAAAAACGGCAGGTCAACAATGATAAATATTTGGTCCTTACATTAAAAAAGGGAAGAAATAAAAATTTTCCCCATCAATACAACACATCCTAAAGTATACAAACAAAAAACACAACTTTCCTCTTCCCTCCATCCATCTTAAAAAAATGACATATTAATTATTTGGAGTTTTATAAACTAAACAGTAAACCACTGTTATTTCAGGGAACTGCACCATATTTTACATTTAGACAGATTATGTTAGTGTAACTACATCAGCATCATAAGCAAAGTTGATCAAAAATGTTACAGCTCCGCTTGACACTTACTGATCTAAAATAACAAAGTTCTGTAACACAGAGGAAACCCACAAAAAAACAAGAAGACATTAAGCCGCAAAGTGCACCTTCATATTTAACAAGTATCACCACATTTAAATAAGAAGAAAGTGAAGGCAAAGGCCTTTTGCTTAAAGCTGCAGATGATTGGTTCAGAGCAGTAGATCCTGTTGAGATACAGATATTTGCCACACCTTAATGTTTTTCAAAAAGATCTTTTCTTTGGTAAGAGGAAATTTAAAGGCTTTAGATTTTTTAAAATTGTGGTAACAGACTTAACATGACTTAACTGTGATAACAGAGCTCATCCATCAAATGCCAACTTCATAATATGAATATACATTTAGACAAAATCATCCTTCATTTGCATCTGATTTCAGATGTTACATTAGAAACCTCCTGTGGAAAGAATGAAAAAACAGAAACAAAGTGCAAAGATCACTGAGCCGAGGAGGCATCTCCTGATTGGATTGTAGGTCTGGTCCTCTTTGCAGCAGATTCCTCAACAGAGAATGTGTAGCTATACTGAAAAACCCCCAAACAAAAGGAGTTAATTCTCATTTTATGAAAGCAGAAACATAAAAAAACAAAACAAAACAGAAATCAATAATCAGATAGGAACTTACTTCATTTTCAATATCTCTGAGAGACTTTATACGAATGTTGTTTAATTGTGCGTTTAGCTGAAGAGTCTAAGAGGAATGTAGGAGAAAAGCTCAAACACTTGTTTGTAATACAGACACAAGACGAGAAAAATAAATGTTAGAAATGTAAAACGTGTCAGATATCTTCGCGTTCTGTTACTTTAGTTTGTTGAAAATATGGACCATACCGTTCCATTTGCCTGGATGTCATAATCTGGATGCAGGATGAAAGGAACTCCATCTAGAGCTGCAAAGAGAGAAAAGGATTAAGAAGGTCCCTCATGTAAAATATTAGTAATGTCCTGTGTCTGAGGGAAGACTTGAGCCTCTTTCTGGCATGGACTTCTTTAAATTATTCTGATATCTATTGAACGTGTTGGCCAGGGATGTGCACTTCTGGCCCTCAAAGGCCATTGTCCTGCAGGTATTACATGTTTCCTGCTTTGACACATCTAACACAGATTAATGAATCATTAATAGACTTGGTCAGAACTTGACAACATGCTGTTGAGGAGAACTTTACCAGGCTGGACTCATGGTAAAAGATGGATATTACCTTCACAAATCTTGTGCTTTTTACACAGAAATTCTACAGATTTTGGCATTAACAGCACTTTCTATTTACATGTACTAACAGGTACTAAAATAATAAAGAAGTTTTTTTAGGCCTGTTTTACAAAGTCAAAGTATTCACTTATTTATTCTATTATGATTTTTTAGCCAAATAAAACAGCTGAATGAACATCCACCAAAAATGTAATTATTTAAGGTGTTTTTTTGTGCCAGTTCTTTTATGTTGATTGTAAAAATAGACACACACAAGGTGAAGAACAGCAGCTAAAACACTAAACTGAGCTAAAATGAGAGATAACAGCCAAAACAACTGTGCTCACCATTTGAAGAGCTGCCGTACTACCAAAACATATCAGAAAACTATAACCCTTTAATAACTTTGGTCTCACAACTCACTAGATGTCAAACCTCGGGCAAACAACAAATTTAAGACATGAATTATATGGTTAAGTATTTATTGGTTAATTGTAGTGAGGTGCTGATGATTGAAGAGATACCAAAAAAAAAAAAGAAAAGAAGAAAAAAGTGCTGCACAGGAGGCCAGCTTCAAATTAATTTCACTTCCTAAACGTTTTTATCCCTCAGGCCTTTCTCAAGATCTAACTTATGTAATTTAAATGAAGCGGTGAGGAAAATGAACTAAAACTGGACATTGAAAAACTGAATATTATTTTGTTTATACTAAGGAAGATAATAGGGGTTTGGTGTACCTGTAATTCCCTGAAAACTGCTGTCGGCAGGTTTATCCAAGTTGTCCTTCTGACTGAGGCTGCAGCGTCTCTGACTTAATCTGCTGTGTGGCAGAGGAGGAGGAGGAGGGTTGCTGCGGAAACAAAAAGGATATTAATGCTTTGATGAAAACTACAATAGGTTTATGAAATCATCAAATGTCTGCAATTTTCTGCAAGACAAAAAATTGTTATGACATCCAGAAGCTAGACATTGGATTTAAGGGCTCTACCTTGGTCTGAGAGGAAGAGGGGCAGGGTTAGGTTGGTCCAAGGAAAGTTTGCGGATGTCCAAGGATACACTGCGGGGCTTGGCTTGGGGCATCGGGTTAGCAAAGTACCCTTTCCTGCACCACAGCACATAACCATTGATGTCACTGTGTAAAAGAAACATAAAATTGCAGATTAATAATTTCTTAATTTTCAATATAGCACTAAAAACTACTACTTAGATGATCCATTTGAAAAAAATATATTGTAGTTTATTAATCTATATGTGTGTATGTAAACAAACACATACATATATAAAAATAGCAAATGTAAATGTAACCGCTACTAACCCGACACATGTGTAGTGCTGCAACATCATTTTGCTTTTACTTGTCAGTTTGATATCCAACACAGCTGTGTCCACACTGCCCACTGGGACAACACTTACACACACACGTTTTTTCTTTGAAACGGAGGTCTCTGAACACACAAAAATACACAAATCTTTTACCCATCAGACAGCAAAACCAACCAGCATATAGAATACATAAACGATCCTGAATTTGTGGAAAATTAGCAAATGTGTGTGTTTCCTTACTTGGTTCAAGGTGCTCTGCAATATAGCAGTAACCATGAGGAATGGAGTCTTTTTCTGAAATAACTTGAATGTCTGACACTATCATACCACCTGTCAGGTCCTATACAGAAGGAAACAGTGAGTATAGAAACCAAAGGGATGGTGACAAACATGCATAAGTATTGTTGTAATGTAAACTTCAGAATTTATTAAATATAGGATGTGTCTACTTTGCTGTAACAGAGGTAATATCCAGACTTTATCGCAAAACTGCGAGTGAAGTTTGCTGATGATCCATCCTCGGTGATGCTGATCTATAGAAAGTTGAGAGATATGAAGGAAAAGAGGAACATTAAACAAACCAACTGCAGCTCTTGGCCGTATTACAGTTAAATATATATAAAATATAAAAACTTGAGGTGTAAAGAAAATAATTTCCATAACAAATCAATAAAATCTGTTGGAAACTAACATTTTATGGTATCTAAAGCTTTCTGATTTATAAATTAATAAAAGTCAAGATTTGATGTAATCCACTGGTTTTCCTTTGCTAGGCTATTTTTCTTTTATTAACACTTTTTTTTACAAATTGAACTAACGTGGATTTGTTTTAATTGAATCACGATAAATTGGCTTGAATTGATTACATCTGTAAAGGTCCTTGGGAGAACTTTGTTGTAAATTGGCATTATACAAATAAAGCTGAATTGAACTGAATGTAAAGAAAAAGTTCACAAGATGATGAGAAGAGGCTGAACGCATTCACCAAAGGTAAATCATTAATCTATTAATAGCTTTTAAGATGCTTTGATTTTTTGTTTTGTTTTTTAGCTTGATTCCAACAATCACCAGAATAGTTAACAGAAAGTCTTGGTCCATGTATTTGTTATTCAAACATCAACTGGCAACGCCTGAGGCTCCGCAACCATAGCCAAAGCTCCTGGAGGTTACGTCATTAGTAGCTGCTGATTTCCAGCTTTACTATTTCCAGTCACAGACTTTTTATAAAGACTATCTCCAGCTGTCAGCTGCATCCTGGCCAGCAGAGTAAACTGCGCTCGAACTGTGCAGTTCAGAGTGTGTATACAACTGTTTACTGCATGGAGGCCATGTTTATGAAACACCTTGTCTTCAAGCTAAACAAACTTGTTTGTTGGATTAAAAGTGGACCATAAATTAAAAAAATATTTACAGTGTTCAAATAATTAACACAAACACTTCTAATGGCAACAGTTTTTTTTTTAACTCTGAATCTTCTGCACTGGTAATTTAGTCACTTGATGTCATTCTAAACAATTCCTGGTTCCAAAGTACCGATTCAGACCTCATCTCACCAACGACTGATGATGAGGGTTGCACCAACTAGGCTTTGCTTACAACTTTAACTAAAACAGAAACAATCGGTCAAGTTAGACTGAAAAAAAATAGGCCATATCTGTTCCCTGTATTTTTTTCTTACCAGGTTAAAATCTTTGGGACAGGTGCTGGTGTTGGAAGTCCAAGCCACTGCAGTCACAGGCCGAACTAAATTGTGCTCCATCAAGGACATCTAAGAAAGAGAGAAAGGAGACACTGTAATAAAGAAAGGTAAGGGTGGGAACTGGTGGGTGTAAAGACAAATAGCGAATCCAAATACATCCAACGGTGCTTGGAAGTTAGAAAACCCCTGTGCATTTCTACATAAATACCTAAAATATCATCACATTTGCACCCCCACCTGAAGAATTTATGAAGGAAATCTAATATTGGGTTATCTAATATCCCATATCAGCGACTGCCAAAAGGATTTCAATCTTAAGGAATAGCAGTGAAGAAATTTAAAGGTTAAAATACAGTCCTTTAAAAAAAAAGTGGGATCATTGGGAAGATAAGTAGGAAAAGGTGCCTTGTATTACCCAAGGAACAAACTCACAAAAGCGTCCAAAGTAACATTGAACTAAACCAAACCAAGCGGCTCTGTCACTTTGACTGATGTTTTGCTTAAAAAGCAAAAAGCTATTTGACGAAAAAAACAAACAGCTGATCCCTTTTGGGACATGCAGTGGTTCCCTGTGAGGAACTCTTGATAAGTTGACAAACTCTCTTGTTGTCCTTTGGGGTCATTTTGGCCCAAGACAAAATCTTGTGTCTTTTTATAACAACTTATGTGCATCAAATAGATTGAAAGTAATGGGGGCTGTTTATTACTATGGTCTTCTTTAAACTAAACGCAAGGTACTGCAGGCTGCAGACTTTCCTCTCACCAGCCACATTTGCCAGCTTGCAAATTCCCAGGTCAGCCAAAAGATACAGTCCCACCAGCGTGTCCTGGGTCTTCCCCGCTCTGTCCAAAACACCTGACCAGGGAGGCGTCCAGGAGGCATCCTGACCAGATGCCTAAACCACCTCATCTGGTTCCTCTTGATCCAGGAGAAAAAAAGACTACTCTGAGACCCTCCCGAAAGACTAAGCTTCTCACCCTATCTCTGAGGGAGAGCCTGGCCACCCTGCAGAGGAAACTCATTTTGGCCGCTTGTTCGGTCACTACCCACAGCTCATGACCATAGGTGAGGGTAGGAACGTAGATCAACCGGTAAATCGATAGCTTTGCCTTTTGGCTCAGCTCCTTCCTTACCAACACAAACTGAAGCAGCATCTGCATCAATGCTTCAATGAAAGCAATTTGCACACCCTCCAATCCCCCTTCTGGAACCAAACCTTGAACTTTCTTAACTGGGGTGGGGACCACCAACCCAGTCTGCCAGTCTAGAGGCACTGTCCCTAATGTCCACATGATGATGCAGAGGCGTGTCAACCAAGACTTTGCCAGAAGTGGAAGTTGAAGCTCTTTCTGAGAGGGGACCCTACCAGACATTCCCAGCAGACCCTCACAGCACGTTTGAACCTGTTAGGCCTGACAGGCATCCTCCCCCACCATTTGAGCCAACTCATCACCACCCCAAAAAGGGTGGGTATTCTGAACTGCCGTTCGGTGGGTAGGCATAAACCACAGTCAGGTGGGGTGTGTCGAGATGTGTCCAACCATATCTAGCCGTAACTGCTCAACCTTGCGCACCAGCTCAGGCATTTTCCCTCCAGAGAGGTACCATGTCACTAGGGCTAGCTTCTGCAGCCGCCAACCCCACTCTCTACCCATCCCTATGGCCCCTCCCGCAAATGATGAGTCCACAAGAGCCAATCGCAGCTTCAA
The DNA here is from genome assembly GCA_037177495.1 of Rhadinocentrus ornatus. Lineage (NCBI taxonomy): Eukaryota > Metazoa > Chordata > Actinopteri > Atheriniformes > Melanotaeniidae > Rhadinocentrus > Rhadinocentrus ornatus. Next base: position 25,734,878 of record JBAMHW010000004.1, read on the forward strand.
AACGTTAAAAAACACTGCACAGCTGTGTTAGCAAATGCTCCCATTGCACTGTGTGTCTGAGTGTAGAAGAATGTGTCCTCTGACATGCTGGCATTGAGAACAAATTTGCTGTGTCGATTAAATGCCAATTAGGAGCCTACTGAGGTAAATAAGGTCTGAAAGTTCAGGCTAACCTGAAGCTTCATTGTTTAGGAAAACCACAGCTAAATAGCTATGTTATGATAAAATCAGGAACTGAATTAAACAATTCAGTTCAAGAATTCGTCTCCCTAATAGCAGCAGGAGTGGCATTTTCTTATCTGAATCTCTTGATTTTCCAGTCAAAGAGTTTTTTTGCCCTTTAACCCACATCCTTATCATTAGCCTGCTACAATTGTTTTTAAAAAAGTGTCAAGTGCTGTTATGGACTTTTTTTTTTTTAGAATGATGAGCTCCAAGGAAGAAATATCCCACTTTTCCAAACCCAGCTTGTTCAGCAATGAAATGGATAACCAAAATAAACACACACACATACACAAAGGTAAACAATAAGATGGCTTAAAACTCCAAAAGTGTAAAAAAAATAAATTTAATTTTAGGAAAGAGTGACCAAACAACAGTCATGGAAACTAATCATTTACTTTAAGTTTGGAGTGAGGCAAGGACATACTTGGAAAAATGTACTTTGTGTCCAAATAAAATGGTTCCTATGTGAAGTATTTTGTTAGAAACGTAGAAACCAAACCAAATCCAAATAGCTTCAGTCAGTTTTAGCTGAACTTTGACAGTTTATCTGCTTTTACAACTCTGACACCAACATTACCCCACTTCGATAAATAACACAACACATCCCTGTTTATTGATTGATTTTTATACATATGTCTTAAGGCGCATATTTCATTACAAGTCCTGGTTACCTTACACTCTAACGATTGTTCGGTTGACAAAACTCCTGTTTCTTGCTTTAAATGACTTAAATTCTCATTTTCTATTAAAATGGCTGCCGTGAATGTAAACTGATACTTACCTTGTGTCTGTATTACTTCTGTTTTTTGGGGGTTGTTCGCTGGAAGAAAATGTAAAACTTCTTAGTTACCAGCCGAAATGTCCGTAGTCAAGTCGAACCAGGAAGTGATGAAGTCATCCCAACTACAGTTTCCATCAAGCTTCGGGGCATGCGCGTCACACTCGAAGTCACGTCGTAATCTGAACGCAAGATGGCAGCAGCGGTACGACAATATGCCGTCCACTTTTTTCGGCTCTCACCAATATACTGTATTCTCTTCAATGAATTGGAGTGTTTTTGAGACAACAGCTCATGCTACAAATAATAATCAGGGAAACAGACGTTCCCGTCCTAATTAATTCTACATTTGCGGGGTGTTACTGATTAAAGTGCCAGACCTTAGCTAATCTTGTGGACGTAAGCTACTGTGAAGTTGAATGACAGAGAGGTGCTGAAAGAAATATCAATTCTCATTTAGGCCTACATAAAAATGAGGGTGAGTAGGGTAGATGGGGATAAGAGAATAATGGAAAGGGGGTGAAAGACAATGGAGAAAAGAAATGAAAAAACGGAGACATTTATGAACTGGAAAGGGAACACCGGTTTTGATATTTATTTCTTACTTTAAATATCACAAAAAGATAAAGAAGCCCAATATTGTTTATTTATCTTACACATAAAGATATGTTTTATGTATTCAGCAGTGGGCTTAAAGCTAAGAGGCACTATAAGGCACATTACTGTTGCGGAAATCTGCTGGTGACAGAAAATTATGACCTTATCCAAAAATACTTCCTTGAAAATAAATTGGGCTATAGGTGCTAAAGTTTCAGAGACATTTGTATGTTTTTTGTTTTATGAGTGAACACAAAAAAATTTGAACAACCTTGGGAAAATACCTAAATGCACACAAACAGGAGATGCTTATTTATTATGTTGTCCATACAGTGTAGCAACACAACACAGAGTAGACTGAGACACTTCATTGCAGCATCCAGAAGGGCTAAGGTCTCTGTTGGCATGGCAACAATAAAAGCAGACCGTGGGTGGTGGTCCAAGGAGGGGAGGTGGGTTGGTGGACTGTTCCGTCTGCATAAAGAACATAATCAGAGCACTTTGCATTATTGTTTAATTATCTAAATAATGAAAAAGAGGCAGCTGTAATCTGCTGAAAGTGATGAGGCAGATTGTCTTTAAGGACATTAACGTGTCTGAATGACAGCACATCTGTGTGTCTGCTGGTTGTTGCAAGCAGCTGGCTTGAGGGTTCATTCAAATTTTCCATTAGGTTAGAATCCAAAGCATAAAGTCCACATCCACCCAGTCACATACTGAGGTACCGCACCAGAGCTATTAAATGTAAAAAATATAACCAGTGAATATAACATGATCATCTGGTGTTAATATTTATCTTTACAAGCCACACAACCTGTGGGTTATTTGAGCATAGTCTCCATCAGCATAAGAATCCCAATCAATAGGTTAAAAAATCTGCAAAAAAAACAAAGAGTAAAGAAAATTACACAAACTGGTTGTGTTCATGTTTATGTCTTTATGTATTTAACAAATGTAACAGCATTAGGAACAAAAAAATACATAATTAACAACTGATTGCAAAATAGAGTAAGCTATGTAAGTTGGGTTATTAGTAGGAAACTTCTAACCATCATCATTAAAAATAACATGGTGTCCGTAGTAAAAAAAAATAAAAAAAATAAATTGGCCTCTTTTGCGGTTTTAAATCAAACCGCAGCACTCTCCGGACCCAGCCAACATATAAGAGCAGCTCCGCTGCGAAAAGTAACCTGGAAAAACACAGAGAAAGACCAGAAGTATATACATATTTCAAAATACAAGTACGATCAAGAACCTTGTCAAATTGAATTTTAACCGTTAAGAATCTACATTAATTATAGCTGTAGCTTGTATTGATGATAGGAGATTCAACCTGCTGAGTCTTTTCTGGGACATCCCAAAGATACTCAATGAGGTTAATGTCTGGATACATAGACAATCCATATGTAAAAACCATATTTTATGCTCCCTGAATTGCTCATTTATAGTTTCAGCCTGGGTAACAATGATGTTGCACAATTCAGTGAAATATCTTTTTTTTTTTTTGGTTACATGTTGCTGCTGAAACTAGACTTGACCAACTGAACCAGATCACATGGTTAGTTTAATCAAGGTGTTTATCAACCCCGGATGTTTTCTGAAAGCACCGAATCTTAGTTCTTGTCAGAAATGTTTGTTAGTGCATGATTTCCAGTACACCGAAAACAATTCTTACATTACAGTCATTATAAGCACCGGCACATTAAACAATGATAAGCCAATCAGTAATACTGCTCATCTTGTTCTAATACAGTGTTTTGGTGTCCTGGCATTCACAAGGATGTTACGTTGACACTTCTGTAATATTTTTAGAATAGAATAGAATAGAATAGAATGCCTTTATTGTCATTATACAACGGTACAACGAGATTAAGCCATCACCA
>JBAMHW010000004.1:25751883-25762107 GCA_037177495.1 Rhadinocentrus ornatus
CAAGGACAGTGGTTCCAGAGCCCAAGCCATGCGTCGAGGTGAATCCAACTATATCTAGCCGGAACCGCTCAACCTCGAGCACCAGCTCAGGCTCCTTTCCCGGATAAAGGGTCTGTGTAAACAGTCAAATTTAATTAATAAAAGTGAATCTTGAGTGTGCTGTCGATTATAAGATGTATTTCAGAATGTCACTTTGATTCTTATTGAAATCTTTAACTCACATAAATAAACGGAAAAGATAATAAATTCACAATTGCTGGCAATTGCTAGACGATCCCAGCACAGACATTTCAACATCAAAACCCACCTGTAAAACCTTCAGTAAAAATCCTTTTGTTACAATTTTATGAATTACAACCTGGTTCACTGGAATTTACATTTTATTTAAACTATTCAGCAATTGGTCTGTGTAGCCATTCAAAGGGTAAAATTGAGCTCATCACCACATTCTGCATTTAGAAACAATTAATGAATGTGTTTATAAATAAGCACCAGTTTTGGCTTGTAACTTTCTTTATCAGCAGAATATGATCTTTCTTGTCATTATTTTCCCATCTTCTTCTATTTAGATGTTTAAATCAGGAGCTATAGCAAAAAATAATAATGGTTAGGACTGGGCTGGCATTTGTCTCAGCTGATTTAACAGCTCCTATTTGGCGTCACCCCCCCTTTCTCTGACCTACTTTCCTGTCTCTCCAAATGTATAATGAAGGTCCCTATAGAGGCAAAAATAAATTTTTAAGAAAACATGACTGTAGTGCATAGACTTTTCAAAAATGATTTATTTTACATTTTCCCTCTGTCTCCTTATACTGCTTTTAAATACCAGGATCACACCAAAGTAACTTTCAACCACATGGTGGCCATATCTTCCTTTAGGACACACACACATTGCCCTCAAGCTAATAAAATGATCTTAGCTGTCATACTGTCAATAAATGGAGGGACAGATGCAGTCTACATTTAAGGTTTCTTTCTTTCTTTCTTTCTTTCTTTTTCACACAATTACACATCTTCCAAAATTAAATAAATGAAGAAACCTTTGACTAAATACTGCAGCCCACAATGTAAATGTAAACCCTCCCCTGGAAAAAGTTCTTCTTGACCAAACAAATGTGTTGCAACAAGTGTTCATTGTCGGTTGAGCTCTTATGCAACATTTATAGCAACTCTGTCTATATTAGGTGGCAGTTCGACATTAAGGGTTTGTGGTTACAGCAGAAGGTGGGACTGTGAGCTGCCATTTCCCAAACTGCTGCCAGAACGAAGCCCGTATCTGCTGGGAGTGACTGTGACCTCCCTTGTAAAGCCTCCATCGAGAAAAAGGCTTGTACCCTTTCCACTAGTCCTTTCTGCATCTTTACAAGCACTTCAAAGCTTGGGAGGAAACATCTGCCCTCTGTCACATCGATCCACCCCCTAACTTCACAGACAGTAATACTAGGGGTTGAGGAGAGCTTATTTTAGAGAGGAAAGCACAGGAGGGATAGCCAAAAATTCTTAATTCAAAATGATAAAAAGCATTCAAGTTGAAAACGGAATGGATGAATGCACCAGCAATGGAAGGAAACACTAATTCATTACTTCCATTTCCCCTGTTTCTGTGATTGGTCTTTTTTTGGTCATATTAACTAGACTTGAATACATGGGCTCAGATGGAGCTTCATACAAACAGAGAAACTCAAGATGACGTTCCACACAAGCGATTTTCACACACACTCATACTTGTCACGACTTCAGAAACATTACAGATACAGCCACTTAGAATGGCTGGCTGCTTTACGCACAAGCCATCCACTTTCCAGCCAAATGTCTGCAAAGTCTTTGACTAAAACTGGCTGAAAGTTGGATGGCCTTTGACTGGGCAGGGAATTAATAGTGGAGGTATCTGCACATTAGACAGCAATAATATCTGACAGAACTGTAATATATTGTTTATGTTCATTGAAGAGAAAGAAAGAAACATATAGCACTGAGGTTGCATCAGCCCACAAAAGCAGTAAAATCCTCTTTTTGCATATCATTAAGAACTTTTACTGATTTAGGATGAAAACCAGTGTGATGTTCAGCAGTAATAACACAGTTAAAACAATCATTCAGGAAAGAACCAATGAGACAAGAGCTTCCTCAGGAAGTGATTGGTGGAAGAGGGGTGCCTGCCGAGTCTGTTGTTATGGGTTTCCACCTGTTTAAGTTGGATAAGCTGCTGTAAGTCACTTTATAGAAACAACAGTTTATTCAGAATGTAGGAAGGGAGGCTGATGGGGGTGATAATGCATTGGGTTCCTGTACTGTGTTGACTGCAGATTGAGATGAATACCAGAGAGCAGAAATTCCCAACACTGTCTGATCTCACATTGTGTCTGAAAAATTTTACTATTTTAAAATTTTGAAACAGGAAGCAGCAACAATTTACCCTGTGTGCTAATCTGAAATCATTTCATGTACAGCACTGTGTGAAATTCTGGAGCCACCCCTCAATATTTCACTTCAATTTATTTTTACTTTTTTTTGCCACTATATATATATATATGTGTATATATTACATATCCGTGGAAATAATGTGTGTGGACCTTTTTGTAGAGTGGGTGCTCCAACACCAGACATGGTACAGTGGAAACTTGAAAGCTAATCCCACTTTAATAAATGAATAACTCATCTCCTGCTTTCCCTTCTACCTGATGTGAAGGGAGAGTTTCTCCATTACAAATCCACAAATCAAGTCCACAGAACTGTTTTTTTCCCCCCAGAGCTCGAAGCAGAGCTGTTTCTGTTCATTATCACTGCTATCACCCTCTTTCAAGGACTGGCAGTATATTCAGTTCTTTTTTTTTAATTTTATTAAACAAAAAAGCTCCTGCACATTGGTTTTGCTTGGTTTGGTATTTTCAGAAGCCAACAAAAAGTTCAAGCCATCTCAGACCACTTTTTTTAACATTGACATTTTGTATAGAGTTGTGTTGTACACTCAACAGGGATGACTCACTGTTGCAAAACACGATTTCCTGAATACACAAAACATTGCTTGAAGAGTTTGCACCAGAGTTTAAGTGTGCAATGTGAGCTTTTAACACTTGTGCTTGGTTCTTACTTGCAAATGTTTTCTATTCACACTTTTTTTGTGACAAGTGTACAGTATGACAGAGTTCAAACTTATTTTATTTGCCCAATCAACTCAATAAAATAACCATGCTTTAAAAATATTTATTATTAAATTCAGTGGGGTGCCTAATTTAATATTGTGCAGGATTTGTTAATCTGTAGAGATTGAAGGGATTGTGTCTGCAAAAGCTAAACATTTTAACAAACTCATGGAGTGGAAAAATTACCCAGGTGCTTCAGGACACCTATTATTGTTAGTGGATGTGAAGATGTGTTGCAGTGTTTTGCAAGGCACAACAATTACAGTATCAATGTCAGGATGCCCTTATACTTATTTATACTTATTCTGTACCCACATAAAAGGCTGTTTTTATCAGGCTAATGCCCAGCTGCTTTCACTACCTCTCAGTTCTTCCTGTGCTGCACAACCACAACCCCCGCTACAAGCTTGGCAAGTTAAATGAGAGCAAAATTTTCAACCACAGCTGTGCGAATCTGTTTGTATACCTCAGTCAAAGTGGTGTAATCAAGAAACTTGACTTTGAGAAAAAAAGCCTGGGCTGCACTTCTGGTTAAAACACGGGGTATAAAAGCAGAAGAAAGAGGGAGGAGCACAGACTTTTCAACACAGATTAGGTACAGTTTAGTAAAGCATGTGCACTTCACTTATTTCCAAACCCATCAACGAATGTGCGCCTTTTGTTTGGATTGAAAACTAAAATAAGCTTTTGTATGTTACAAAAAGTTTCCAAATAATGGTTTTGATAACAGAAATCTAAATGAAATGGGCTATTTTTTTTTTTTGCAGTTACTGTCATTGCTGAAATTGGGATGTAAAATAATGTTTTACAATGTCTACTGTACTGACATGTGATGATGATTCCTTTATTTCAAACAGGTAGTTTAAATCATGGATAAAATATTACAGGAAAAGAAAACAAAATGAAAAGATCACATGAAAAATTTAGTCTTATAAAATTCAGTGATAACTTATTTTTAATATATCATTGATATAAATTATGAATAATTTTGGCCCTAAGACCGACCCTTGTGGTACACCACACCCAGTGCCCAAACAGCATTACTGATATTCACCCAATTTCACAAACTGCTTCCTGTTTATCACACAATTCTTCACCCACTCCAGTGCCAATCATCTAATACCATATTTTTCCAAATGATCAATTAATATTTTGTGGTTTATTGTATCAAATGCTTTTTTAAGATCTATACCTTCTGCTTATCTGTTTTTATTTAGGGAATTTCTTCAGTTAGTTCAATTAATGCGTGCGAAGTTGATCGGTTACTACTGAATCCATATTGACAATATGAGACTATTTTTTGAGAATTGTGGGAGAAAAGTAACAGGTCTAAAATTAGTGAAGTGGTGCTTTTTTTCCATTTATAAACAATGGAATTACTTTGGCTATTTTCATTTAATTGGGAAATTTACCCGTTTTACATTGACACGTTAAATATGAATGCTAGTGGCTTTGAAATCCCACCAATAGCATATTTGGCTATTTTCACATCTATATCATGATAGTGGATGTCTTGTTTTTGCACTTACTGACTATATCAATGACCTCCTTTTCATCTACAGGTGTTAAGAACATTGTCTTGTGATTTATTTATATAGTAAAGTTAATGGTTGTCACTGGATCTTGTATTTTATTTTTCAAATTTGGTCCAAGATTGACAAAGCATTTTTAAAAGTTATTTGCTATCTCATTTTCCCTACTTATATTGTGACCATTTTCTTCAAAATACAGTGGATAATTAGCCTGTCCAGATTTATTTGAAATGTTATTTAATATTTCCCATATACCTTTAATACAGTATTACGTTTGCTACTCTCTAGTACATAATTATAATATTCTTTCTTGCAATTCCTCATAATGTTAGTTAACTTATTTTTATACTTTTTATTATATTTATTTTCTGTTTTTTTTTTTTTTGGTTCTTTTTTTTATAAATTCTTAATATAATGTATGTGAAATACCTTTACCGGATGTTTACAATGTTAAAAAAAACAAATAAATAAAGTAGTATGTCCCACCTGGAGCAGCGGGGGAACTTCACACGGATGCTCTTTGTGCATTACAGCTCCAGGTTCAACACCATCCTCCCTCACATACTGTTGGGTAACCTGGGAGGCCTGGGACTTCCACCTGCATGTGGATCAACAGCTTCCTGTCAGACCGCAGTCAGAGGGTTAGAGTGGGAGACCATGCATCTGCAGCTATCAGCACTAGCTCCCCTCAGGACTGCGTGCTGAGCCCTCTGCTCTATACCCTCTACACATCTGACTGTACCTCTGCACACCACAGTAACACCATCGTCAAGATCGCCGACGACACCACAGTAGTGGGGCTCATCTTTCGGGGAGATGAATCCGCATACAGGGCTGATGTGGAGCAGCTGACTGGGTGGTGCAGAGAGAAAAACCTGCTCATTAACACATTAGAGACCAAGGAACTTATCATGGACTTTAGGAGAAAAAAACAGACATTCCACCACTGATCATCAGGGGGGACTGTGTGAGAGTGTGGAGGACTTCCGCTTTTTAGGAGTCCATATCGAGGAGGACCTGACCTGGACTGTGAACACCTCTGAGCTACTGAAGAAGGCCCAGCAGAGACTGCACTTCCTGAGGATGCTTAAGAAGAATAACATCACCCAGAGGCTGCTGGTGTCCTTCTACAAGTGGACTACTGAGAGCATCTTGGTGTACTGCATGTGTGTGTGGTACACCAGCTGCACGGTGGCTCGAGGACGTCATTGTAAAGGTTCATAAACACGGCCCAAAAGATTATCCGCTGCCCTCTCCTCACAGGAAGAACTGCACCATTCCTGCTGCCTCCGGAAGGCTGCCAAAATTATCCAGAACTCCTCTCACCCCTGTCACCACAAGTTTGATCTGTTACCGTCAGGCAGGCGGTACAGATCAATCACTGCATGGACAAACCGGTCCAGGGACAGCTTTTACCCGACAGCAGTAAGAGCCCTAAACAAATGGTTAACAAATACTTGATAATTCCACCTCATGTGCCTTAGTAGGCTACTTCATGTTTTTTTTGTCCTTTATATGGCACTTAACACCTGTGCCTTAATGAAAATAAAGGGGCGTTGCAATAGCTAAATTATATACTATATCATATGTTATATGTTGTGTGTTATATATTTTATATTACACATTATACTCTGAAAGCTATTATGTACTTTATTTAATCTTATTTACTATGTTGTAACTACGTTGTATTATGTGTTATTTACGTTATTTCAATTCTATTTTATTCTATTTTTATTTTATATTAGTTTTACATTGACTGGAGGACTTAGTAACTTTTTGCACTTTTTGTTGCAATGACAATAAAGTTCTATTCTATTCTATATTAAATATAGATAGAGAAGTGATGTAGAAGAGGGGAGTGATGAAAAGGGAAGCAAAGAGGAAATAAAACAAAAAGCAACGAGGATGCAGTAACTGAGTGGGGTTTTCAGCATGTACCATATTGTCAGCTGTACTTACAGACTGGTGGAAAATAAAATTATATGTTGGGGAGTGTGTCACGGGACGTAAAAAGCAACTGCTACTGTATGATTGTGATCCATTCATCCTGTTTCCATAAGGAAAGAGTCTGTTTTCAGGTGTGTGTGCCAGCAGTTCATCACACTGATGTTTCTATAGCAATCACTGTTGTAATGTGATTCAACCAAAAACTTTCCACCATACAAATATGATGCAATAGTGAGGCAATGTTATCAGTCACATGGCAAGAAAAGAGAGGAAGGGAGGCTGATCGTGTTAAAATGTGCTAGCATAGGGAGACTAACATGATGCGATTACTTGTGGCCAAATGTGCAGCTGTATGCAGTTTTGTCTCCTCAACTTGCTGTTGTGGTTCACCATCATAATAATTTAACTTCAGCTTACCAATGTTATCTACCTCAGAACTGCTTTACATGTCATAAATAATAGCTGCAGTGCTAATTTAGCATTTGGTAGTACTCCATATCATTAAAAGTTATTTACTCAAAACAGACCTAATTTTACCTGCCTGCTTTATTTATACAGATTCTTCTGCTGAAAAACCATTTTCCACCCCTGCCATGTTTAATGCCCCAGGTAATAGGAGGTTTGGCTTCTGCAAAATTAATTTACATCATGACGGAGGGCAGTCAGATTGTAGGGATGGTGATATCCCCCTTTGGCTCCACCTCTGCACACATATTGTTCAATAGCATTATATTCTGCTATCCTTCTGGAGAAGAGCTTCAAGATTGATTTAATTCTTCCGCCAAAATCTGTGGGCTGTTAGGGGGAAACAAATGAGCTTTGTTTCATTCTAACTATTTCCGAACTCATTTTATGTGCCAGTTGACATTAATGTTGCATGAAGGAAACTGCCTTTATGTGCTTGACAATCCATGCTGGATTTAATAATGAATGCATCAAAGGGATAATCTAGTGATTTACTGTCATTAAAAAAAGAAGACAATGTCAGGGACAGGAGATAGGGGTATTTCGACTTCCAGTTTCTGGTTTTCATTTAACTTTTAGGCTGGGGATTCCCATTTTTCTTGGTAACTTCCTAGATATCTTGAGGATCTTAAATATCATGAGAATCCCTCCCCTGTTAGCTTTACTCAGAGCAAACAAGGGAGGGACTGCATCTCTTTTTAAAGACTGAGCTGAAAAGTTAGCCTGTTACACAATAGGAGAAAAGGTTAGCCCAGTGAGAGCTAATCCAGCTTTTGGAAGTTTAAATGTTTTCACAAGCAACACATTGTACTTCATCTGATGTTTAAAGCAAGCTAAGAGACACAAATGTGACATCTGAGATCCAAATGAGCCGGTTTGTAAAATCAGAAAAAACTCTTGCCACATCATTTTAGAAAATAATGAGGAATTGTGTGGAAGGCCAGAAGTGAAAACGTTACAACACTGGACAATACACTGCAAAATTTAAGTAAACAAATACAATTGTTTTGAGTTTGTTGTGTCTTAAGAGGAGATGTTTTGAGAAATATTTAAATAAAAATACTGTAATTTTTTCTGTTTTTTTGTTATATATCACTGCTTTCTAGTAAAATGTTGCATTTTACATTTCAAGAAATATTAATTTCTTTAAATGATGTATTTTTTGTTTTGTAAATGTGTTTTGTAAAATTATGCAATCTTTTGTTGTGCTTGCATGTTGCTTTGTAGTTCTGAAATGGGTTGCATCTTTATATTTTTCTATTATTTTTGTGTAAAATCTTGAAATGTTTTATGTTTTGTTGTATTTTAGTGAAAGGTTCTTTGTGTTATCTGAAAAGTCATAGTGTATTATCTTTCTTATGGTCGTTTTCTTTTTTTCTTTCTTTTTTTTTTACAAACTGTCTTCAGTAACATCACTTTTCTGTGTAACATGTGTGATGTGTGCTGCTGCAGGTGGTTGCATGGATACTTTTAGATTAGCTCACTAGTCAGCTGTTTTGTATATATGCGCAAACCTCCTTGTTCAGGAAGGCAATGAGAGAATTGTTTCAGTTTCTGCCATTTTGATTAAATGACAGCGTGTCACACACTCACATGCAAATCACACGGCTAGAAAGTAAACTGAGGCCTAACCACACATCTTTTTAAAAAAAAACTGTTTAAACTGCTACCTGTATAAATAATCTTCTCCTGCTGACAGATCACATTTTTTCCACACAATTCCTTCATTTAGAATGACTGATAGTCACAATGCACAGACGTCAATAAAATACATGTGGGATTAATGCTCACTGGCAGCCAACAAAAGTGCATGCACGCACACAGTCACACGCACTCTCATTCACACACTCTTGTGTAACTATCCTTATTAGGACATTGAGTTGATATTCATTCATTGTGTACAGACTAACCCTAATCTCAATGCTAACCCAATTTCACACTTTAGCTCTAACCTTAACCACGATGTTCTGCATCAGGAGGATTTGGGTTTTATCTTGAGTCAGTTATCATACCAGAAAAGGTCCTAATGTGGAAACTAAATAAAAAAACATGCGCACTGAGAGGATCTTCCTTTTTAGAAACAAACATAAGATATACGAGTGCCGTTGCAGATAAAGGTGTGCTTGTTTTACACAACCAGACCAAAGCATGTCCCCAACCCCCATAAAACCCCACTCTCCTTTGCCCTCCCATGGCAAAGACACATACACACACATTTGGACAAAATGTCTGCTTCTATTTAGCCTTTTGTTTACTGAAGATGCTGAAGTAACATAAGCTCATCGTCTTCCTGCCTACATGTGCATGTAATTTGTGTGTCTCCATGTGTCTCTTCATTTGTCTCCATCTGTCTGGCCCTCTGTCGGCACTAATATAATGAAAAATGTGAAAAATAATGAGAGTCAAGATGTTGATTCAGAAAGCCAAGGCACAGAGAGACAATGTCAGACCAAAAGCAAAAAAAAAAAAAAAAAAAAAAATTAAGTCACATCAGGAAGCTTTTCTCTCACTGTGAAAGATCTGAAAGTTAACAACCAGATTTGCACAGAAATCATACTGTGTGACACCACCGCAAGGAACAGGAACAGGAACCGAGAGCCTCTAATCTATCCTTTTGCATCACACACTTAAAAATGAGACATTCACCTTGTGGTAGAAGATATTGCTGTACAAACAGTGCAGTAACCATGACAACAGAGATAATTTCCACACTTGGATATAAAATGATATCTGTCAGAAGATTAAGTATGTCTTGATCTCAGTTCAACCTCTCCTCTCAATCTCAATCTCACTTTCTAATTCTGTTTCCTTCCAGATATTTGTAAAGGTTGCTGTCCTTTCCTTTATAATTGGGTATCTTATCTTTTTGTGTCTTTTTGCAACAGACTGGGAAGAAGCAGACATCAACTGACAGTTTGGTACACTTCCCTGTCAACAGAGATTGTTCAGTCAAGACCAAGCAGAAGTTCAGTTGCAAGTTCAGCTGCAAGACTGTCCACCAGCTAATAATGCATATGTGAATTTATATTGTGAATAATAGTCCTCTCTGAGCCGCCACCATATCGTGGTGGAGGAGTTTGTGCGTCCTGACAATCCTAGTGGCTATGTTGTCGGGGGCTTCATGCCCCTGGTAGGGT
>JBAMHW010000004.1:25769637-25817520 GCA_037177495.1 Rhadinocentrus ornatus
TATATATATGTATATGTATATATATATGTTTGTTTCGTGTTTAGAATAGTTTTGTTACTGTATTTTCCCCTTGTGTTTGCGTAATTTAGAGGTATTCTAAGGTGAATTTTAGGCTACAGAAACGCTGGTCCCAGTGATTATGAGTTTCGGCCTAGTTTTTATTTTGTTTTATCTTTTTACATTTGGCACCTAGTAAATGCTGATGTGGTGATGTTTAGTTTTTTTTTTTTGTTTTTTTTGTCAGGTCAGCGTTCGGAAATTTAAATAAATATTGCCCAGTGATGTTTAGATTTACTTAAAGGGGTTAGTACCTTGGGCGTGTGTGTGTTCCGTAATTTCGAGCGCCACTTTTGAGTTGCCGGAACCACCCCCCCTCTGCATTCCGGGACCTCCCGCTTTACAAATTAAGCACTGATCTTCACTATCTTTAATTAACAAGTCAACACCTTATAACTGTACACGCCAGGAAAGTTCAGTATTTATTTTATTTAGAAATTCACTAAAGTTCACTTACACATCAAACAAGACCACAAACCACAAATTACTCTCATAGGGAATAATGATAAGCTCGAGAAGTATCTTTTCTGCTCAAAATTTTATCCACCTGCCTTATCAAAGTGGTCGCTCTTGAGAAATGTCGGTCATCACTTATCCCTCCTGCTCTGTCCTTACACAGATAGAAATGAATGCATGGAAGCAGAAATGAAAAACGAACACATCTGCGGAGAGAAAGGCTCTTGTCAGAACACTAATGGGAGTTATTGGTGCAAGTGTGGAACAGGATATACCAATTATGGTAATGAAAGGACCCAGTGCTCAAGTAGGTACTTTACTTATCATTTAAAATGTTCTTTTCCTGTCAAATGTGCATGTCATTGCTTTTATTCCTTCTAAATTTCAATTCTTTTGTTGCAAATCCTTCTGAAAATGTCTCATTGTGGTGGATTGCTGTCAGCATGTTTACATAGTAACACCTAAAATTGAGCTTTACTTTATAGCAGGGCAGAGAAAAAGGTGTCATCTTTTTGTAAATTATACTTTTTCTCCTGGAGTTTTATTATCTCTTATCCGTCGGGCCTCTGTTGTGTCTCACAAGATAATGCCAATCAGTTGCTATTCAGTGCTTAATTTTGATTGATTCTGTCAGATTTGTCTGATCTTGCAACCGAGTTTAAGAGTCAACTGGCATGATGTTAATATAAATGTTTGGCTTTGTTTTATCTAGAGCTCAGCTGTGAAAGATTCAGTGCTGACAACAGGCCTACACAAGTAAGTGTGTGATGTGAACAGCTACTGACTGCAGAAATCACAATTATTAACTACTTAATTAATGCATAAAAGAACATAAAGGGTTTGACTAACGTTAACCCAAATAATAAGATCCAACATCCTGTATGAACAATTCAGCTAATTTATTTATTTACTTCACCAATCTATGGCCCTTTAGAATGCTTCAGTTGAATAGTCTCTTTATTCCTTCTGTCTGTGATTTCCAGTTGCTCGGAGGCCTGGCAGACATATTGTCCATGATGAGAAACAGCTGTTTGACTCTGTCCAACCCCACCACTTCTGGTGAAAAGAAGGCTGATGGAGAAGCGTTGCTAGAGGTCAGAAATGGATACAAAACACAAACATTCGGACACCACATGCAAATCACGTGTCAGCCCAACCAGAAGTTTCCACCACAAAGTTGAGATGTTTTTTTTCCCTGCAAGGGGATCCATATGAAAGAGAAACTGGTTTCTTAGTGGACTTAACCATAATATTAAGCTCACAATTGTCCAGCACTGCTAAACTTCACATACTTAGGAGTATTAAACAGAGGCTTCAGTTTTTACTTTATTCATCCCTCAAAGGACTAAATAAATTTGTGCTGGTTGTCTAGACACTACCAAAAATATATATTTTTTATGAATAAGAAAATAAATGTTAGCTGGACACTTTTTGAGCAGAGGAGCCTTAAAATAGCAATTAAAAAACATGTATTGATCCATTTTGGATGTACAGTAGCAGTCAAAAAGTTGGACAAACTTACTGATTAAATCTAATGGGGAAAGTGTGTCCAAATATTTGTCTGGTAATGTATGCATATGAGAAAAACCACAAGAGATGAGTGGAAGCCTCTTTGAGCCTATAAATTTAACAATTGTGGCTGGAACTGGAGTTGTCCATCATATAGATTCATCACCCACCTAAAAAATAAATAGACTCAATAAAAAGTTAAATAAAATTAAGTGACAAACTTTTGAAGATCATTGAAATTTAATAGTATCTTTTATGTGCGCTTCGGACAGAAACTTCTCACAGCGACCGATTCGATCCTGTCCCCCGGACTGGTGGACAGCAGTGAAGGTGTGACTGGGCTGCTTGGTGCTGTGGAGAACTCTATTTTACTGATTGGTCCTCAGCTAACACGCAACAACACCAAGATAGAGACCACCGAGACAGGTAACAAGCTTGAACCCATAATCTCAACTCAGATTTTCACATCTGAAAAAAGGCTGCAAGCTGAATAACTTTAGGGGGACTAAGAGACTTTCTGTTCATGTTTGCTTAGATGCACAGATTGCTGTTCAAAGAGGAAAGATCCGACCAACTGGAGCAATTCATTTGACCAATGACCATGCTAGTCTCAGCACTGACTGGACGACAGCAGCTGGGACGGGAGCATATCCAGGTAAACTCCTCTTCTGTTATGAATAAATAATACTTTACATCAACAGCCTGACTGAATATCTTTTTAAAGGTTTTGCTCTGGCTGGATTATTGAGCTACAAGAACCTCGAGGGATCTGTGAACAGGTCTTTTGAGGAGCTTGAACAACAAGAACGTGGACCATCATTCCAGATCTTCTCCAAAGTTGTGTCTGTTGTGGTTTCTAACCCATCCACTCAGAATCTAAGCCACCCTGTCAACATCACTTTCAGACATCTACAGGTAGTCACCTACAGTCCAACTTTAACCAGTGGGCTTATTTATTTTTACATTTTTTTTTATCATTAGTATTAAAAGACATTCTAATAAACCCCATGTTTATAATATTTTCTACTCAGCAAAACGTTAAATCCATCCTTTGGCTCCCGTTGGCTTTAATTACAGATCTTAACTATACTTTAACTGCAAAACATATTTTGAGGCTTTTTGCTAAAAAGATTAAAAGCTGTCTTTAAAATTACATGCAGATATAAATAAAACATACAGCCTGTCTTTGAGATTTTGGTTTGTGCAATAGGACATAAAGGAGTCCCCGGAGCTGAGCTACATCTGCGCCTACTGGAAAGAGAAAGGTGCCTGGTCCACAGATGGTTGCTCTCAGCAGCAGTCCAATGCCACACACACTGCGTGTACGTGCAAACATCTGAGCAGTTTTGCTGTGCTTATGGCTCTTTACCCCATGGAGGTAAGTAACATAAACCCAAACCTTAACAGAAATCTAAATAATGTGCCTGGGACATCAGGACATTTAGTCTTAAAATATTTAAGTTGTGGAGTTTCTGCAGTTTTTTAAAACCTTTTATTCAATTTGCATATTTAATTTGCTTTGTTAATGAAAATAAAAGTTGTACTAACCTATAATTTTGAAATAACATAGTGACACATGAATCTATACAATGTAATCGTAGTAATTTATAGAGCTTCTGGAATTTGTTTAGGTTTTGCAGCCTGCAGCTACCCTAGCCCTGTTTAAATGTGTTGTGACTGACACCATCTTTTTCTTTAATAGAAAAGTAACACGCATTCTCCTGAAATACTCTCTGCTGCTTACCAGCATGTAACTTCCTTTGTGGTTGACAAACAAGAGCATTATGTATGTAAAGAACTGACCATTGTGTCCTTGTCATGCTTTTTGGGTGCATCTTTCTTCTTTTTTATCATTACTGAGAAACAAATATTTGAGCTAGCTTTTGTCTACTTGGAATTTATATTTAACTTGTTTATTCTCCTTTTAAATGGTGATGATTTTTGTTGTGATTTGGAGCAATAAATAAAGTAAATTAAATGTAATTGAATTAAATTATTGTAACATAAAATATCTTCTCTTCAGCCCAACTTTGGACTGGTGGTGGTGACTAAGATTGGGCTTGCCATCTCGCTTCTCTGTCTCATTCTGAGCATCCTGACATTTAAGTTTTGCCGGTCCATACAAGGAACCCGCACCACCATCCACATGCACCTCTGTATCTGCCTCTTCATGGCTGACCTCGTCTTCCTGGCAGGAATTTCTCAAACTAAACCTGAGGTAAGTTAAACTAAAATGATATGTGACTCAAGTCATGTTGACTGCTGAATTTATCTCTCATAATAACATGAATTTATGTTTACAACTGGTGAACATGCTCCAGCCTTTGTGGTGTTTATATTCCCAAATTGCCAAGAACACCAAAAAGTTGGACTTCTTTTGGTAATTTATGACATATTGAAAGCATTTTTTGTGCCATTAATGGGTGGAGGATATAGTCATAATCTAAAACATCTGTTGCCAAAATGCAATTTTTTTGGTTGCATTCAGGGATAATTTATTGGTTGAAATGCAAAATAAAATCTGTGACTGTAGCTCTGCAAATGCAGAATTCCATGACAAAAAGAACTTTTGCTTTCATTACCTGGAAATAAGCCAATGCAACATCTTGCTCTATGCAGTGCTTCTAGCAATACGTTCTTATTCCCAAGTTGCCATCAAATAATGCTTAGTCAGGAGTTATTGGTGTCACTTTTTAACACACTGTGCTACATTGATGTGTGGGGATCTGCTTTATATTAGCATCTGTTGTTAAGTGATACCAAAAGTAAATACTGACTGCAAACACTGAACAGGACACTCCACAATGTTTACTTATTAACAAGGGACAGGGTTTTAGTGGAAGGCTGGAGGGATGTGAGAGAAAAAAAGAAAAGAAAACTCAGATGAGAAAGACTAAGATTTTCCTGTTTTCCTTTAATTTAATTTATTAGGTTTAATCCTAGTTTGTTTTGTTTAACTGTATGAATTAAAAGTACTTGGTAACATTTAGGGCTTTTGTACTCCAAACCAATGTCCATGACCAGTGGTGACAAAAGGGCCCTGCAGCATCGGTTCATGCTGCAGGAATCTGGGGAAGTAAAACCGGAAAGCATCCTTTAGATTTTATACATAGCAGTGATGATGTCCCTTAAAGTTAGGACATCAGCAGAGTAACATCCTGCACATTCATAGGTGGGACCACGGACTAGCCTGCATGAATACATCAATACAAAGGTGGTGGGCTTGGAGAAAGCAGATTTCTTGAAGCTCCGCGTTGGCAAATGGTGAGGGTATAGTTAGGGAGGAGGGGGGATGTGTGACACGTGGTCTGGAAGTAGAAAGACAGAAGTGAAATGAGAAAAGAACAGAAAATTGTCTGATTGGCTGGGTGAAAGAGGAAGCAGGAAGGCCAATGTTCCAGACCAGTGACTTCATAATTAATGTGAAAGTTTTACAGGGTGGGAAAGCAGGGAACAGCAGAAGAAAACCACAAGTAGCAAAAAGGAAAATGAGAAGGATCAGCTCTTCTCGAGTGAAATTTTTTTTATTTAAAAAAAAAAAAAAATTGTATTTTATTTTATATTGTATTAAAAATTTACTCAAAATATTTAGAAAGCAGGACATGTGTAAAGTAGACCTTTTTATTATAAAACAAAATGAGCAGTCTACTTCTCCTCCCATCGATCTATGTTGATCATTTAATCTAATCTCAGAGATAAACATAATCAAAATCATCTGACAGTGTTGAAAGTCCGGTCCTCATGAGCTCCATCTTTTCTGATCTGTTATTCTCTGCATGTTTTTCACATCACAGGGTGGCTGTAAGTTTGTTGCGGGGATGCTCCATTTCTTCTTCTTGGGTGTGATCACCTGGATGCTGTTAGAAGGGGTGCAGCTATATCGCATGGTTGTCCTGGTGTTCAACGCCACCATTCGGCCTCTTTACCTGTTTGTTGCTGGCTACGGCACGCCTCTTGCTATCGTCATTATATCTGCCGTCATAAGACCAGAAGGATATGGAACTCCCCACCAGTAAGTGTTTAAAGGAAGGGGAAATTAAATTTCTTCTTGTTTATTGTGTTGAAGAGCAAACCTGGGATAAAACACTGTGGGAAGTATATTTGTTTGCGTAAGCATGTCCACATCATTGCTTGCATCATTGTAATGGCATCAGTGGATTACGCAATATTGCTCTTATCAATCAGTGACATAAATATTTCCTTCCTCCTAAACCTAGCTGCTGGCTCTCACTTGACAATGGCCTTATCTGGAGCTTCTTTGGCCCTGTTTGCTTCATCGTTGTCCTCAACGTCTTTTTCTTCATCATCACTGTCTGGAAACTCGCCCAGAAGTTCGCCACCCTCAACCCAGACCTCTCCAAGCTGCACAAAATCAAGTCAGTCCTCATATTTATGGATGTATGCATATGTAACAGTGGGGGTCTTGCTGCTTTTTCCCCTCTTCCATATGTTAGGTAGCACATCTCCATTGCACAACTAGAGGATGAAGATTTAGTGGAGCAGATTTGCTGTAGCAAAATGCTATAATGGAAAGAATGTGAATTTTCTGTAGAAAAATATCCAGGGAATGTTTTTATAGAATGGATGTCCCCTTCAGTCCTGTCTACACTATGCTTTTTTTTCTACTCAACTAATGCAGTAGAAATTCAAAGTATGCAGCTGCAAAGCACATCTTAGTTAAAAAGTATCCATCATACGATGTATCGGCTCATTAATCAATAATTGGTCCAAGGAATTTAGAACTTCCTCAGCAAAAAATGAAGAGAGAAGTTGCTTCAGTTGGATAAACCCCTATAAAGTGAAATCAAAAGGTTTTTTTGGGTAGAGAAATGAGCAACCAGTCCACACATTAGATCTTTTTGTTTTAAAGTAGATAGCTGGTTAAGTTGTTGAATATTTGATTCACTATCTGATTCTGAGGAGCTGAGTTTAAACTTCATATAAAAAAGTAGTGGTGGCTTAATGAATACTATAAAGAGAGCATGCAGTGTATGAGCACAGTGCTGGGCATTGTTTTTTAACATAGCTCGTCTCCAATTTGCCTTTATCTCTTTATCTACCACTAGCTTTCAACAGACAGAGTAACTGTTTATTCTGTAGCGCCTTTGAGCATTTTTCTTTCTCTTTAATCCACAGAGGGTTTTGAGACATGTAATAATTAACCTTATGTGCTGTGTGTAATCTAATACCATGCTCTGTCTATTTCCCCTTATGTTCCATCATTGTTTATCCCCTGCAGAGCCTTTACAGTAACCGCCGTAGCCCAGATGTGTATACTGGGTCTCATGTGGGTGTTTGGGGCCTTCCTGTTTCAAGCGGGCATGCCAGCGGTGGAATATATTTTCACAATCCTTAACAGCCTGCAGGGTGCTCTGGTCTTTATCATGCACTGCCTGCTGTCTAAACAGGTAGGATTCAGTGTGTGAGAGTGAAGCTGGGTGTGGACATGTGGCAAAGTTTAACATTAGATTAAATCATTTAGACTAAAACGTTAGATTAAATCATTGCCTTCGCCAAACCCGAGGTTATGTTTTCCACAGCGTTGGTTTGTCTTTTTGTCTGTCTGTTAGCAACTCAAAAAGTTATAGACAAATTTTGATTGAAGTTTCATGGACTCTAAGTAATGGAATAAGGAACAAGGGATTACATTTTGGGAGAGATCCAGTTCACCATTGGGATTCTCTTAATGAATATACATTTTCTTTTATGCCTCATGATCATACTGAATGTTAATGTTAACACTAACAACTAACAGACTGCTGCCATTAGAGAAAATGCAAATTTCTTCAATAACTTTAAGACCGTTATAGCCATTATATGTTTACAGGATCAAGGATTGTAAACAAGATGTAGCAACTATCCTGATTATGGGAATAGGTAGTAGTATTAACATGAAGTATACATAAGTGTGTTAGAATGAGGTTGGTAACTGGGCTGTTGGGCCTTTTGGGGTTTTTCTCAGAAAATGGTTTATCAGAGGTCTGTGCTCTCTGAATGCTTTTAGTTTTAAAATTATTTAATTTAAAACCTAGAAAACGTGAAAATATTCATGACAAATAGATTGCATGTATGTTGGTGTGAGCACGTTTGGTAGTTGCAGATTATTTTACTGGAGTTTTGCTGCCCTCTGCAGGTGAGAGAAGAATATGCTAATTTCTTCTCATGGATCTGCACACCACAAAAGAAGAGATACTCGGACCTCAGCACCACCAATCCCTCCAGCAGTCAGTCACAAGTATGTATGTTTGTTTTGTTTTTTTTGTCTCTGGTCACATGGTCACAGTTGGAAAGTCAGAACATTTAATGACTTTCTGAAGTGGAAGGTCTTAAACTAGGGGCATTCATTGCCGTTGTTGGAAGAAATCACAGGTTTGAGGCTGTTCCTGCAAAGTGTTGAAGAGGTTTATTTGTGCTATAAAACATAAATGTTAAAACAAACAGAAAATAATATTTTGTATATTTGACTTGTTATTCTCCTCCTGATTTATTCCTCAGCTCTTTCAACTAAAGCCGATCCATCTTTCTCTCCCTCTGCACAGACAATCACGATCTTGTTTATTTTAGTCATTTCTCTTTTTGAATATTGATATTGGCCAGGGGCACCAAATCTCAAGCAAATTTTATTATTATATATAAGTCATAAACGAAATAACAAGTTATAACGCTGCAGTGGAAAAACATTTAAGACTGACAGTTCACAGCCAGACAGAAATATCCAGAGATCCATTGTATTGTAATTTATTCTCCTGCTGCAGAAAGCCAAGCTGGAAAATAATGTGGAGAGGTGAGCAGCAATACTTTGAACAAAACTTTGAATCGGTAATTTTCCAAATGTATCCCCGAGGTTATGTTCCAGAGCACAAATAGCAGTGCTCATACATCCGCACAGCCAAGGTGGAAGGTGCCATATCACCAGATTTGACTCAGCAGATTGGTATGTGGGTAGTCCCCCCCCCCCAAAAAAAAAAAAAAAAAAATAATAATAAATAACCAAACAAACATAAATAAATAAAAAAAGCTAACTTTTTTACTTGGGTCTACAAATAGCAGACAATTTTGAAATTAATTTGTAATTTCCTTGCACTTGTTGCAATTACAATACAGTTCTATTCTATTCTATTCTATTCTGTAAACCAAATTAAACATAAAGAGTTGAGAAGGAAGACTTTTGAACAATGCTGTAGATAATAAATGTTGAAACAACACCCATGAATACCAGGATGCAGGTATTTTTATTCAGTACATTGTTCTGTAACATGAACAGAATTGTTCTACCTGACAGTGATTTTTAATGTTGTGGCTAATCAGTTGATGTATATGTATACTCTTACGGTCCATATTTTACTCTCATTTAATTTCCTACATGTTTGATTCGAACATACAATCCGTACAATGAAATCTGTTTCCATCCTCATTCAGGATGTTCATAAAATACACTGCAGAATAATTAGTAGATTATATGAAATTTAACAACAGTGATACTGATTGTGATGTAACTTGGTAATGTCAACTTGATGAAGTATTACTGTGAGATGGTATCATGTAGTATTTTGACAACAGTGAGAGGGGCTGTATCGATGTTGATCGTGTTGATTCAAGGCTCATTATATGTCATTCATTCTCAGTTGATCCCATTTTTAGCTATTTTTACTTAAATGATGACTGTTTCTCATGACGCGGTTTGTCTCCCTTTAGGGCTCTCGGAGTGGACAGCACACAGGAGAATCCCAAATATGAAGGTTATGATACTTCCCCAAAGACAGACCATCACATCTTCAATCCGTTATGGATAAAGGTGTGACTCACTTCTAATTGAAAGTATGAGTAATCAAGATCTAAACCTGCATACCAGTTTAAATTCTCTTCTGGTGTGCTGTTTATTCAGTGACACTTCAAACTGCCATTTTGTGCCCACCAAGGGTTAAAAAACATTGTTGATTAATTAGTCAGAAAAGAGGATAGCGTGTAAAAAATTTAAGGACATAGCTACTACAAAATCTCCCATTAGTATGTGGATTTGGCTGCTACATTTCGGATGCACAGCCTTGTGCTGAGATGATTTTAAACAGGAGAATATTACCTCTGAAGTTTATAAAATTATTTGAAATATTTCACTATTTGGTACTGAGGGCCTGCAAGCAGGTGTTTATTTTTAGTGTCACACATTAGATATTATGTGAGTTGCTGCAATTAATGTGGCTCTAGTTATAACATTTTTCATTTGGATATTTTTGTGATTTTTATAGTTTATTAAGCTAATGGGACCATTTTTTTTAATTATTTTAATTTATTATTACTATTATGTAGACCTGAAAGTCATATACCTAGATCTATTAAAGCAAGTAGTCTGGTAATATCTACCAGTCACTAATACTACAGGCAATATTTTTTATTTACTTAATTCTTTTCTTACTATTTTGACACTTCCGGAAGATCAAATTGTATGAAAATGACACATTTTTATTTAAGAGTAAGTGGTTCAATTGGCAAAAAGAAACCAAAGTTAAAGTGTTTATTCACGAGTTTTTTAAATAAATGGGAATCCTCTTGAGTCACTCGTCAATGGATCGAGAACATATCAAAATCATAAGCTGTATTCCCTTCAAAGTGATGGAAAATTAGACTTTTTTTAAAATATGTATTTATTTAAAAACACAAACAGTAGCAGTCTACTCTATATACATACAGTATGAGCACGAGCAAGTAGTTTGCACTTTTTTACATACTTGTTAAATGTTAAAGTAAGGGTGGGTATGCTTTTTGTTTACATGAACTGTATTTAACAGGATGTTAACCAGAAAGAAAGCAAATGACCGATTTTACCCATTTAGTGCCTCTGAGTTTCTGCAAGTTTGCATGTGCCGTCCAGGTGTTGCCTTGGTTTCAAACAAAATGAGTGATTGTTTTTTATCACTTGTGGCTTTCTATAAGGGATCCAACTTGGTTTACAATTGAGCTGTGCTCTTTTTTTTAATAGTATTTTTGATGATTGTAGTTTTTATTCTTGGAATTGTAAACCAAGCAAACAAATCTGGGACAAAATGACTCTATGGGCAATTAACAAAAACAGACCCACCCTTCTGATAAGCCTTCTGCTTCCTGCAATTAAACTGTTTATCCAATAAATGTGGATGTGTTCTTATTATAACTGTTTGCCTGTGCTTTCATTCAATGTTACTTACTGTAAGGTTGAAGTCTCATCCCTGAAATGAGAGCTTCAACAGTAATGGGATATGTCCAGACATGAGTTTGAATATTTTGTTGCACTTTTCTAATGTAAAAATGATGATCAGCACATGTTCACTCACAAAGTGTGATAATCATGAGCAATTGAGCAGCAGTCTCTCTTACAGAACCTTGAATGGTTTACTAATATATATTTTCCTATCCCTAGATTGATTCAAATTGGTAATAAATATGAAAAAGATTATAGAGAAAAAAGGAAAGAGAATGCAAGTGGTTTTGTCTCACACTTAGTTGAGATTTAACAGATGAAATATTCTTTGTTTCATAAGCGGGACTGCACTTTTTATGATCATCAAAACCTCTTATTTTATTTGATGTTTTTTATGTGAAAAAAGCAGAATGCATTTTGCATTTTTTTGTGAATGTAAAAATCCTTGTTATTATGATAGACTATAGTTTTATTAGCTTATTTTTGTACTTTGTCTTGTTGTATACTATTTGGTACTGTTTCTATGAAAATATTCATCACAAAATTAATTAAAGCTTCTACTTCATCTGGAAAATCCTCTTCATGAGTGTTTTTGCTGACATGAATCCCGATCAGTTGTTAGAAAGGGTATGGATGTTTACATAGACGGTGATGCAGTTTTCCTCACTGACGGACTAACAAAGGTTTTCTTATTCTTAATGTAAATTTTAATTGACAGTTAAGAGTGTGTATTATTAAGTTTGAGTCTGCCTTCTGTTCAAAAGTCCTCACCCACTAAATGTTGCACACATAAAAAAAAGGATGTAAAACTAATACAATCACTGCAATAGGCCTTATTACAAAACTGTTGCTCCTTGGCTATAGTTCTGTGGGCAGCCCAGATTGCATAACTTCTGTTTAGCACACATACATACAGTATAGGAAGATGGGGCAAAAGCTATGGTATTTATGAGTAAAGCACAAGTGGAAATATAGTCTGTAAATGGGCCGTGGTATGTCTATAACATGTCTGGCTCAGTTAACTCATAACAGACTGTTTAGTGCTCTAACTGCAGTTTAGTGTAATGCACTGGATTAACCTGTTTTACTGTTTATGAATGAAACTTTTTACTTGAAATGTAGAGGAAGAAATGTGCTGTTTCATTTTAGTGAAGATTTTAGGTAGTTATTCGGCACCCTTACATTTGATGTAATCTTGTTTTGTTTTATTTGCATATAGCCAATGGCCACAGTTAGAACTTAACTATTTGCATTTAAAATACACTGCGATAAGTCATTTTGCTTTCAAATATGTTTTAAAGATTATTCCTGGTTAGAATTTTTTTTTAATTATTATTATTTTTTATTTGAACTAGTTTTACTATGTGAACATCAGTTACCTCTCCAAGGATTATTCTTTCACAAAACAGGTGTGATATTTTGCCTCCGGGGCTAATGAGTCACACTCGCTGCTGTGACGCAAGAGATATGAGTTGTAACCTGCACTGCTTGCTGCTATGTACTGCTTATCAGGCACTCAACCTCTGACAGCCGCTCTGTAAGCATCTGCTCTGAGCTGCTGCTGGGGCTGATTCTGTGGCTTACTTGAGGGGACGCGCTTAGGGCTGCTGTTTTATGCATCTTTTTCTTAGTGAAGTATTATAAAAATCCTCTGTAAGGTAAGCTTCAGCGCTTCAAATTGAAATTTTGTTTACTTTGGTTTTGTTTGTGCTTGAGGCCCCTGTTTGTATTTCCACAGATAATGAATCTGATGAGTTGTGTGATTTTGAGCCTCATTGTTTTGGGGACTGTGTGTTTGTGTTCCCTCCCTTGGCTCTGCACCCTGTTAACGGGGCTGGGACTCTTCATTGTGTGGATGGGATCCTGGAAGAACATTCATATTTTTCTGCACACCATCAAGAGAGACTTATTGTATGCAAGTATTTTACCTATTTCTTAGCATACTTTGGATTATGTAGCCATTTTAAACCTATAGATCTTGCATTCTCCATTACAGTTTTCAACCGTCTATTTGTCCTTGACTTTTTTTGTCTAATAGGTGTTTGGCTATCATTGTGCGAGTGAGGTTTTCAATGTATCTTAATCTGCGAAATAGAAGCACCATCCCTGCAATATTTGCCCAGATTGTGGCACTGCATCCACATAAACCTGCTTTGATCTACGAGGCCACAAGAGAGGTGAAGAGATTACAAATTAATGCATAATGCACTTGCACTGAGATAGTGATAAAATAATAAATAAACAAACTCACTGAATTTCCATATCTATATTTTCCAGGTTTGGAGTTTTAAGGAGCTGCAGGAGCGCTGCCATGCTGTTGCTCATTGGGCACTAGAACAGGGCTGGGCTGAGGGTGATGTTGTGGCTTTGTACATGGAAAACCAGCCTTTAGTTGTAGCTCTATGGCTGGGCCTGGCTATGATAGGTGTGGAGGCTGCGCTCATCAACCACAACCTTCGACAACACTCACTGCTGTACAGCTTTAATGTGTGTGGTGCTCGGGCATTGGTATTTGGAACAGAAATGAAGAAAGGTTGGTACAGACAATGCAGTTGCTACTCAGTTAATGAAATAATGTGTTATCTTCTCTGCATACTCATAAACATATTTGATTCTCTGCCAGCGGTATCAGAAGTGACTGGCTCTTTGCAGCCCGGCATGGTTTTGTTCAGCAGTGGTAATGAGGAAGATGAGGAGAAGCTTTGCAGCACTCAAGTTCAGAGTTTAAATGCCCTGCTGGCCCGTTCTCCCACACACCCGCCGGACTACAAACTGAAGAAAGGATTTAACAGTAAGGCTCTGTAGTTGTTGTCAATGAAATGAGGGTATGTTTTTGTTGCTTTATGATTCTGTTACATTTAACAAAAATCTGATTGCAACACTGCTTTTTTCTTAGCAAGTCTTTGCCTGCACGAGCACACTGCTGTCTGCCAGATCCCACTCTCCTCGGCCTTGGCTGGAGATTAAACTATTTCACAACTTGTACCAAAACACACAAACACAGTCGTGTCAAACAAATCATTAGCTCACTTACAGAAAAAAGAAAAAAAAGGAGGGGTGTTGGGGTAGGGTGGGGGAGTGTGATAATGTCAACAAATATACATTTTGGGAGCAATATTTATCTTTATTTATTTAATTTATTATAAATATTCCTAAAATAACTGGTGGTGCATTTGTAAATTTATCACTTGATTTATTTTCTGGTAAAATCTATTATTTTTACATTTGTTAACTCATTACATTCCTTTGTCAATGATCCTCAAGTCTTTGCTTGCCTGTCAGGAGAAAAAGAAGCATGTTAAGGAATGATGAGTGACTGTTGGAGCATACCACACAAAAGGAAAACAGGAAACAGACAATCTAAGCACTTATAGTGTTCAATATGTGGGTTTTCTCCTCTGTGTCCATGCAGGTAGACTTTTCTACATTTACACCTCTGGTACAACAGGAATGCCAAAGGCAGCTATAGTTGTGCACAGTCGGTGAGTTATCAGCATTAATTTAGCTCCATATGACTTTAGACATTTTATTTTCCATTTCTAAATTAAATATGATTTATTCTTCCCAATATTTATATGACTATTTAGTCACTAATTATTTTGGAAGTAAAGCATTTTCAAATCAATTCAAATTTTATTTATTAAGCATACAAAGCATTTTCATAACAGATTGGACAGATCACTGGTCCATCACAGGGCTAACATACAGAGAACATATGTATGTACATATGTACAAAGTGGTAGAAATTTCTGTAACTCACTTTTTAAAATCTTGTTTGGCAGGTATTTCCGCATTACTTCCTTTGGTTTTCATGCTTATGGCTTATGTCGTGATGACATCATCTATAATTGTCTTCCCCTCTATCACTCTGCAGGTAGGTTTTGCACGTTTGACTTATGCATCACATAGCTCTTAATTTAAATAACCACACCATTTTGAAACAGAGTCAATTTAAAATATTCTTTTTTTATTGTGCTTATATTGTCCTTTGTTCCCATTGGTTGAATTGTTGATTATTTGGCTACTATCACTGCATTTCATGTGAATTTTTACAGGTACCATCATGGGAGTGGGACAGTGTTTGCTGTTTGGTGTGACTGTTGTAATCAGGAGGAAGTTCTCAGCCAGTCGTTTCTGGGATGACTGCGTTCAACATAACTGCACTGTGAGTAAACACTGCTACAAGAAGTGTGTCTGCAGGTCAGAAGTCGTGTTGATGATTTTACTTCTGTAAACAGTTCAGTTTGGTGTGTAATTGTGCTTCTGTGTGTGTGTATATCCAGGTAATTCAGTACATAGGTGAAATCTGCCGATATCTGTTGGCCCAACCTATTCGTCCATCTGAAACTCATCACAAGGTTCGAGTTGCTATCGGTAACGGGCTCCGTCCATCTGTGTGGGAAGAGTTTGTCCGGAGATTCAGAATCCAACGAGTCGGGGAATTTTATGGTGCAACTGAATGTAACTGTAGCCTGATCAACATTGATGGAAAGGTGTGCTGTTATGCAATTTCTTGGTAAGCTGAAAGTTTTGAAAAAAGTCTTGTCTCACGTAGTGTCTTTTTACACATCTAGGTGGGATCATGTGGCTTCAGTAGTCGCATCATGCCCAGCTTTTACCCCATAAGACTAGTCAGGGTGAAGCAGGATCAGAGAGAGTTGCTCAGGGATTCACAAGGACTATGTATCCCCTGTCTGCCTGGTAAAATCACACACAGGTAAAAACCACAACATAAAGAAAACATGTTGCACATAATCAACAAAGGTCTGTCTCTACCTCTGCAGGTGAACCAGGCATGTTAGTGGGACGCATTAATGACACCGATCCGCTCAGGAGATTTGACGGCTATGCTAATCAGGATTCAACCAATCAAAAAATAGCTCACAATGTATTCAAGATGGGAGACTCTGCTTATGTCTCAGGCATGTTTCATTCTGTCTCTATATAATCAGAATAGTATTTATGTCATGTGTCAGTTTTTGATATCCAACTTTGCTGTGTTTATTCAAAAGCATCCAGTATTAGAAAGCTAAATTACAAATTGCCCTAACATGTAGTGAGCCTTTTCTTTGTGAATAGTTCTTTTTTTCTACAGTTCATGATCAGACAGGCTTCAGTTTACTGAAAATTGCAAAAACAAATGATGGCTATTAGAGACTGGAATGCCATTGTTTTACTTAGTTTCTAAACAAAAACATAGAAAAGTGAGTGAATAATTAACACCAGAGACATTAGTTTGTGCATCATTTTACTTACCATGAGAACATAACCTTATTACTGCCCCATTTATAAAACTGCTGATGTGTTGTCATAAATTTGAATCTTAGTGAGTAAATACAGCAAAACAAACATAGAATTATTGAATCAATCATTACAAAATACAGTTCAATGTAATCTCCTTCAGGGATGGTGATGAACATCATTTCCATGTCTCTAATCTTCAGGTGATGTGCTGGTCATGGATGAATATGGCTACATATATTTCAAGGACCGCAGCGGAGACACATTTCGATGGCGGGGGGAGAATGTTTCCACCACAGAGGTGGAGGGGGTCCTCAGTGGCCTGCTGGGACATGCTGATGTAGCTGTCTATGGGGTGTCTGTACCAGGTAAAATCATACAATCCAATCATGTAAGACTAGAAAAAAAAAGAAAAAAAAAAGGTGGTGGGGGGTTGTGACAAAGCATTCATTGTTTCAGCTGTCTGTATCTGTGTGTGAGCAGGTGTTGAAGGAAAAGCAGGTATGGCAGCTATAGCTCACTCAGGAAGCCATTTGGACCTTGATGCTTTCTTGATTGCTGTACAAAAAGCCCTTCCCTCCTATGCACGGCCTGTCTTCCTGCGACTCATGCCTTATGTTGACACCACAGGTGAGAAAGCAATTCAAGGACAGAAGTGTGTTTATAAAAAAGTAACAAGCAAGCTTATTTTCCTCCATTTTGTTCTCAGGTACTTTCAAAATTCAGAAAGTTCGTCTGCAAAAGGAGGGATTTAATCCACAAGAGACGAAGGAACAGATCTATTTTCTAAACAGTCGTGCTGGTTGTTATGAGGCTGTTACTGATGAACTATACAACGCCATTACAGAGGGAAAAGTGTCTCTATGAGACAAGAGGAGGGATAAGATACAGGCCATGAGTCAGGATATTGTGTTTGTAGGATAATTAAGTATTCTCTTTGCAAGTAACATGGACAAGTTATTGCATTGTGTTTTTACAATTATATACAGGCATATATGACAAATAAATCGGGTGACATTTCTATCATTACCAATGTGGGGTTTTATTCATTCATTACCTTAAAAAAAGGATTGAATTATAGCTACTAGTTAGTTCTCACAAAAGCAACTGCATTAGTAAGGGAGTAACAGTATTATCAAAGTAACTAATTACTCAGAAAAGTAATTATTAATTTACTTTATTTTAAAGTTCAGGCATATTCACTTTAACAGAACTTCAAATTAATCTGCATGTTCAGTTATTCATAATAAAAGTGAAAATTAGATTAATGAATGAAATGGAAACTTAATAGATTAAAATACTAACAGGACTGACACTAATCTCAGTCTGCTGGATGTCATGTTGTCCTTCACGTGATTCTAACTGCTTGCAGCCAACATGAAGAAACACTTTGCTTTGGTCATAATGAACATTTCTCACAATACTCTTCATTCAAACCGTTTGATCTGTGTCCGAAATCACTTAATCATATTCTAATAGATCCAAATATTAAACATGTTTTTCCACGGCATGTTTAAAAAACTTTTTTTTAATAAGATGCATTATTAAAACAAAACGTTATTAATATAGGCACCGCTATAAAATAAATACAAAGCTGGATGTATTTGGAAGTATTATAGCTAGTTTACTTTAGTAGATATACCATAAATGTGTTATTATATGAGCATATATTGCATTTAACTGTCCACTTCAACTAATTCTGGTAAAGTCCATCTTCGGCCCCTTATTTTTCTTGTACTTGTCCGTTTTTTCTTTCTCCTCTAGATTAGATATCAAACCTGGCATCACTGGTAATGTAGGTAACTGAAGAACTTCCCTTACTAGATGGTGCGACCATCTCATTATGCAAGATGATGTGATGTACTCACATTCTCACACTCACATAATCATGAAATGCTTCATGGTCATTTTTATGTGATGCAATGCTATGTGACACAAAACAACTAACTACCAAAACTGTCAGGAATGGTGGAGGTGGTGAGGACCCACATGTACGCAGTGGAGGACAGGAGGCAGAATCGTGCATGTGACTAGGTTTATTTTAACAAAAACTCAGGACAAAGAACCACACGCAACAGGGATTAACCAAATAAAGATCTGACAGGGAAGAACTGAAACCATGGGGTATATGTACACAGGGGAACAAATTGAAAACAGGTGAAGTGAATCAAAATCAAACCAGGTGAGCTAATGAGCCAGGGACAGAAAATACAGTACCGCACATGAGGGAAAACTCAACTAAAATCCAGGACAAAACCAAAAACCCAAACCATGATCTAAACAGAAACCAAACATGAAAACCACAAACTATGGACCAAGATCATTACAGAAGTAAACCATCAGAAAAACCCAAAAACCTAAACTATAATCATAATAGAAAACATGGCTAAACCCAAACACAAGAAATAAAACTGTATTATATCAAGACAGTGAAACATGACACAAAACATTGTCTGGACTGGGAATCTACTTAATATTTCATGTGTGAAGAAACATTTTTATTTAACAATCTTTTGTATTAGGCTGTATTTTTACTCAGCCTCATCTATTTGACAACCACAGTTACTTGTGCGAGACATTTTGTAGTGATGAAGTATTTTATTTTACAGTGCATTGTTATTAGACCACTTTTACTTTACTGAAGGCTTTTAATACTTTCACCACTAAGCACAAAAGTGAATCTCATGAGATGACTAAAAGATAGAATAACATTCATATTCAGAGTATGTGATAAGGACGCACTTTGGAACAAAGTGATGCAGGCAGACACAGCACCTCTGCAACCTGCTAAAACTGCGTTTACCAATCCAGCATCTACTTTTAGATATTGCAATTCATTGTGGCTGCATACTCTTGTTGTTCATAACAGAGATTAGATTCTTATAAATGTTTATCAAGCTTTATTTATGGTTGCTACATTTGTTGTGGCACATTCATTGTTGATGTTCAGGGCTCTGTTCAGTGAAACATGGTAGGTCACATTGTATCTGGCCCTTCTGATCTGTTTTCTGATAGCAGTTGTATTGTTTAATGTCTTCAATTTTTCATTAGGTTTTGTGGAATTCTCTCTAATTGTACAAATTGCTTTTGCCTCCTTGTCTTCAATAAAATGCCTAGTGTCTATTTTGATGGTGCTGTTTAAGCCAGTGACATTATTGTTCTTTGTGGGAGATTGGCTTTTCCTTTCCTGGTCCTCCCAAATGAGAGCAGTGCCTTCCAGTGAGTCATAATCTGACCCCAAGCTAATGTTCACTTCTTGTGCCAACACGGCAAGACTACCCCCAACAGATATACTCTCAAAGTATGGGTACACTATTTCAGCAAAGCAATGTGTGAAGGTAAAAATAAGTACACCAGTATCAGCATTCATGAATTCCAGCGTCCCTCCATCACAGTTCAGCCTCACATGGACCTTGCTGAGGTGGTGTGAGTTATCGAAGTCGAGGATCTGAGTGGGACTTGTGAGAGCTCTGTACTCTTCATCTTGTAGGCAGATACACCAGAGTCCTGCCTCTGGACACACTTTAAACTCTCCCTTTCTGGGCACTGATTGAGCAGCCACACCAAGTGTCCAATTGTTAATGTCGCCAACCTGATTCAAACAACAAAGTAAATCATTTACTTTTAAAACACTAAAAATTATTTCTTCAGAACAGCATGGTGCACAAACATAGTAGATCCTGATAGATTCCATAGACTATATTTTACAGCACTATAATTATGAAACGTTGGCTCAGTGTGTAAAATTATGTAATGATTTGCAAATATCAACCAATGTTTTATTCACTTTAGAACACAAGACATCTGGACATTTCACAATTTCATGAACATTATTAGCTCATCATGAATTTTGTGATAACAACACAACTTAAAGGTCCCATATTATGCAAAATTCACTTTCTAAAGGTTTTCTAACAGTCTTATGTGTCCTCATAGCCTGTGTATGAGGCCCGAGAATTAGAAAATTCTGTCACCTCTCCTACTTGCTTGCTCTACTTTTTAGCGAATGTGTGCTCAAATGGGTGATCTGAGATCTTTCCTCTTGTGACATCACAAAGGGAAAAAAACATGTATACTGTCATTGACCCGTCCCCCCGGCTAGCTGAGCTTGCTCTCTAAAATCACAGAGAGGGCGCCAGTGAAAGCCGAATCCTCTCCCATTGAGGGTTGTGGACGTGCACCACTTGTGAACATTTAAAGGTTCAGACACAGAAACAGCCCGTTCTCAGTAGAGATCACTAGAGCCACATTTGGAATGGCTGAAATTAAGGACCAAGGCTGAATTTGGGGTAATACACTTTCTTTAGAAACAATGTTGTTGGACCTCTGACACCCATATGAAATTGTTTAAAAAAAGTACAATGTGGGACCTTTAAAACATTTGGGATTAGGTCAACAAAAGGTGGGGAAACAAACAGCAGCTGGAGGAATATGTTGAAAAGAATTAGGTTAATTGGTCTTTTTGGTTGGGTTTTGTCTTATCTTTTAAGTTTCCTAGAAAGAACTAGTAATCATTATGCTTTGCATAAAAGTAATATTTTCGATCTTAATATTTTCAGAGTCCTGACCAAATTTGGGAAACAAGCTTTTAGTGTTGCCCTGGAATTTCTCTAAATACTCTTTTTTTTTTTACTTCCCAAACAGTGAAAATGTTATGGCGATTATTGCAGTCTTGGTTTATAGTCCTTTGTTTTTAGTTCTGTCTTATTTCCTGTTTTATTTAGTTGAATTTATTCCCTTGTGTTCTGTTTGCTTTACTTCCTGCTCCCTTTTGTGTTTTATTATTAAAACCCTGGATGCCACTGGGCTTCATTAGGGTTTAAAGGATTAACCTAGGCCACCCCTTTAGTCTGGACTCTTCTAACATAATGTGACCCTCAAATAGCCAGGATCACAGAGGTCACCACTTCTGATAGCTAATAGAATGTGTGATTTAACTGAACCTGCATCATGATGAACTCAGACTTCAATAAAAGTGTTTTCAAGACTTTGCTCGTCTTTTAAGACGAACATGCAGAAAAGTGTGCACTATTGCTCCCTGCAGTCAAAGATTCTGATGGGTCACAGAAATTGGTAAAACACCAGCCGGGTCATATCTTTGTAATTTTGTTTCCTGAACTTGTAAAAGTGTTTCACGTCAAGACAAAGGCGCTTTGTTGTTGGTAAAAGTGTTTCAGCAATGTATTGAGAAATTTGTAAAATTGTTTTGCAGTTTCACATGTAAGTTTGCACCAAAGATTTTCACGTTTTGTGCAAATGTTTTTTCTAGAAGGGAAAGTTGTTTAGTTGTTGATAAAAGTGTAATTTGTTTTGTAAATGTCAACAGGGTTTCTATTACGTAAATTTGTATTGTAAAAGTGTAAAAGAGTTTCACTCAATGTAATATTGTTTTGCACTTCCTGGCCACCGTACTCTAATTTGATGCTTTCATTCGATCTGTTTTCTAAATGAAATGATAAATGATCGCTAGAAAAATCGCCCTTTAAAAAAACATATGATTTACAATGCGATTGAAATCCTTTTTAAGCATTGAAAGATTAACAAACTCGTGCCTTTGAATTTCTTTGGAGCAGCTCAAGATGCACAGATAACGTAACAAGGCCTTGGTCATGTGACTTTGGCTCATTAAAGAAATGTCAAAACAATAATCGCAACTCTTCCAGTTCATTTCATACTTCATTTTCTCTGTTGTTCTGATTTGGGTTCGTTTCATCACCATGTCCCTCTTGAATCGTGACACCCTGATCGTTGGGCCCTTAGATAACATAGCAAAAAATTTGCAAGACTCTCATGGAAATCACTCCATGAGCTCAGGAA
Organism: Rhadinocentrus ornatus; assembly: GCA_037177495.1. NCBI lineage: Eukaryota > Metazoa > Chordata > Actinopteri > Atheriniformes > Melanotaeniidae > Rhadinocentrus > Rhadinocentrus ornatus. The sequence goes on from JBAMHW010000004.1 coordinate 25,791,893, forward strand.
AGTGAAAAAATGTTGGTCATAGAAATCTAAATTGGAAATGATTTTGGAACTCATGGATCATGCATACATAAGCTCGTGCAACAGTCGTACAGCCTCCACATCATAGAGGAGAGGAACCATCACGCATGTTATCAGCAGTTTAAAGACCTATCAGCCTGCACATGTGGAAATGTTCAATTAATGCTAAAAGGCAAGTTTAGGAACAGCATGTGTGTCTTTTTCATGGAAGGTCTTGCATATTTTTAGCATGATAATAGCATACCATAGCTATTACAGTGACACAGCTTTGTTGAAAAGTATCATGAAAACAATACAAATAGTGACAAATAGGACTCAGAACCTTAAGTAGCTGGAATCCTATATCAGACAAAGATGGTACACATTCTTCTCCCAAAGGTCCAGCAACTGGTTTCTTCATTTCCCAGATATTAACAGTGTTGGTAAAAGAAGACGGGATGCTGAGGGGATGGAAACATAGAAGTGACCCGACTTTTCTGAGATATGTTGTTGCCAATATATTCAAGATGAGCTAATATATTTTTTTAACGAATTAGTAAAACTACTTGCTTTCAACATTTGATGTGTTCATTGTTAAATTAGGCATAAAATAAAAATGTTATAGGTTTATGAGATTTGGAAACCATTGCTTTCTGTTTACATTTTACACAAAGTGACAACTTTCTGGAATTGGAGTTGTTAATTTAAATAATTGAAGCCAAGTTTTCCTCAAACATGAGCTTATAAATACAAATGTCCATTTTCAATTGAGAATGGAAGTACATCTGTAAAAGACCAAACTGTTTGGAAGAACTACTAATGACAAATTCAGGTACCAATAAATAGGTAATTTCAAAAACGAATAAAACCATGCAGATGAAAATAGATAACAGTTGGGATATAAAAGATAAATGGGAGAAAGAGAGAGATATAAAGATCTTGGGAGAGAGTTGGGAGGAATCATTTAAAGCTGGACATATAATGTTGAGTAGTGTTTCATGGCAAGAGTTTGAATGGAAATCCTAAATGCGATACTTTGTTGTCCCAACTAATACATCAAAATACAACAAAATGTCTGATAGTGCTGGAGAGGTTGTGGCCAATCAGGAGACTACACACATATATTCTGGGATTGTCCCATAATCAGAGAATATTGGGAGAACATAAGGAGAAAGACTGAAAGTATGTGTAAGGAAAAACTAAATCTAGAATTGCAGATATTCCTATTGGGAATTTTACCAAAAACAGTGTTAACCAAAAATAAGAAAATGCTTCAAATACTGATTACAGTTGCTAAAAAAACTAATAACAGTCTCTTGGCTAAAACCACAACCCCCTAGCAAAGATCTTTGGTGGGAAAGGGTGAAAGATGTGACAGGAATGGAATAAATAACAGCAAAATTACAGTTTAAAGATAAGGCATTTCAAGAAATATGGGCACCGGTACTTCAAGAAACAGAAAAACTACAAATACCCTAGAGCTTTCATTTATTTTATCGTTTTTTATTTATTTCTGTATATTCTTTATTAATTTAATTTTATTCGTATTTTATGTATACGTATAAAGATATACTTTATTGTTTGGAGATGTGTGTATATGTGTATATAAATGTATGTATGTGCATATATATGTTGATTAAAAATTGATATATGTTTTTTGTTTTTTTGGGGGGGGGGTTCAATTTTGGGAGGGTTATTTGCTGTGTATGTAAATAAATGTTATGTAAATAAATAAATAAAAATAAATAAATACAAATGTCTACAGACAAAATGTCAATACCTCAATGTCCCAGCTGTGTTTTCCTGTTTTAAAGCCCTCTTTAGTCAGGATGCAGGAGGAAGGATGGAATCGTTCAGGGTTGGCTGGGACAGGGAAAACCTCATCAATATCCTTTTCTGACTCCAGCAAAGGCCCAGATGTGAGCTGGACTCTGTTAAGCCCGGGAGATACCCTGAGAGACTGGCTAGCTGTTCTGGGGTCCAGGGTAACTGGAGCTGTAAAATACAGAGAAAGTCAGAGGCTTTGAAAGGGCAGAACAGAGAAGATAATACAAAATACATACATGTAGAGGCACTAACTGTAGGGAGCGATGTGTTTAATCTTCTTCCATACAGCATACAGGAGGTTACCCAAGTGTTTTGCCACATCAATTAGAGGTCTGCACAACTTCTGTGGCATCATGCGATTTATCCATGTGCTGCAGTGAATTAATGGACACATATTTACTGGTCTTCTTTTTACATGTATTGGTCTGATGACAAAAAAAACAACAACCCAAAAAACAGTTGTAAAGTCAAATACCTGCTCATTGTGTCTTGGTAATGCTGTGGGTAAGAATTTGAGTGGTTAAAGATATAATACATATCCCAGTTCTTTTACTATCTCTTACTATCTCATCCTTTGATTGATGTCACCTGTAAAAATTCAGTTCCATCTCCTCCTGCATCGAGCTCCCCTTCAATCAGTTGGATTTTCTCCTCCAGAGATTTTATCACCTGATTCATCTTGGCTATTCCTTTCTCTGCCTTGCTCATCTTTTCCTCCTTTTCCGTCCTCAGTGCAAGGAGCCTGGCTGCTTCCTCCTGTCTCAAAAACTGGTGAAATTTCTCAAATTCTTTTTTCATGAGCTCTTCTGTGAGCTTTGCCTCGGTCTAAAAAGAAAGAAAAAAGATAACTCATGCAGAAAGGTAAAGAAATTAGGAATATCTTTTTTTGGGGGGGCGAGTATGGAAGATGCACCTGATTGAACTTGGAAGAATGTTGACAGGTTTGTATGAACTGCTTGAAGAGATTCATCTTCATGTTCAATCTGTTCAGCAATGTTTTGAGCTCCTCCTAGTGTCCAAAAGAGAAAAACCTACTGTACATTGCATCCAACTCTTACTTTAGTACTTTTTGCAAATGTTAAAGGTTATATGCTGTACTTAACTGACATTTACTGATAGAAAATGTTAACAATTATGAGGTATTTGATCAACTGGAAAAAGTTATTTGACAGCTACAGTCAATGGTTGCAGATTAAAAATTTTATATATCCCAGAACCTCTTAACCATAACTTTTTATCATTTGTTGTAGAAAAGTGACTTTTAAGAGTCTAGATAATTGAAGTTTAACAAAGTTTTTTGAAAGAGAAAAGAAACTTGTTCAAGGAGACCATTGACCAGACTGACAGAGTCTGCTCAGGTTCTTCTATCCACAGAGGGAGGGAAAAATATAACAGTGTAGCTGTGAATAAGATTAAGTTCTGTCTTCGAGGCCGTCTTAATCTTGGCAGGTGCTTTTTTGACACCTCAGGGCAACTTTCACCAAGCACATATTGAATATAAGTATAAAATGATGAAAATGTTTAATAAGGATTAACAACGATATGAATAAAGAAATTTCTTTCACACATTACTAATCAAACAATAAATTATTTGTTAGGAAATTTGAAGGAAATTTGGTAAACAGCTTTCAGAGTTTCCAAAGCTTTCAGAGAAATTAATCTCAAGAGAAAGTTAGTCATTCAACAAGTTGCTCTTAAATACATTTTACAAAGAAAAAAGTTACTGTCTTAAATGGCAAGGTCAAACTTCCAACATTAATCTATTACAGATGTTGCCAAAGGACCAAGAACCTCTTCAAAACCCATCTTTAAAACACCACTGTACTGACAGGCTGCAAGTTTTAAATCCTATTCACTAAATATATTTGATATTGATTAAACAAATTGTAACAGAGCCATCTATTCTGCACAATAAGCTCTTTATATTTTACTCGTAAGCACCCTGTACTACTGTAGAAAAACAATCTAAAAACAGCAGTATTGTCTCTCCTTCTGTTTATGTAAAGGTTTGCAAAAACAATAGTTTTCATTGAAGGCTTTTTACCTTTAAAATTGACACTCATACTTAAATAAATATGTGGATATGCTTTCATCACTAGCTCTGTAAATATGTAGCATATTTCCCAGTCCCTTGAATTGACATCATTGCTACAACACCAGCTCTTCAGATGTATTCTTGTCATTTTGGGGTGTGTTTTTTGCTCAGGTTTCACATCTCCATAACGTACTCAAAATTCAGCTTGGATAAACTATTAAAATAAGGCAGCATCTGTTTAAAAACCAAATACAAAAAACATAATGCTTTCTTGCATGAATATCCTCTTGCTGTGGTTGCAGGAAAACTTGTGCAAACGAGTGATTAGAAGGCTCCCATAGTCTTGGCACAAAGAAGAGTGTGCAAGACTTAGTTATTGAGATCTTTTCTGTTATTTGATGTCTTTGTGAATACGTTTGGTTTGGCATTGTAGCATTAAGCTACTGTAACTGAAATGCCAGCATTCAAGAACAATGAATGGCAATCATCTGCCCTGCTGGTGTCTTTGAAGAAAACAGTAAATTCCTACCAGATGCTCTTTATCTGATCTTTCAGGGTGTGCTTTCTTGCTTTCTGTGCAAAAAGAAAGCCTGTTTCAGGTCTTCTCAGGTCTACTTTTGAGATCCTATCTTACTAGGCAAAAAAGTTATTAAAAATAGTTATTTTTCTGACTGTACTGAGCTACTGAGATTTCTCCTAAAATAAGGCAAGGCAGTTTATTTGTATAGCACATTTCATGTACAGGACAATTCAAAGTGCTTTACATTAAACAAAAACATTACAGTTATAGTAAAAGGCAGCAACAAATAGCAATAATCACAATTAAATTATAAATTACATTAAAATCATTAAAAAGATAAGTTAAAAAAGTTACAGTGCAGAATTCGTGCATAGGCGCATGAGAAAAGAAATGTTTTTAACCTGGATTTAAAAATGTCTACATTTGGTAAAAGTTTAATCTCCACTGGCAGTTTGTTCCCATTGTTTGCAGCATAACAGCTAATTGCTGCTTCTCCATGTTTAGTCCGGACTCTGGTCTCGACTTGCAGACCAGAGTCTTTGGAAATAAGAGCTCTGCTAGGTTTATGTTCCCTGAACATATCACAGATGTATTCTGGGCCTAAACCGTTCTGGGATTTGTAAAAGGCTACTGTATAGTTTTAGTTAGGGTTAGGGTAAGGGGTTCCATTTACACACATAGATACTTTTTTTTAACAATCATTCGTCCTTCTTGACAAAAGTTATGTTGATTATTGCTTAGTTATAGTCTTAAAAATTAATTTTCTTATGCCTTTATGAGTTCAGAGTGCAAATATTTTGATATGATTTATGTGTTCAGTGCAGTTTCCGATTTGCAGCTGCAGTACCAATGGCCAGATTCCTACTTTGCAGTCAATTGCTGCCTCAGTTAAAAGGTAAACCTTGTGCCCTGCATGACTGTCAGCAGCACAGTATTTACATAAGGGCTCCAAGTCATCCAGACAGAACACAGACAGGTACTCCTTGTGTTCTTCACACCGCTCTGGAGAGTCCAGGGATGAGACAGGCAAGATGTCGATCTCAGGTCCAAGAAGGGGTGCTGGGAGAGAGACTTGGTTGCTCATGGTTGTTCCGAGAGATCTGGAGCTAGTTTGGCTTGTCAAAACGAAGCCGTCAGGACAAGTGGGAACTGGAGAGCAGCATGGGGGAGGTGCACTGATCTTTTGCTGTCAGTGTTACGGTGCAGTTGCTATACACCGGTCTGAATGTGGCCTGTATCTGTGTCAAGCACAAGAGGAACTAAAGATCTACTTACAGTCTCTTTAAACTTAAAGAGGAGCCAACGTGCAACCACCAGATGTAGCCATACAGGCTACATCTGCAGTGTCAATTTGACACCCTGACCCTATGATTTATGGTCAGTTCTCATATCCCAGGGAAAAGCTCATTTCACTTTTATATTTCTTTACATAGAGGTGTAGCTATAAAACATTATTTATATTCTGAAGATATTTTGTGCTAATCATGCACAATCACAATTCAGGGTGTTTAAAGTTCCAGTTTTAGACCTTATGGTGGTTTTAAATGTTCAAAATACAAAATTTAAACCTCTCAGTTACAAAGTTTAAATACATTTGCAAAATTTGTGTGTAACTTTGTCATCTGACCATGAAACACAGTGACAGATAACTTTGCATGCTTAACTCATTTCTATGGCTAATTTAGAAACACTAGTAATTCAGGCTGTGAATTACAGTCCAGGACAAGATGAAACACATCATATCCTACAAAAGGTGTCCCAGCATGTGCCTGTGTATTTTATAATGGAGCCATTTTGGGCTCCATTATGTGCTTTCACATTCCTTCTTAACAGCTGACTGTTAACTCTCTAGACTAGCAGTCATGTAAAAATAAAGTAGACCCAGTTTCAGTTCAAAGGTTTTAAGTATCAGGACACAAAAAAGAGAAAAAATAATCTGACCTTACAAAGGTCAATCTCCTCTTAAAATTAGGTAAATACAGCCTTAAATTACCAACAATACATGACATATTACATGTCAGTCACTCACAACTATATGGAGGAATTCGGACCCACTCTTCTTTACATTGTCAGTTCATTGAGGTTTGTGGACATGTTTATGCACAGCTTTCTTAAGGTCCCACCACAGCATTTCAGTCAGACTAAGGTCTGGATTTTGATTGAGTCAATGCAATACATTGTTTATTTTATTTTTAAGTTATTCTGTTGCAAATTTGCTGGTGTTTTTGGATCACAATTCTGCTAAATGACCCAATTTCAATCAAATTTCCGCTGTCTGACTGATGGCCTCACATCTACAGAAGAGTTCATGGTCGACTTAATGACTCTCCAGGTCAACGGGGTATCCTTGGTAGCTGGTGGTAAACTATTTAATGCGTTATTTAAATCCATCAATAAACAAAAAGAAGTGCTTTCCTAATTCCCATGGAAGTAAAGAGTGTACTTACAAGGTAATGCATCACTTTTGGTTTTTTGTTTAGTTTATATTAAAAAATAACATCTGAGCATGTGTTGACCTAATTAAGACTGGTTAGATTTTTTAAGATTATGTAAATTTCACTTTCATTTTCACATGAAAACAAATCACAACCAGGACTCAGAAATTTTGTGAAATTTTTATTACTCTGTTCCTAGTCATTCATTAATAGTTTCACACATTTATCTGTGGAGATCTTGGCTACTGATTCTGGTTTGTGCCACTTTGCATTAGTAACACAATTCCCAGAGAACAGATTATGTGACTGGGTTCCAAGCCATAATGTAGTATGGATGTGTCTGAATTTCCCCGTGTCCTTATTAACGGTGCTTTAATTTAACTGAGGTTGGTGATAATTCAGTCGACTCATATAGTCTATTCATGCTTCAGATTTATAAAACATAATGGTGGCGTTGTGACCATGAACAGTCTTAATCTTAGTCTGTTTAATCTGTCACCAGAGAGGTTGCATTAAAAGGAGGTGGGAAGGTAATGACTAGCTTTGAGATGAATGGAGGCTAATCTTGAGGGTTTGAAAGTGAGCAAAGAAGTTTTTATATTTGTCTGCGGAGACCATTAATTCTCCATAAGATGATGATGCTGTGACTAATCACCAGGCTTACACATTTCGGAGTAAAAGCTTCATCTGTCAGTCACTGCTGTTCTTCCTGATTCCACTGTATAACATTTCTTCAAATATACTTAAGTATGAGCGTATTAGTGGACTAAAAAATTGTTTTGCCCTGATTGCCAGGTTGTGTGGAACAGATACAGTACGCTAACATGCTAAGAGCTGAAACACTAAATCAATGCTCAGGCAGTTTTTTTACTTTTTTATTTATTTTTTAAATCATTGCTCATAAATACAAGCCAGAAAAATTCCCACAGGCCCTTAATCTTTTTTTTAATCTTTTAATCTAAAGCTTGTCTGCACACTTCTTGATTATCTCCCATTAGAATGGTTAATGTGTTGCCTTTCAGTCCTGTGTTGTGAAACTTCACCAGAATCCAGCACCTTCTTGGACATTGTGTTGTCCTTGAAAAAGCTCAAGGAAAAATTAAAAACTGAGGTACTTCTAGTAGGCAACAAGGAAGAGGTGATCAAAGTATTGTCTGATAAGCAGACAGTACTTACACACACATCGCTGGTTTTGTTAGTTTAGCGCCAGTTTTAGTCTTAATGTTAGTTTTACCCACTCTATGATATAAAGGTGTTATTTTCATTTTGTGGATTTACTGTCCTTTCTTTTTTGTAAAAAACCAACAAACAAAAAGACACAAACAAAAAAAAACAAAACACGACTCTCTTTTTCTTTTTTCAGCTCCTCTGATGCATGTGTGTTGGTCGGCATGATAATGGAAGAATTTGTATTCTAAAAGAGAAAGTTTTTCCTAGGATTACAGCACACTGAAGCGGAAAGAAGAAAATTTGGATCAAAGTGAGGATTTATGATAAATAATATAATACTCAATCATGTTAGTAAACTCAAGTATTTAGCTACTCGTTTTTAATTGTAACCTCTATTATGTTTTTTGATGCACACCTGTCAGCTGTTGTTTGAAGTCTACAAGACAGCAAAATATCGGATAAAAAGCTGACATGATGGTTCTGAAAGGGGGAGTTGTCACTTTATCGTTCAGATATGAAAGAAACAGATTTCTGCAGGACTCCTGCAGGTCTGCTTGCTGCACTACCACATGATCACAGTTGTGTTTGACTCTAAATGCACACAATATAAAGCACCCGTGCGTTCTTCGTATAGATTTTTTTCTTTTTTTCCAGTATTGTTTTTAGTCTTTAAACAATCAGTAGAGGGGTCTTTGGTCATACTTCTCCCGTGTAGCTTCAAGACAGGTATCACTTAAATCATTCAGCACAATCACAACATATTACAACGTGATGACATATTATTAATGCTTTCTCGTGTCACTGCACATCATTTAAAGTTTTCCTTATCCTAGGTGTTGAAGTTTCAGAGCGGACCAGAAAATGTCACGATGTGGAAATGCTTGGGCAGACTGAAGATGAACTGCAAGGGGCTGTATGTGGCCACAGGACACATGGGGTGTCCCCAGGGAAACCTGGACACCTTTATTACTGAAAGCTCAGAATCCTCAATATAAAGTAATGCTATGATCACGTTACTGTAAGCAGTACATTTAGCTAGAGAAGCTGGGTAACATCCCTCTCTGCTCTGTTCTCCAGGTGGTTGACATGTGTGCTAGGATGTTTTGGAGGCTGGTTTCATGGTATCCATGTTTCTCATCTGATTCCTCCCAGCGTACAGCAGTAATGTGCAGGGTAAAACACAGAGTGGTCAAAGTATGTAAAAGGGTGGGCTTGAGATAAAAAAAAGTCAGGTTAGTGCCTTAAATATTTGTGTTAATGTCATTTTATATATATTCTATTTCCCATTCTAATAATAACTACTTGATTTAGGATTTGTCCCATTATAATGTCATGATCACTTCAGAGAAAGCTGCTTTCACCCACCCTGACAAAATTTTTAACTCCACCCTGAGAGAAAACATTTCCTCTTACATCCAGTCAGGTACACTGTCTGCATTTCTACTATTGACTGGTGATTTCAAGAAAAACTAAATCTGACATATTCAGTCAAACACTTTTTTTTTGCGTGAATTTTGAACCATATTCCAATATATCCTTTGATTTTGTCCTGAAGAGATGAGGTACTCCCTGCCACATTACTTTGTTCTTCTGCCCGTCTGTCCCAACAGCCCATGCAGTTCCAGCTCTGGTTTCTCTGAACCAGTATACCAAAAACTACTGCTTCATGGTGACTGCCAACAGAATTTTTAGAATCTGCAACACACACCTAGTTTAGCACACCTACAATCACCATCCAGCCATCCATCCATTTTCTACCGCTTATCTGGGGTCGGGCTGCGGGGGCAATTGCCCAAGCAAGGAAGTCCAGACTTACCTTTTCCTGGCTACATTAGCCAGGTTGTCCTGGGGGCATGGATCACATCCTACATATTTCTTTTATTATCTTTCTAATTTTCACAATAAAATTTGCAACTCAAATAAGAAAATTGACTACATAATAAAAATGGTCTTTTTGTAAAATGTATGATGAAATAAAATTCCATGTTATACTTGGAAAAAAACCCACTATTAAATAATGGTGGGCAACATTTCTTGCAGAAGGCCATAAGCAATTAAAGGACAACACATAAAACTGAAACCAAACACAGCATGCTATTTGTGCAGTCATGCTCTTAAAAATAAACTTTGAGAGAACAACTCCAAGTCTTTTATTTGTACAACAGTATGTGACTGTTAGCAACTTTCTTTGCTAACTTGTGGATGCCTGACTGCTACGTAAAACAATACTATGCTTGGAAGACAGCTTTAGGACTTTTTCTGCCTTTTTTCAACATTGAGTTAATAGCATGGTGTAGCATGTCAACACTGCAATCATTAACATGTCAAACATTCTGCCAGCCAAGTAACATTTGTGAATATTTAGGTGTTATATGTTGGTTAAAAAAAAACAAACAACAAAAACGTTTAAAGATAACGTTTCTTGGTTTTTAAAAAAACATCCTTGTTTTACTCTGGTGTTGCCACGACAACTGCTGTCCTCAGTAAACTGGCAGAGATAATCTGATGCCTATTTTTAAGTATAGAACAGACAGTGAGCTTCCTACTCCTAAAATTAGGTTAAATGGCAGTAAAGGCTTTATTTTCACTTGTCTCCAGAAAGCTGAATACTTTATTTTGACTTTTTCTTTTGATTTAAGTTGTTGAGTGGCAGATTTCCAGGAACCACACACACGCTGCTTATTCCCTCAGGCCGTATTTTTCGAATGTGTATACTTGTACATAAATCCTGTTCACTCACTGTATTTCTATTATTGCACCTTTCTGAAAGATAAATTTAACATAAATAAAAGTAAAATAAAAATTTACCTAATTCAAGTCTTTAAGATGTATCTAGTATGTGCTTTTTTTATTTACAGAATATACAAATTGATGTCCTGCGATGGACTGGTGACCTGTCCAGGGTGTACCCTGCCTTTCACCTGAAACACTGCTGGGATAGGCTCCAGCTCACCACGCTACCCCTAATAGAAACAAGCGGTACAGATAATGACTGACTGACTAATTGATGTCTTTGGAAAAAGAAAAAACACATTTTAGCTTTGCACAATATTACAAGGATGTCATTTGTCAGTAATGATTGATAAATACTTTAAATTTATATATTTTCACGAGCTACAATGTGCATTTAAGCTCAAATGTGACTTGCTCGCTATCAGTTACCATTACCATTTAGAGTGGATCCCTAAATCTTGTTCAAGTAGGATGGAGAAATTTTGTATGAAAATATAAAAGCATGTTAGAAATGTGGGGTTCTTCGTGGAACCTCAGCTACGGCCCTTCTCTGTAGAGTTTCTATGTTCTCCCTGTGCATTAGTGGATTCTCTCTTGTTCCCACAGTCCAAAAAAGCTCAGCTCCGTTGAAAACTTGTGAGTTCAGTTTGGATGTGCTGTTCATACCAGTGACCAACACAACCAGTGGCTGAGTTGCATCGAATGCTAGTAGAAGAATGCGAAGCCATCTTACAGTCATGTGTTACCAATCTGGTGATTAGCATGAGGAGGAGGTGCCAGGCTGCATGGTTCTTCCACAAGCAACTGAGGTCCCTGTGTGTTTAATTAATACATTTTTAATTAGCCAATATGTCTTCTTTCTTCAGACTTCAATAATCCAATCCAATAAATGACATCAAACAAAAATCAATTGCAGAATAAGCTGTATGGTATTGGCAGGTTTGGAGTAAATTATGTATTACCACAAAGTAAAGTATTTTAAAGTATGGTGAGTAAATGAGCCTCAAGGAAAAAATTGTCTTTTTGTGTTTTATTATAAATGATTCTTTAGAAAACAGTTTAGTATTTCTGGGATACAGGCCAAAAAAATCTGTCACATCATTTGTAGCACAGTGAAGGTCTTTTAAACAGTTATCAGTAGTCACGTCATCGCATGTCTGTACATTGTTCTTCACCGGCCTGGTTCTTTTTTACCCTGAGCCATAGTAAGACAACAGCTGAGAATAAGATCAACCTCAACATAGGCCATACAGCTTATTACAGGCCACCTCTAATATCCGACTAGCCCTGAGGTGCCACCAGGAGAATAGACAATCAAATTTGAACAAATATTCAGTGTAAATTTACTTTTATCTGGGTAAACCTCAGATGGCCATATTGCAAGTACATCAACAGTACCATGTTCTTGATCATGATGCAGCATTCACACAACATTATTTCACTAACTGCTTGTAATGTGGGTGTTAATATTTGGTTGTTCAAAGTGTTTTTATTTCATGAAGAGGTTGTAAACGTCAGCCTGAGATGGACTGGAGTGTACCCTGCCTCTTGCCTGCTAATTGCTGGGATAGCTTCCCCATTACCATGAATTGGACTGATCAGTATAGAAAATGGATAGATGGATGATTGTAAAAGTCATAATATTGCAGGATGGGGCAACTGCATACAGTTTAAAAAGCTATGAATGCTGAAGAGCACTGTTAAAACTTGTGATGTGGCTCAAAACAAGTTTTTCTTATTATAAATAAAGCAGAAGTGTTTGTGATTAAGCGATTAAAGCCATACAATGCAGGATCACCCTAAGTAAACAATTGTTGATGGAAAAACATTACCCTGAGCCATAGTGGAACAAACAAACTTTTTTGCATGAGATGACCACTTTAGTTGTAATAACCAATTATTTCCTAAAATTTAGACCCTTTCTTGAAATGTTTTATTTGCCAATCTTATCTCGATCAGTGGTACTGTCTGCCCATGGAAACGCTCTAGACCTGAGTATTACCCTGCCGATTGATACATAAAAAGATGGCATCTGCGGCTCAGAATAGGTGGCCGTCTGCCGATAAGTGTAAAGTTTTTTTTTCTCTCCTTTTTTCGTTACCTACACCAGCCCTGCAGAAGAAGCCTGTATTCGACACGCCTAATTGCTGATCCATCTGCTTCCTATGGAGAGCATCCTCCTCTGTTCTTAAAGGGGAGGGCGTCATTTCCACAAAGGGATTCGTAAATGCCCAATTGGCCTGTTGTTGTAATTCGTTTTAGGAAGAGGCAATGCTAATCTAATCTAGCAGAAAATAATAATTATGATCATTTTCCATCGTGTAACCGGGGTTTCGGTGAACAGCAAGTTCCCGTTAAAGAGACGCAGACGTCCCCTTTAATTCAGACATCTACTCCGCCATGTATCTATTGTCGGCGTAATACAACAGCGGGACCGTCGCCTTCTACGTCCTCTCTTTCCTCTCCGTCTGCCGCGTCACTTACGAGTTTCTCTCCCCTTGCCATGCTCCGAGTCACCTTTCTGCTGCTTACCCTGCTTTTTTTCCTACTACCGGGCCCGAGTCAGGGATATTTCCCCGAGGAGCGCTGGAGCCCCGAGTCTCCGCTCCTCGCTCCTCGGGTTGTCGTCGCTCTGGTCTGCCGCAACTCGGCGCACTCCCTGCCGCTGTTCCTGGGAACCATCGAGCGCCTCAACTACCCGAAGGACCGCATTGCGCTGTGGTGAGCGTCATCGTTAACCAAGCACTGTACCACACAGTAATTACAACAGTTAACACAAGATTGTCGGTATAATGTCGGAACTTTTAGACGTGTTTTAGGACGAAACTGGCAGTAAAGTGGGTCTTAATAAGCGTACTTTCCAACTCTCACATCGAGCCCGTATAAAATGTATTTAAAAAATCTACACGTGTTTGTGCTTGTGTACAAAATATGTCTGCTTTAAGTTTGTAAATTATATCGGAAAGGGAACTATTGGCAACAGCATGGCTCCACGTTTGCCGGGGTGCTGCGTGGACCTAAGCGCAAGAACGATGCACGGGAGGCGGCTTCCTCCAGCAGAGAAGTGCCCATGAAAAGTTCCATTCAGTCACAGATCTTCTCTCATCGCCCCTTCGTTTTCTTGCCCCGACCTCTCCCTCCTTTTTCCCTCCCCTCCCTTTCCCCTTCCACATCTTCGCCGTCAGGGCTCGACTGGGAGCAGTTTTCAAACGTTACGTAAACGTTTCATAAAAGGTTTTTTATAAGCACCCAAGTGTCAAACTCATGGTTAGTTCAGCACTCTTTGCTGATTTAAAAAACAAAGAATTTCTCAGTTTTTTATTCTTCTTCCTCCTTTTCTCCCAGCCCCAAACTTCCAGATTGTTCTAGTTACTTTCCAGCGTTACTTCCTCTTCTTAGTTTGTTCTTTTGCCAGCAGATTTACAGTATTTGTAACGACTGAGTTAATCGTTTCATTATCAGCCACACCTGACAGATTAGATCAATTTTTCCACATTTTGTGTTCAGAAGACCGAAAAAGAAAAATGGAGCCAAAAGCCTCAAGCAGAGTTATATTTAACATGACAGCGGGGATCTGAATTTAAAGCCGACATAATTAATTGATATGAATTGGATTGTTTGATCAGAGGGGATGCTGAGACTCCTTCTAATCTGAGGGGGCTTGAATGATGCATTCATAAATCCTTCTTTCTTGTTAAACAAACCAGGCGGGATGCAAAACTTGAAATTCACATCTTGTGCTCAGCTCTAACCATGCCCTCGTGGCAAACTCTTTTTACTTTGGCTGCTTTAATACAACATGCTTATTAACCCCCTTGGTGGATGAACCAATGTGAAAACGTTTTATAATGAAATGTAAAGACTAGTAGGCCACCTGCAGATACCTGCAGTGATTAATTTGACAGGCTAAAATTAAATACCTTTCAAGCAGCTACATACACACACATGCATTCCAGCTGCCTAATAGTGGAGTGTTTTTGCTCTGCAGTGACATGCAGAATGGAGTTTATAAATTCTTACATTATTTACCTATTCTTTCCTATTCTCAGCTCTATCCATTAGGAAAAGTGCTACAATCCGAAATAATTACTCACCCATAAATCCCTTTTTTTTTTTACTACTCCTGACCATTCAGAACCTCTGGACAGGAAATATTTCTAACTGAAGAAAGGTATACAGAGAAAACTTGGGTTGAGTTGGTCACATGTAGGTGTTGAGATGGCACTGCTGCGTTATATTACCACAGACTGCTGGGAAACAAACACCAGCGGCACGCTGAGTGTCACTCACTACATGACCGGGTTAGAAGTGGATCTGTTTCTGTTATATTTACACATTCTTTCACTCGCTCGCTCGTCTGTGTTGCTGTGCGTCTGTGAGACACTGGGATTTGTTGTGATAACACAGACAGCAGATGAATGTGCCTCCTGGCCTTCTCAAGCCTCCATTATGTCTGTGTTCTCCGCTCACACCTGACTTTTTGTTATGCGGAACTAATGATGATAAGACCCTAAAAGTGATAAAAGCCAGTGGAGTGCTGGGTCATAAAAGTAACATTTAAAGCTAAATATACAGCATAAATACTTTCTCTACATTTTAAAGGTTAAGTTTTCTTTAACTTAAAAGTTACAGTTTTTATATTCAGTGGCTGAAAGGGAAATGGTGTCCACTCATTCTAATTTGGTGAAAATCATTGTAGAAGACATTACCGGACCCATCTAAAGCATAGAAATGATCAAACAACTTGTCTGAACACAGCAACATGCAACATATTTTATTGGGACATTTTGTTCTTAAACTAAGTGAAAAAGGAGAGCACCCAGAAAAGATAAAATTGGAGCATTGACAGAGCTCTTGGGAAAACTTTAGTAACTGGAATAGGTTTTATTCTGATTCCCTACGTTAGACCATTTGAGGTCAGACTACATGATTCAAGCTAAATCAAGCCAGAGGAGTGTTGATCATTCTGAGTGAAGCAAGTCAATGAAGGTGTGGTACAAGGTAGATTGGACGGGTGATGGAGGATGAGTATGGTTAAAACCCAGTCAGGTGTAATCAATGGCTCATTTGTAATATTGATTAAGGATGTCCAGCTGTTTCACTTCCACTTTTCTAAGTTCTACCTTTTTCATTCCATCAGTATTAACTTATTTATGAATATTTACAAATGGATTTTGGTATTTATTTAAACATCCACATCTTGATGCATCTTAAACACACCTGATGGGTAGGTACATTATTCTACGCATGCTTTTCAAGCCCCTCTTATGAAGTTGAGAACACATAGAGCTGTGAGCTATTTTCAATTTTGCTAGTGTAGCTGTTTGCTATGGCGTCTCTCTTTGCTCAGTATGGCAGAAATGACAGAGATAAACGTCTCTGTCCCTTTTAGGGATAATTGTACTTTCATAAGTAGTTTTTTTCACAGCACTGATCCCAAACTTCTCTAGTAGTCCCCGGCAGGTTCCAGGTGGAATGGAAACACGTGCAAAGAAAGCATAGCACCAAATAAATGTCACTAGTTCACCAGCACTCTGTTCAAATTTAAATGGCTTTTGCCCCATGCAGCATGTACTTGTTTTCTTAGTTATAATAGAATAAAAGCTTGAGAATGTGCCACCAGGCACAGCATTTAGACTTCCGTTCATCCATTTTCTTGCCGTTTATCTGGGGTCAGGTTGTGGGGGCAGCTGTCTAAGCAGGGAAGCCCAGACTTCCCTCTCCCTGGCCACATTTGCCAGCTCATCCAGGGGGATCCTGAGGCTTTCCTAAGCAAGCCAAGGGCTAAAACTTTTAATGTGAAGTAGCCTCATCTAAAGGCAACATCAGGAGCCACACTGGTCCTTGCATGTTGGACTGGTTCATCCCTAATATGTTGCTGTTTTAATTGAAAATCCCATACAGAGTGATAAAATGTGTGAGTGATAAGATTTTATCTCTACATTTATCCCCAAGTCATATTCGACATGTTCTTTTCATGTCTCCTCTGTTGTCTGTTATTTACCCACAGGGTGGCGACAGATCACAACATAGATAACACCACGGCTATTCTAAGAGACTGGCTCATCAAAGTGCAGAATTACTATCACTATGTGGAGTGGAGACCTGAAGATGAACTCAGGTGCTGTGTTTTGTGAGTGTGGGAATGTGGGATTCTATATTGGTGATGACCACATTGCTTAACGGGTCTGTTTTTACATGTTTCAGTGTTTTTGAGGATGAAATGGGCCCAAAGCAGTGGAATAATCTCCGTTATGAACATGTAATGAAGCTCCGTCAGGCAGCACTAGACACTGCCCGCGAGATCTGGGCTGACTACCTCCTGGTATGTTATCATCCATTCAACAGTAGCATACATATACTCTTTTTTTTTTAGTCTTGAGTGATGTGTGTTAATAGATGTCTGTGCTAACTGCAGTAAGCTGAGACATGGCACTAAACTCATCTGTCTCTTATCTGATACCCATACCTGCTGATTGTCTACTCAAGGAAATTAGATAAAAATGACACTTTCGTTATCTTATAAATTTAACTTAACTGTGTTAGCCTAAGTGCGGTACAGTGTTTGTCTATATTCAAGGTTTTCCTCAATCATAGTTCTGAAAAGCCTGGGCAGGGCTGTTTTCACACCATTCCCAGGCAATGTAAATTTATAACTTATAGTCTTAACATAGCCTTTTTTTAACTTTTAAGTAACACTTAATTTCTATGAAATTTGTCATTATATATCTCTTCTCTATCAGTGAGTTACATATCTTTGAAATATTTTCTTAAGTTTTACTCTAAATTGACTCTACCTCCACATGGTTGCATGCTGCTGCAGAGCAGCTGTAGTAAGATCCATACATGCCTAGACTTGATCTTTGACCCTTTTGGTTATAAAACACCATTTTAACCTGTTAATACCTTCTGGGGTTTCTACAATCTTGTGTTAGGGTGGAAACTTTTTTTGTGAATAAACCTTGACATTTAACCAACAAAACTCTACTAACTTCAATCTTGGGTCCAAGTGGATATTTGTGACAAAGGAAATCCCAATACCAGTTCCCTAAATATTCCATTCTCCAGAGTTTAGTTTGGACAGATGTGCAGCTGGAAAAATTTAGTCTCCTGCCCTGACTTTTACTATTAGGAATGAATTAAAACACCATGTGATGGATCTATTTTACATAGTCCTAAATATACTATGTAATACTTATTGGCATGCATATGTCATAGGCTAATTACAAAAGATAAAAAGGAAATACATGAATATCAGAGGAAAATGTTAAAGCTGAAGAAAATCTTAAAAGCGCAGCTGGTCTCAGCTGGCGACGGTAAGGCACAAAAAAGCCCCCAAACCCAATAAACATAATTTTTGGCATTCACTGTTAGAGAATCTCTAAACATGGAAAAGCACTTATCCAAAACATAGAAGAGGGGGTGGGGGTGACCTTATGGTCAAGTGGATGGACTGCATTTTATCGCTTGGACTAAAATCCCCTTAGCAGCTGTTTGACTTTCAGCCGGCTGGACCTACACTGCCTATCATTTCCTGGCTCTAAATATCCCACAGTTCCTGACTACTGCATCCTCTCACGCAGGAAAAATACCAACAAAGACACTAGTAGAAATAACAGTGGATTGTAGAAGAACCTACTAAAACAACCCCCTGCCCCAGTCTGTAAGGCCTGTTTAAAACCATACACTGTGAGAAGAGAAGGTGTAAGAATTGGTTATTTAGTGGCAGTGAGGGACATGTTGTGCATGCTTGCACAATAGTAAATATTTGGCCGTCCTCTCCCTCCTGCAGGTGGTTGACTGTGACAACTTGCTCACCAATCCGGATGTGTTGTGGAAGCTGATGAAGGAGAACAAGACCATTGTAGCTCCCATGCTGGAATCCAGAGCTGCATATTCTAACTTCTGGTGTGGCATGACTTCACAGGTAGCGGAGATTCTTTTGGATCTGTATATCAGGCACAGTCCCTTCACATCTTTAGCACCACATGCACATATTGGATGTGATGTAGCTTACACAGCATGGTTTTGGTAGAAATGCTTTGCAGGTAGTTTTGCTTTTTTAACTAACACTTATGATGGTCAAACAGAGGTACTTTGTTATTATTTATTATTTAATAATAACATTTTACAGCATTACTAGTTAGGGATTACTTCAGGGTTAGTATCTTTAATCAGTTTTAAATGCCATGCATAGCTTAAAGCGATGGCATACAAAACGGATACTTTAAAAATTTCTTTACATTCTTTTCACCAGCATTATGTTTTTCTCACACCAACACAAAGAGTGCAAACAGACAGCAGAGATTTCGTATCACAGGGTTTCTTAGAGACACTCCACATGGCAGAGTTATGTCGGGTTTTCTTGTGCTTTAAAATCTTTTGAGAAGTAGGAGGAGAATTTGGTGGCAAATTATATGGTGGACTACAACCACTACGACACGTGTTTTCATTTTGTGGCTTCTCAGAGATATCATGCTCTCTTCAGACCGCCCAACCAGAATTCTTTTTTTTTCTTCTATTTTCTTTTGCATATTCAGATTGCACCAGATTACAAAACAGAAATACAACCAGGTTCAGATGTCGGGCAGAAAACCCCCCAAAAAACATAAAATCCATGTTTTGTAAATCAGATTTGGGCAGATTTAAATCCAGAAAAATGTTCTTAACAGTTTCTTTGAATCTGATATTAAGTAAATGACTCTAAAGCTGTAAACTTATCGAGTAAATGTTCCCAGATGTTTGTGATTGTTTCATTATAAGATCTGAAGATGGAAAGAACAGTCTTTACATGGATGAATGCTAAATATTCATGTGGTTTATGTTGTTTTCATGTTACAGTGTGATTATATTCTTCATGAATGTGATATTTAGTACCTTAACCAAGACGGAGATCATGTATTCGGCAGTGTTGCTTTGTCTGTCTGTTTCTTTGTCTGTCTGATGGATTTTGATTAAATTTTAAGAAAATCTCAGAAGCTGAATAAGATTCTGGGGGTGATTCGGATCTCCGTCTGGATCCAGGAAATTTTTTCTTTACTATGGGGAAATAGGCAAATTTTTTGCCATTAGAGCTTTTAACTAAAAAATAATGTCCACAATCATTGGTAAAAATTGATTACAGTGGCTTGGTGGAGGTCTACGCTCTCTGAGTGCTTCTAGTTAACTTTTTTAGCCTCTCTGACATTTAACTTTCTGTATGTAACCAGTTAGCTATCATTTTGTGGGTAATATCATCGTCCTTTTTTTGCTTTTATTTTAAAACTGTTTCTTAGCTGTTAAATGAAAGGTGTTGATGTACATTCAAGTTGTCTAGTACTGTCTTTGGATTTCTCCATAAAAACCTCTTTACAGGATGGGTGAAAAATGGAAATCTTACTTAGGTTGTAACAAAGTCTCCATTTCAATGTAGTTTTGTTGAGTAAATTTCCTTTTATTTTCATAACATGGAGAAATATCCTGGAAGTAAATTTGTTTGGGAGGAAATTGCATTTATAAGTCACAAGAAAGAACAAATGAATCAACTTGAAACTGTAGGAAAGAGGTTTTTTTTTGTTAACTCTCTAATCCTTCTTTAATTACTGAGCAGGTTCTTCATGCACTGGCAAATTAAATCATGATTAAAGTAAGAATTTTGTTTTGTCTCAGAAACATCGCTGCAATATCCAGCTCTGATGAAGCTTCATGACCACACTTATGTTTAATTCGGTCTGCTTTCTCAGCAAGTTGACTCTGATTCTACTAAACATATTTTCTGTTAGGCTTCATGATTTAATTTGGTGAATGTAAAACATGATTTTGAAAGATAAAAGGAAAAACTTTGAATCACAAAATATATCTGTGATTCATGTCTAATCAGCAAGATGCCTTTTAAGCTTTTGTGTTTTCTTATTTTCAAAACAGAAAAGATACAAACTTAAAGATAGACTTAAAAATCTAAATGTAACTAAACCGAATTTTCTTTCAGGGTTACTACAAGCGTACACCAGCCTACATGCCCATCCGCCGGCGGGAACGCCATGGCTGTTTTGCGGTACCGATGGTCCACTCTACCTACCTGGTGGATCTAAGGAAAGAGGCCTCTCGTAAGCTGGCTTTTTACCCACCCCACCCAGAATACACTTGGGCTCTGGATGATGTGATTGTCTTTGCCTACTCAGCTCGCATGGCAGGTGGGAAAATTTCAAGAGGCTCCTCTTGTTGAAGATCCATAAAGTCGGTTCAGTGTGTAAGACTGTTTATTCTTCCTCCCCTCAGATGTCCAGATGTATACATGCAACAAAGAAATCTACGGTTACTTTCCAGTTCCAATGCGTGCTCATGCTACCTTGCAGGATGAGGCAGAAAGCTTTTTGCACACCCACCTGGAGGCCATGGGTGAGTTAAGAGCTCTGAGACACTGTAGTAATTTCTGCATATTTAACAGTTTTAGGAAATGGGAGTGGATTTAATAATTTTGGATGCAAATTTGTTAGTTTTTGATGGACTTAAATATATGTGCTCTGACTGATTGGTTTCCAGAGTGCCAAATAAGTGCTAAACATGTGCTATAAAAAATATCTTTTATTTAAATTCTAAATTTAATAGACATTTTAATAAAATAACAGGTATTGAATTGGTACTCAGTATCGGCATATACCTAAGCCTCATGTATCAGAATCGGTAATGAATAGAAAAAAAAAGTATTGGAACATTTTTACCCAAGACACACAGATTCTAACCTCTAGAATATTTTTATTTTTTTTTATTTTTCAGCAACAGTCTATTAGAATGCAAAATGTGCCTCTTTTAAATAGTAATCTACTATTACATAAAGCTTTAGATATCAGGACAATAATAAACAAGTTAAGTACAGCCTGATTAGACTTTGTCATTATTTAATGAAAAAGAAAAATGAGGCAAAATTTAAAGGCGATATGTGAAAAACTAAGATCCTGATTTACCAAGATCCCTGATGAAAAGCACAAAATTGCATGCACACAAAAATAGATTGCACATGTTGTTTATGATTTGCAGGTGATCAACTAAGAATGTTGGCTTAATTAAAAACAGGCACAAACAGCAACAGAAAACAGAACAGAACAAAACAGAACAACATTTAGCAGCACAAAAAGATATTACTTGTTATTTGTCTCTTATTAGCAGCAGTCTTGAACATTTTCAGGTTGATGGTAAATAATCCTTCTCACTGTAAAATGATGAAATTAATTGTTTGGAAATGGACTTAGAACTCAACTCATATTGATGGGCAGCAGCAGCTTCCCCACTGAGATCATTGCTAATGTCTGGACTTACATCTGTGTACTGCTTCTCTCAGCTCCGGTGGATGCATATCCACACGCTTAAGCTTTTTGTTGCCATTGGGAGAAAGTAATCAATAATTTCTAAAACAACCTGAGCTGTGATTTGCTCTTGGCTGTGTTGGTGCTATAGTGCTGGAACCAAAGTTTTGCTCTGTTGTAGAAAACACAGACTTTAAACTGGACAAAGATTTGTTTTGTGACCTAAGAGTTATATAATAAAGACTGTCAAGTGCTACTATTATCAGAGCTTCTCACTTGTGCTTTTTTTTCTTTTTACTATTTATCGTTTTTGATGCTTTGTCATCTTGGTTATGAAATGCTTGGTTAGGATTTTAAGGACTGCATGTCTGTCCATCGGCACTGAGATATAAAAGTATAAAATACTTCACACTGCTTCTGACTTAGATTTTGTATAATAGATGTAGAGATAGATGATATGTCCACTTACATCAATCAACTAAACTTTTTTTTTTCCCCATTTAAGATGTTGATGGATTAAAAACCTGTTTATAAAAAAGAACATTAAATGAAATCTTGTGTACTAAATGGATATAAGGTTTACATTTCAACAAAATGAGTTAATTACTGTGAGATCCCAGGAGACCCACCAGAGATTCCACGATCCAACTGCAAGGAAACTGCAAGGGTTCTGGTGAGAACCCCTGCAGTTTCCTAGACCACATTTTGGGAACCCCTGTTCTGACACATTACTAAGTCTCTTTGTAACTTTCCCCCCGTTATCTTCCACAGTGAAATATCCACCGTTGGAGCCCTCCAGCTTCCTGTCTCTTTCTGCCAAGCAGCCTGACAAGATGGGCTTTGATGAGGTACACACACACACACACACACACACACACACACACACACACACACACACTCTCTCTCCCATACCCACAAGCAGACACTAAACCCCGGGCATGTGTGTGAGGTTCTGTGTTTGTGTACACTCAGGTTTTTATGATAAATCTGGTGCGGAGAACTGACCGTCATGAGCGAATGCGAAGAAGTCTGGATGAGCAGGAGCTGAGCTATAAGGTTGTTGCAGCTGTGGATGGCAAGTACGTCTCATCTTCTTCCTCCTCTGTTGCCTGTCTCTTTCTGATATGTTCTTCTCTAACATGTGGTGTAAATAAATGAAGGGAAGCAGGGCTGAGACAACCGGGTGAAAAGATGCTAGCTGCATGCCATCATTTTAAGATGTCCTGAAACATTTAGATTTAGGTCATATGTAAGTTAATTACATAGTTAAATATCTGCTTGTTAGGAATCATGCTATATTTAAAGTATTTTGATTCGCCTCCTCTCTAGCCTGAGTTCATAACCGTCCTAATAACTGCATGGTTTGTGATTTGTTTTTAAATGTTTATGCAACTCTTTGCTTCCCATCTTTGTGGATATACCACATACATACAAGTAATTGATTTCTTCTCTAATATCTTTGTTTTATTCCCTCTCTCTCCCAGAGATCTGAATATTTCTGATATACAGACTCTGGGGATTAAGATGCTGCCAGGATACAAAGACCCTTATCATGGTCGACCTCTCACCAAGGGTGAACTGGGTTGTTTTCTCTCGCATTACAACATCTGGAAAGAGGTGAGACACTTGGACATGTGGCTTCAGGCCTCTTAGTCCACTTGCACATGGCAGATAAGATAAACTGTTGAGACAAACTGACTTGTGAATTGCATCTTCTGCTGTTAAATGCATACAACAAGTTGAAGAAAAATGTAAATATGTCTTCTTGTTTACAATCTACATCAACATCCTCTCAGAAGTAAAAACATTTTTATGGAGCAGGAGTTTTCTTTTACATGTCGCTGCTTTATTTCCACAGAACAGTGGAATGTGGAAACCTAACCACCATCAGCTATGAGTTTGTCCCATAAGGATTAGTATTTCTGTAATAACTACTGACTGACTGCATTATTTTTCAAGAACTAGAACAGAACCTGATTAAAACTTTAATGCAATACCTCTTTAAATTTTCATGCCGCTGTAAAATGGTTCTTAAAGCTGATTTTCAGACTCCTAGCAGGTTTGCATTGTTGATTTCTGCTGTGCCTTAAATTGTGCAGTAAGCAAACAGATCCAACGCACACTTTGATGATCTTTACAAGATAATAGCTGGGTCTATTGTTTTGACCTAGAGACCAAAAAGCAGTCTTCAAGTCCTGTTAATGTGACAGTGTGTAACAATTACTGGTCATGATGGACATAGTGTCCAGCTTACATGCCCTCTGAGCACTATCTAGCAAGCAACCAACTGTATCTAGATCTGTAGGCATTACCACCTGTCAGCATCACTCCACAGTTCTTCATTAGAAATTTTAATCTGGGAAAAACCACACTGGTGTTTATACTTGTTTTCTGCCTTTGCTTATTCCAAATTAGCTTTACCTCCAGAGGTGTTGGCTTCTTTGATGATTTCAGTTCAGTTTATTGTCACTTTCATTACACACCTGCAGCATACGAGAAAATGTAATACTGTTCTCCATTTCATCAGTGCTCAATACCAACACACATTATGCAAACTCATGAAAAAATTGTAACAGATTTAAACATATTGACAGATTTAAAAAACCTTGATAGATTAAAAACTCACTGGAAGATGGAAAACACTGTAGGTTCAAATTTAAAAGCAACAAAGTGTGCTGGATATGTTCTTAAAGTGCTTAGTCAGGACAGAAGAAAAAGTGCATGTGAGGTTGATTTGTGCATTTTTGCATGACTTAAGAAGCATTATCCCTAAATTCTCAAATGTTTCCTCTCAGTCTTCTCACAAAACAGCATCCACAACAACTACTACAACTACTGATTCCTCCACTTTCTAACTCTGTCACCCGCCGAGCAGCCCTCCATTTGTACCTTTCCTTTAATAACATTGCAAAAATTGGTATAAATTGTTAATTCTAATGTTATTAATCATATTTCATTTAGCAAAATTCTTAAAGCCGAAAAAGCTGAATAATTAAAGTTGGCACAAAATACACACTTAAAATGCCATTGATGCCAGTAAAGACATTACACTTCGGCACGCTTTATGTGTTTACACTTCATAATGTATGATCCGGATCATCTGCATCTCACCACCACAGTAATGCTCTAAATCCTTCGTGTGTGTGTGTGCACGTGTGTGTGTGCATGTCTATGTGTGTTCAGATATTGGAGCGTGACCTACAGACTTCCCTGGTCCTTGAAGATGATCTTCGCTTTGAGGTGTTCTTTAAGCGGCGTCTCCAGGCGCTGCTGCAGGAGGTGACAACACAAAAGCTGGACTGGGATCTCATGTGAGTGTTGCTTCAATGAACAGAGGAAAAACAGAGTTTAGTAAACAAAGAGGATTATCATCATCCCCTACAGTGGCATCCTTCCATCTGTCGCATGCAATATTTCAACTGCCACCAATCAGATGTCGAAAACATTTGTGGAATAATGCATCTTAACATTCAACTACTGAGAACTGTCCTGCAGAAGTTTTTTAGAAAATATATGCTTTATATATAAAATATACACTGCTAAAAAAAAATTAAGGGAACACTTAAACAACACAATGTAACTCCAAGTCAATCACACTTCTGTGAAATCAAACTGTCCACTTTGGAAGC
>JBAMHW010000004.1:25820055-25841440 GCA_037177495.1 Rhadinocentrus ornatus
GGACTGTGATTAGACTTTGGTAAAATACGTATTTATGAAAGCAATTCTTGATTTTTGCTAAGAAAATACCAAAAAAACTACACACTGTGCCTTTAATTCGTTCTCCCCTTCCAGTTTCTTAATAATTTTTAAAGACATTGAACACCATTCACATTTATGCAACATTACTACATTACAGTACCAGCACTGCACTGACTTTTTCCCATAATACTGTATATAGTAACAACATTTTTAAAGGGGTTAAAAAATGTCTTTGTTACAGAACGTTTGGGTTATAACCAATCATTAATGTTTGATACTGACTGGGGTAAATAAAGTAGAGGAATCATTTGTGGAAGCTAATTTCCATTGTTGCTCATTTACAGGTTCATGCATTTGTTACATTAGTTACACTGCATGGATCTGGTCTCATTCTAATACGAAAACTTGTAAAGAAAATGTGCATCAGGTTATTTATGTGTACACACACTAACTTCAGTCATGATAATTTTCTTTCTGATCTGGTCTGATCTCCTGGATGATGCCTTGAAAGTGCTGGAACTTTTCCACATATTTAAATGATGATATATTTTTTCACACAGTTATTAGAGAATTTACTGCATTTTTTTTTTTGCAATATTATAAATGTAGGTGGTGACATGAATTTGACGTCTTGAATGCTGGGTTCTTTACAGCTGAACTTTCTCCTTACAATACCTGATGTTTTTAGTCACAAATTTATCATTTTTAACATAAAGTTGTTGTTTCTTTGTTTTATCACATCTTAATATTTCCTTCAGTTACATTGGACGGAAACGGATGCAAATTGACAACCCAGAAAAGTCTTTACCAAACATCCACAATCTGGTCGAGGCAGACTACTCCTACTGGACACTTGGCTACATGCTGTCGTTGCAAGGAGCCAAAAAGCTCCTTCGGGCTGAGCCTCTGAGAAAGATCCTTCCCGTTGATGAATTCCTCCCTGTGATGTACAACAAACATCCCATGTGAGTTTAACCCATCCTCTCTCTGGCCCTCTTCTTATTCTCTCCTCTTTGGTTCTTGTTCTGTGGTTCTCTTCTTAATATAATTACATCCCCTTTCCTGTCCAAATCAGTTCACAGTACATGGACCACTTTGAGCATCGGGACCTACATGCATTTTCTGCTGAGCCACTTCTAGTGTATCCAACCCATTACACAGGAGACCCGGGCTACATCAGTGACACAGAAACGTCCGTGGTCTGGGACAACAACACAGTCAAAACTGACTGGGATCGAGCCAAGTCAAGGAAGACTCAGGAGCAGGGGGAGCTGAGCTTCAAGGCCCAAAACTCTGATGTGCTGCAGTCAGAACTGGAGAACTGGAGCGCACGGGACGAGCTGTGATGAAGAAGCGAAGATGTGAAGAGGAGTAAAAGATACTAAACTCTGGCATGCAGCGATAAGGGAGATGGAACAAAGCTTTGATAGGGGGAGGTAATGGGAAAACATGGAGGTAGCAGAAATTGGGACATTAAGGCAGGAGAGGCAGAGTTGATGGGCATTGAGTTGATGAGGAAAACAAATGTCTTTCCTTGTACGTTTCTCGTTCCTCTATTCAATCTTTAGTTGAGAGGTAAGATGTAGCGTTAACTCTTGAAGAGTCAGCCAACAGCTTCAGTTTTATTTATTGCATTTAACGCAAATGCCTTGTACACAGCCTGATCCATTACCAGTTTATTTCCTTAATGAATGTTTTCCAAAGTCATGCCATGATGTACAGTACAAGTCAAAAGTTTGGACACACTTTCCCATTAAATCCAACGGAGAAGTGTGTCCACACTGTTTCTTTTTTCTTTTTGCAATGAAATAAAATGAATTGGAATAGATTGAATAAGTTTCACAGGTTTACAATGTATCAGATGACTTCAACCAGATTTTGTACCTCCAAGTTTCACAGAACCAGATCTCTCCATTATTATGAGGTAAAATCTGCAATATGTTTCGGATTAAAATTGGTTCCCTTTTAATCACATATTACATATTTTTTTACTGACTCACTGTACTCTGTGGCTCTTCAGCTGTTTGGCTTGTGACCTCTTGCAATGCCACTTATGGCGGTTGGTTCTACCAATAAGAGATTAATTCCTAGTAAATCCTAGATGAAAGCAAAGAATAAAGGGATAATTTTTTGTGGGGAAATATGTTATAATGTTCCTGTCAAATTATCTTGTGAGACTCAAGATTTATCTACCAATGTTTTCTTTTTGTTTTTTTATCCTTTTGCTTAGTGTAGCTTCAAGTAGCCTATGTGTTGTTCACAATACCGTTGAAAAATATTATTATTTTAATTATATTAATAATTTCTTTTCTTTAAAAGTGTCTGTTTTCTGTCTTTTGTTACCAAGACTGGCCTACCAAGGAAAGCAGAAGAATTGATTTAGTGTTTCATGATGCAGTTTTAAGCCAAACTAGCAACTGTTGCATGATTTTTGTTGAAACAAATGTATATTTTTAGAAACAATTTTTTTCCCTATCTTTGTAAGTCTTTTATTGTTTGGTAATTTTGTTATTTTGTTGTTGATTTTTTAATCAAAGTGAAGTAAAACTTGATTATAAAAGGGTTTTTTGACTGACATTGTTCTCAGTTAAAATTAAAAAGTGAACTTTTTGAGCATCAGCACCTCAAAACTTGACCCTAAGTATAAGTCAGCACTGTAATTTTGGGTTCATGTTTAGCTGTAGCAGCCACATTGATGTCTTAAAATATCTCTATTGACTCCTGTGTGACCGCACAGCAGTTTTATTTCAGCACAAACGAGAACATCCCACAATGCCATAGAGACTTCCTTTAATTACGGCCTGCTGGTGTCTGTAATTACATAATGGTCAGTTCGAGCTTCGGCAGGCCACCATTACTCCTCCTCACTCACTGTTTTTATAATCAACCTTTATTTGTTGTGGACCAGTAAAGCATGCCCCTGCTATTCTCACTGTTCCCCAGTTTCATAATGTTTGATTAGTGGTTCGCAATTAAATTACAGAGAAATAGTTATTACACAAAGAAATGGTGTCTTCAACAAGCATGCATTTTCAACAGAAATGAGCAGACTACTGTCCCACTGTGTGTGTGCACTTAATGAATCAAAACTGCATCACCTTACAATGATTGCGTTACCTCTAAGCTGAACAGTGGGATAAATGTCAAGTTAAAAACTGCCTGTTCAGGTTTATTGTAGTGAAAATACAGGCCTCCACAGTATCAACAAGGTGTTCTATGGGATTCAGGAAGCACATTTGGCTTAATAGTTATGCTTTTTTTTTTCTTTAGAAATACCTGTGTGATTTGTTTGGGAAGTGTTCTTTGGATTATTATCATGCTGGGATATTTTTACTCTGCCAAGAGTCATTGTGTCAACCATAACTTTTTACATATGCATTCATAGTAATGATTTGTAAATCTCATCGCCCCAAAACTTTTCAAACTCCGGCAGCATTATAGTGTATAAATATAGTCCTGCTGCTCAGAACCATGCCCCCCTAAGTCAGGTTCAAGGCGAACATGCTGCACCTCATCAGAACGCACAATGTGATATGAACAGCAGGCAACGGTGGTTTTGACAGACTGGATGGTGCTCAGGTGTGTGAGCAACTGATGTGGCGCAGATTGCAGCATAGAGCTAATGTAGGAAAGGAATGAGTAATCACAAGAGCACAATAGGACCTAGATACGAGAAAACAACTGGAAATCTGGCAATGCAATGATCTGGCGATGAGTGAAGTCTGTGGAAAATGTATAAAAGCTGATGAAAAGATAGCTTGTAGGCGTGTGCGATGATCAACAGAACAAAGAGGCCCACTCACAAGCAGGGAAATGGTAAAAGAAAGTAATAGTGTCTTCTATCACCAGTGCCATATTTGAAACACTTACCTGTCTGTTTTAAGTAGTTTTTATTTAATTGGATGCTTTTCGTAGTGTCTACAGGAAGCTGACTGAAGCTAACCAATCGGCATGAACAAAGATGTGAGGATGTCCCAGAGTGTCTGCTACTGAGACATAGATCATTCAGACTGGATTTTGGGGTGGGGTCTTTGTGCTTGCTTCCAACAGATGGTGTCAGATCTCATTAGATTTGTGTCTGGTTGAGTTGGAGGCTGATGAACACCTCACACTCTTTCTCATATTCTTTTAGCTTTTCCTGAGCAGTTTGTGTTTTTTTTTTGTTTTTTTTTTATAGTTCCTGCATCCTTATAATGGAGTCTGCTGCTGTGGGAGAGGGGTGTTATCATCTTCAACCTGGGGTGTGACTGGTCAGTGAAAATGTTCAGATAGGTGTCAAAGTAACATCCACGATGTAATTTAGATTAATTTATTATTTATTAAATTGCTACTAACTGCTAGCAGGTGGGCATCATTCAAACTACAATAGACGAGGAAACACAAAACCCAACAGAAGGGAAAGAAAAGAGACCTGCTGAGTAAACCGATTACTCTATGATAATGTTAAATGATTCATTTTGTATTGAGGATGGTGGGAAGGTTTTTATTCGTTCGTTCGTTCGTTCGTTCATTTGATTTTCTTGTTAACTCAGTACATCACCACTCCAAAATCTTATTAGTTTCTTTGCAGGGTCTTTAACAGCCATCAGAGGGTTCAGACTTTTACCTTTCTAACATCCCTACAGACAACATATAGAAGGTTTTATTGTTCTTTCAGACCACTACTTTACCATTTCTTTATCACATCACATCACAAACTAAGGACTTTACTTGAACAAACTATGTTATGTTCATCTGCTCTCCTGTTTTATTAGTGTCAATTATATTGATATTTTAGAGAGCTAATCAGCTTTATATAAAATCCCCGGGCAACTGATTATTGGGAAAAGACTTTGTAGTCAGAGTAATGATAAATCTTTGAAAACTGCATTACTATATTCTGCATTTCCCAACAATGATCCTTAATGAGCCATAGTCCCAACAAGCTCAGTTCATACAGTTATTTCTGGGCTCTAACCTCCAAACCCTCGATTTTGAAACTTATTTTCAAATTTCTATTTTGATCTAAAATTGTACCACATCAAGCAATACAGTTGTTCTGCTTATCATTTTTAAACAAAATTTCAAATGGCAAGGAAAGACAAGTTTATATGACATAAGAGTAAAATCACAGCAAGGTGCAGGTAGAAACATTAAAAAGTACATAAAATAACAAAGAGAAACAAAATCATATACATATTAATCATGTAAAATAACTTCATTAAATCAAAATGATCAAAACAAGCTACAGTCTGGATAAGTTAAAAGATACCATGCAGATGTCATGCGTATGTGCATGAGGAAAATAAATGTTTTTAACCTGGATTTGTTCCTCTTGTTTGCAGCATAACAGCTTTATGCTGCTTATTCATGTATTGTAATTCTAAGCAGGTTTTTTCTCCCGTTAAAACAGACCTGATTCGACAAGGCATGGATTTCTTTTGACCTCTGAAATTATATAGTGCTATCTGATATTAAATACTGTAAGTCATGAGGTGGGGCCTCCATGGATTGTACATTCTACAAATCTGAGATTGGACATTTGGAGACAACAAGCCAACTACTGAAACTTACTTTTGTGTTTTTTAACCATTCTTGAAACATTTTTGTAGTATTAAGAGACCACTGCTAACAGAAAACAATGTTTCTTTAAAGGGGTATATTTGGTCAGCAATCATATTTAGGTGCGTGTGATGTCTCAAAGTAGCATCCTTATGAATAGGATCCTCAGGATACAAGGTTTCCTAATGGAACGTTGCCTAGCAGAATAACGCTGCACATGCCTATCCACACTATGTAAAACAAAATGTGATGCATTATACCAGATCGCATTCCTTCAAAGCTCCGTGGTACAGTTCTGTTGCTCAGTAGTCCAGGGGTCAAATCCTTTCTCTTGCCCTTTTTGTCGTTTCCAACACTTCAACTTTAAGAAAGAAATGTTCAATTACTGCCTAATAAGGATCTCCAACCTACTGACAGGAGCTAAAAGTGTGAAAATGTAGGTTTTTCATTTGATCTGTTATTCGTCGTAAGTGTTGTGATTGTATATTTGCACACAAAGTATGAAGTACAAGTGATAATAACAGGAACTGTAATGCATCTAAAGGTTTTCCATCCACAAACATTGACATTTTGCCTGAAGTAAAGCTGGTTAGCAAACCGGTCTCCACAGTTATGAGAAATCATTAAAACAGCAAATGTACTGTCATATGTTGACTGAACAGACAGATTTACATTGGCACCGGCACAGTAAAGTTATGCCTCGGGGATGGTTAAAAAGCTTTGGAATTCATTGTGTGTGCTTATGTGTCAATCTCCAAAGTGTGTATATGTGCATTATGCTGTGGGTGTGTAAGTATGAGTGTGGATGCATTCATGGGCAGTGACGTTTTGTCTACGTGACTCAGAGTAATCCTATTAGATCTCTCGCTCTCCCACCTCTATATTTACCTACTGGCTCTCTCTGAGATTAGCCTGGGTATTTTCTGCATGTGCCTCTGCAGATCAGTAAACACTTTTCCAGTCAACGACCCAGGGTTTACCAGAACTATGCCCAAGCTGTCAAGTTTCTCAGTTCATTTCATTTGCTTTAACTCACATCCCGACTGCCAAATCACCTGGAACAGATGCATGAGATTCATTATTATGCTTTGGAGGATAAATGGACAACATCAGACTTCAGCTGCTAACCTTGGCTGTGAGAAGAAGGTTGAAACAGGCCATTACGCTCACTTGATGCTTGATGTCTTTGCTCTTTGCATTTTTTTCTGTCTTTTTTCCACCTATTTACATACAGTGTACGCCTGTCCTTGCTTTGCAATCCAATTTGTTGTCTTTTTTATCCTTCTTTTCCACCCTCCCTTCTTCTCTTCAAGTAATAAGATTTCTGCTGTTGAGCTGGAGTTTTAGGGGCTTCAGAGCACAAGCGTGTGCACATGCATACACACACACACACACACACACACAGCAAACACTCAGGAGCAACCTCTACCCCTCAATTACAGCTCTGCCACACCTCCAGCTATCTCTAATCTCCCTCAGTAGACCACAGAGTGCAGAGTGAACAAATTACAGTGAGGAGTGAAGAGGCAGTGAAAGGTGTCAGTAAAATAACAAACTTCACAAGATTAAAAGTAAAAGAGAAAATCGATCAAATAAAAACTACAATGGCTTGAAGGAGGAGAAAATCCGTGGATATATTTCCTGTGGGAGTCGAGGAGTTTCAAGGTGAGCAGAATTACTTGTGTAAATTCAGCTGCCAGCGCACGTAGAAAGATTGATGGGCTATTAAATTAGCAACAAACAAAACATGGCAGAAATGCCGGCGTAAATCAGTAGAACCGTATTATTCGAAAGTCTTCCAGAAGATCCTCATTCTCTGGGTAAGGTCTGATGCTGCTCAATTTCAAACATAATTCTCACACATCAGTCTTGAAAGTTAAAGTCCAGAATTGTCGTCTCAGGTGGATCTGGCACAGCTCAGTGCCAGAGAGCCAAATCTAATTTGTGAGGTTATCGCTGTCAATTCACAGCCCGCACTGGCTGCCAGGACAGAAATACAGGCTGGGTGAGAGAGATAAAGCCCATTTCTCAGCTCTTAGGCCTAAACTTTATTTTTTATTTATTTCTTATGTGATCCCCCCGTCACCACCTTTTCTTGTTTGTATGTGTGTGTATTTTCTGAGCTATAATACGGACAAACAAATAGCTTTAAAATGCTTTCATTTAAGCTGAATAAAGACCATTTATTGGTTCATTCCTTTGTCAACTGACTGGGCTGGTTCCAGACGTGGGCCGCATCAAATTTGACTCTGAAACCTGCATGTGTGGTGGAAATAACCTGGTAAGTCAAGTCAGTTTATTTTAGGCACATTTAAAAGCAACAAGCCTTGACGAAAGTGTCGGCCCAAATTCATATTAATACAACTACTAGAGAGTACACAAAGTAAAAATTAGAAATAAAATTACTGCTTTTATGCTGATCATTTACAAGGATGTATTGTAATCTCCCATTGAAGTAAGGTCACATGTTTTAACAGAAGAAAAGTATTTTGCTGAGATTAGGATAGATGAGTACATAGCTTCCTTTTTTGTTGTTAGGATTAAGTAATTTTGTTGTTTTTTCCAAGGCCTTTAATTATTATTTTTAATTTTTTAGTGTGAACACAAAACAATGACAAGTTAAAACTACCCAGTAAATGTGCATCATGCCTATAAAACCTTAAACTGAAACTATAATTTCAGAAGTCTATTTATTTATTTTTAATTATGGGGTAAAAAAGGAGAAAACTTCAGCTTTTTGGATGTTTATGTTCTTCAAACACAAACAATAACAGCTGAATACAAAAGCTTTGCTCTCAACATCTCAACATTATTTAAGTTTTTCATTCTGAAAAACAGAAAATACAACAAACAAACAAACATAGGCAGACCTGGATGTTGGGTCAGAGGGGCACAAGCCCCTGATTTAAATGACCCCTCAAATGCCCCTGTCCAGTTACAGGTTGTTCGAGTCCTTTTAGATGGGTAAACATGGCAAACTTTTGCACTTTGAACATTTCTATTCTACAGTCATTTAGCAGACACAAAGCGAATTACATATGAATGTGGTTAGGCAGTAAGACTAAGGGTCTTGCCTGAGGACCCAACTAGAAGGTGTTAATATTAATCCCCAGTGGGATTTGAACTTGGGTCTAAGGAATAAGACTATTTTTTTTTAAAAAGGGAACAAAGAAAACACAAAAAAAGAAGAAAGAAAAGAAAAGACAATCCAACTGGGATGATAGTTTTTCAAAGGGGGGTTATAAATGGAGCAGTTCCAGAGGACTGGAAGGCAATATGAACTTCTAATGTTTTCATGTTTTATTCAAAGTAGTTTATTAAGATATGATTTGACGAAACATATTTAAATGTAGATCTTTATTTAAATGTCAAATTGTTGCCAACAACAATAACAAAAGGGCAGGTCAAATGTTTGTAGTTCACATTACCGATAAAATAGTTGTGTCCAGACACTGGACATTCACTTTTTGAATTACTTGGAACAATAAACAAAAATATATCAAATATTTAAAAATAAAAAATAAATAAAAGTGCACTAATCATGATGGATATCATGCATTACCAATATATACTTCAGGATGATGTTTCTACATAAAACTGCCATCATTTCTCCACAGAAAGGTTTCCCATTCCTGTTTTCCATCATGGTGGACTTGTTCCTAAACCACGTTCTAATAGAGAACAACTCAGATCAGGATGAACTCAACACAGAGCGTGAGATCATCGGAATCCTAGAAAACCGCATCCTGTTGCTGTTCTTCGCATCTGCCGAGTGTGAGAAGTGCCAGAAGTTTGTGCCTGCTTTGAATGACTTTATCAAGAAACTGAAAGATCCAGCATACATTGAATACCCCAAACTGCTGGCACTCATCTACATCAGGTCCTCATCTCAGCTTTCATTTACAACTTCTTTGCACGCTTTGATTAAACATATGTACGCTGTTTTATTGGTTATAAGATTTCCATCTTTCTCTCTCCAGTTTGGACCAGTCAGGGGAGCAGCAGGAAAGATTTCTCAAAGAGCTGCACAAAAAAATTTTGTTCCTGCCCTTTGAGGACTTGTACAGAAAGTAAGTGGATATCAGGATAAAGTATTTTTAATATGAGCTACCTGTGTCAGGTACCTTTCTCTCCTTTGCAGCTACATCTTAGACATTTTACTGTTTGTATGTAAGTTGTGCGTGTTTTTTTCTTCTTGTTCAGGGAACTGCAGTCCATGTTTAAAGTGAAAGATGTACCAACAGTAGTGGTCCTTCGCCCAGATGGATCTGTCCTCTCTCCAAATGCTGTGCAGGACATCTCTTCTCTCGGCACTCATTGCTTCCGCAACTGGCAAGAATCAGCTGACATCGTTGAAAGGACTTTTATGCTCAATGAAGAGTTTGATGACCTTAATCTACGTAGCACCACTGACCCTGTGAGAAGACTCAAGTACAAGACAGAGGACGACAAGAGGAAAAAGAGATGGTGGAAGTTATGGGAGAAGGGAAAAGACAGGAATGATAATGAGGAGAAAGATGACACATGGGATATGAAGAGAAAGGGTGCACATAAAGAAACATGGAGGAAAAGATAAAAGAAAGTGGAATAGAGTACATTTTAAGTGTATAAATGATTGATTTTGTGATTGTAAAAATTGATAGTAGTTGCCATAATTTGTTTGTCTTCAATATAACTAAGCTGTTTGTCAGAGAACAAATTAAGTGTCATTGTTTTCCCAGATCAACGCAAATATGTAAAATCTTGTTTTCATGGAAGTTAGGTGTT
Organism: Rhadinocentrus ornatus; assembly: GCA_037177495.1. Lineage (NCBI taxonomy): Eukaryota > Metazoa > Chordata > Actinopteri > Atheriniformes > Melanotaeniidae > Rhadinocentrus > Rhadinocentrus ornatus. The sequence continues at coordinate 25,830,385 of JBAMHW010000004.1, forward strand.
GCATAAAAGAAACAAATTATTGTATTGCTTTGGAAATTCTTTCAAATATTGTATTTGATTTAAAAATGTACTATATAATATAATATATATAATGATGCATATTATGTGTCTTTGTTTGTTACTTGTTAATCACTAAATAAAAGTGTCTGTTAAATGTTTATATTAGAGATACAAAAGTACTTCGGCCCGAAGCACAAATGAGACATACACAGAAAACTCATGCAAACGTCTTTTTCTTTTCATAGATTGGTATTTATAAAAGAAGAATATCTGTTGATAATCTTTTTTACTCACAAAGTCTCCAGCCCATGTGTACACACATTGATACAATTTAAGACATATGTAATAAACTCTGTACACTAAAACACAAAGATGAAAACCTGTAAAGATTGGCCCTGGCATTGAAAACAATCATGCTTTTCTTTTTTCTTTTTGTGAAAATCACTGCATGACATACTTCTAAAAACTATAACCATTCAAAGCATCCACAAATGTAAAATATAACTACAATGCAAAGGCACAAAGCACAACACAACATTCTCCTGGTTTAACCCCTCTAAGGTAGACTGAGGTGATGCTGTTAGCTTTTGTGTATTTTGCCAAATCAATAGATGGATGCTGCCTTTTCCTGTTTGAGGAGGAGAGGGACCTGTCAGCAATGTTACAAGTCAGAATCCATGACTGAACGTTGCATAAGTTTACATATTTTGGGCAACTTGCCAACACGGTCTGCCAAGAAGAGACTGGCGCAATTACATTCACAGAGCAAAACAGCTTAAAAAATTGCTCAAAAAGCTTTAAAAAAAAAAGAAGCAAAGTTATTACATTTCTGGGATACAGATTTATTATATTTTATTTGTACAAATCTTACTTTAAGTATTTTAACATCCTTACATTTTGCATTACATGAAACTGAAAAAAAACTCACTTGCTTGCCTTGTCCTTTGCCAACTGTAACCTGCTCACATTATTGCGGAGTACAAACTTATTCTTAAACCAAAGTCATGAGGATATATACTGAAGACTTGTCACACTGAACCATTGCACTTTTCACGATGTTTAGTTGTTTGATATCCATGTCACAATCTTAAGAAACAAGCACTTATTTTAACTGATCTTCAGGATGTGCAAAGATATGTCAAAACATGCATTTTAGATAACCTTAATAACAATAACGACGATAACGGTGACGGTCAAAAGAAAACATCTCCCCAAGCTCACCCTGCTTCCATGCTCCAGGCCCAAACCAACTAACAGATACACAGTGTATAAATTACTGTCATCTAGTAGTAAATAATGGACATAGCTATAACTTCACATGCCAAGCACAGTTGTGAATGGATGGTTTCTGTCAGTGGCCAAAATTATTCCTGACACAAACTTGTTTCATCAGCAAGTGGCTTTAGGTGCAGCAATGACTGTACTACAGGTGTCTACTTCAAAATTGTGTACATATGCGCCCTCATCTTCTTTTCAAGGTGTTACTTATCCCAAACAGTGCTCTAGCACATATCAAACAAGGCAGTACTGCAGTTTTAAAACTTAGAGGGTTCTCAGTTCACATAAAGAGTTCATTCAGAGGCACCATGATAAAAATGGTGGCACAAATATTGCAGCTACCATGTATGAGGACCCACACTAAGTAGAAATTATTGGCTCATTCACAGTCACATTAGTAAAGTGATTCAATACTAATAAATACACAATTTCTAATGATATAATAAATTTATTTGTCAGAGATCTTTGATTATTTTAACATGCTGCACCTTTAAATATTACTAAGTACATTGTTACAAGTGTTACACTACTACACATTGGTTAAATGATGCAACGATTATGTGTTTTCAGAAGACTTAACTGGACTTCCACTTCTGTAATCTGCATGGCACTATTAATCCTGAACAGTAAATTCAGGTTAGAGCAACATGTTTCCACACAGATTAAATTCTTATCAAGGATGACCTTACTTAATACAGAAAAGCATAGCAAAACCACATTTCTGCACAGATTATAACAGCATGGCTACGCAGAAGAATAGTCCAGATAATTAATCTGGCCGCAGTTCAGATCTGTCACCCTACTTAAACATTTGGTAGATAGAGGTCAAGCAGATAAAATCCTATACCTAAAACACTCTCAGAAAAAAACAAAACAAACAAATTTAGAAAGACATTACTGTTAATCCAGTGCATTGATATCCCCCACCACCACCACCACCACCTCCACCACCATTACCACCACTACCACATACACGCACACACACAAAACACACACAGACAAAGATTGTGAGCACTTCATGTTCCCTCTGTCACCTTGTCTTTCAGTCCCTCCCTCCTGACGGAGGAAGGGTGCAGCCTGAGAAGAAGAGCGAGAGAGCAGCTACTGCCTCCAAGGTGAGGGAGACAGAGTCAATGAGTGGATGTGACACATACTGACAGGCTGGGAGCTGATTCGAGTAATCACGGGACGGCTGAAAAGAAAAATAAAACTGAATTTGAAGACTATTCTCTTTTTGGATTCCCTCTCAAAGTCTCAAGGGGAGATAATATAGGTAAGCAACTGTGAGGATTATCGGGTTTAACGGCATGCAAGATTATATGATTAATAGATGGAAGTGTGACTGAGTGGAAATAGATGATGACAGTCATCCTTATAGAGATACATTTGGGCTAAAGTCATGTTTTTTATTGTGAAGTTGCAGATGTATACCGATGGAAATAATTACACATGTTGATGTATTTGTTTATTTATAACTTACTGTTTAACATTTCTATTCTGCATTCGCAACTGTAAATCCAAAGTCCATATCATGAAATTGTCCAAACTTGTTAAACCTAATCTAAATGGATTCAATCTAAGAAAATTAGATTTACCTGTTTTTCCTAATTTTATATGCATGCAATGGTTTTATCACACATTTCCAACTGTTACTACCTGAAGCACCAAAACCAAATCAGCCTTGAAGCACAAGGTGCTGCTACAAAAACAAGCTTGATTTTTCATTATTTATTCTTTTCATTTTTGTTTAGTCAAATGTTAAAAAGCTGGCATCTTTGTAAAAAACAAACAAACAGTTATTTCTCAAATTTGTATAATTTTATCAGTTTTACAATATAAAATATTATTTTATATGTCTAGTACCAGCAAGATATGAAACAGTTTTGGGGGATTATTAATCTCATTTAAAGACTCACAGATTTCATACAGTTTGCAGACAGAAATACAAAAGGTAACTAACATTCAGTTCTCAGGAAAGAAAGACCTGTGAACACTGAGACACAACACCTTAAGCAATATGTTTGTTGGACTTCTTTTTTTTTACCCCACATTTGTATGTTTATATTTATTCTTTTTCTTTTCTGTGGTGTTGTTTTGTTATAACTTTTGTCATATTTTTGTTCTTTGTTCTTATGCCTGTTGTGACTTAAAAACCTAACAAAAGACAAGGTCTGCAAATTATCCACTGATTGAGGTTTTATATACTGTAACATCCGATTTAGCTCTTTGTATGTACCAATCCCTATAAGTGTTGTTCTTGTCATAAAAAAAACAACATTAAATTAGATTTATTTTCTGTAAATTCTAAAGAATATAAAATTATTTGTTTTGTTCCTTGCCAGCTTCCTAATCTCTGCACTGCACTGGTCGTCATGGTGGATCTTTTTATTGATCGAGTCCTGCTGAAGAACAACAAAGACCAGGATGAACTTGACACTGAACGTGAGATTGTCATGCGCCTGCAGAATCGAATCCTCATGCTTTTCTTTGCATCTACTGAATGTGAGACATGCCAGAAGTTTGCTCCAACACTCCATGAATTCTTCAAACAGCTGACAGATGAGTTCTATGTGGAGCGTGCCGCACAGCTGGTTCTTCTGTACATCAGGTGCACTGTACACCACTGCACTATATGAGGGGCTGCTCACAAATGCATATGACAGGAATTAGTCCAAAAAGTGAAGCAACCTCATCCTGATTCTGATTTGTGTTTGGTCAACTATTTATCCCCTCTAATAATACCAATTGGCATTGTATTATACATCAGTGAAAAGGTTAGTCGCTTTTGTCACAAGATGTAAATAGTAGGGATCATGCACATATGAAACGAGCAGCATGGCTAAATGTGTGAGTAGTGGAACCAAAAAAGTGCCACAGTCCCCTGCAATATTCTCCTGATGGTATTCACTTTTGTTTTGAGATTCAGGTGTTGACAGGTGTGTGCCAAACACAGATGATGAACTGGGACCAGCTAATATTTGGCATATTTGGCTGAGATTCTGGAGCCAGCTGTATTCCAATATCTCCAGAATCTGGGACCCAATTCTATCTTCCAGGGTGACAATGCTCCTCCACATAGGTCGTCACAGAGAACCTCCAGAACTTGGAAGGGAGTGGAGAGAATGGAAATGCTGTGGAAATGGCTTGCTGTGAGTCCAGACCTCAACCCAGTTGTGGGATCAGCTTGGGTCCAACTCAACCACGCTGGTTGACCCTCAACAACTCCTGGTGGAGGAATGAGTTGCCATTCCACAGCAAGATGTAACCAGGCTGGTAACCAGCATGAGGAGGAGATGCCAAGCTGTTGTGGTTGTACATGGACATGCTACAGAGGTCTCTGAAAGTGTAAAAATGATCAATATGTGTTGTTTGTCCTTATTACCGTAGGAACGTGAAATCATCTAATGCACCAACCAACTCAAACCAGAGTCAATACCAACAGGAGAACATTGTAAGCACATTTTTGGGGGCACTATCCACACGTTTAGCTGTGCCGCTCATTCCACAGAAGCATGATCCTTACAAGTTATATCTTGTTCTTATAGTGAGTAAGTAGGATTCCCAACGATGTTTAATACAACATTGCAATACATGTTGTTTAAAGGGGATAAACAATAAATCAAACATAAACATCCTTATACTTTGTGTGCTGAGTTTATTTGTTTGGAGAAATGTTGGGAACATTCTCCGTATGCTCCTTACAGCCATCTGGAAACGTCTTACATCACCAATCCTTTTTACAGTGGCAGATTTTAGCTCCCTTGAAAGATTTTCCACAGGATTTATGTTAAACACTTGTATTTTACTTTTTAAACCTACTTCTGGGCTGAGGGTGTGTTTTGTGTTACCCCTAATCGGGGTGGTTGTCACGGCGGCAGCCGCTGTAGGACATGGGTGGACTGGCTCCTGGTGTGGATGGTTCGTTTCCTCACAGCAGCATCAGGCCAGATAATCATTACTTTTAATATTTTATACCTACATTCAGTTCGGAGACAGAATTAGAGAGTCATGTTTGTACAGAAAGGGGGGGGGGGGGGGGTTGGGTTGCAAACATACATGTATGGGGGTGTCTATACATGTGTGTGTCTGCTACTGTGTGAAAGATTTTAATGAGTGTCTTTTTTATTGTCATGGCTTTTGTATTGGTTTGTTTTATTTTTAAGATACCTGAACTAAATTTTCTTTTAATTGTGTAAAGCACTTTGTTGCCTTCGACATGAAAAGCGCTTTATAGATAAAGTGTGATTTGAATTGATTTGATTTGATGATAAAAAAAAACTACGTTTGAACATTTTTCTAGACTTGAACTACAAGGCTGTACATTTTTCTTAATCTCTTAACAGTTTTGTGTTTTTCCTTTCACTTCTCAGTTTGGATGAGTCAGAGGAACAGCTAGAAAGCTTCCTCAAGGAGCTTCCCAAGAAGTCGTTGTTCCTGGCCTATGGGGACCCCTACAGGAGGTGTGTGGGACCAACCAGTTAGTAGTGTATACAGCCTGCTGGTGAATGATGACAATGTAAATAGGCCAAGCTGCATAAATCCATTAGCTCTATGGTATAGTGTACCAGTATGTGTGTGTATTTTCACAGGGAGCTGGAGGCTATGTTTAATGTGGAGGAGCTGCCCACAGTGGTGGTGCTGCGCCCCGACTGCTCTATCCTCATCCCTAATGCAGTAGAGGAGATAATCCGTCTGGGCCCAGACTGCTACCGCAACTGGCACGAGGCAGCAGAGCTCATTGACAGGAACTTCCTCACAACAGAGGACTTTGAGGAGAAATCCATGCGTAGCTTGAGTGACCCTGTCAGAAGACTTAAGTATAAGGTGGAGGATGAGAAGAAGAAGAAGAAGAAGAAGAAAAATCGCAGGGGTTGGGGTGGAGGTGGCGATGATGATATGAAAGTGGAAGCTGGAGCTGATGACAAGGATATAGGGGGGTCACCATGGTGATGCAGACCAAAAACCGGAGGTCAAGACTGTGTTTTAAATCCAAAAATTGCTGTGATTAGAGATAAAAAGCTTTGTCACTAAGCTTTGTTTGGTACAGCGATGAATGCAGTTTTGTTTAGTCAAACAAAAAACATTTCTTAGCTAAAATTCATGAAACAATAATGTTTCTTATCTGTGAAGTGGAAATTTAAAGCTGATTTTTTCTTTTCTTTTTTTTTCTTTTTGGCTCTGCTGCTTGAAATCAGAGGCAATGGAAGGCTGTGGTCTTACAAAAACAGCTCCAAAAACAGCTTTGCAAACAATGCAAAACCATGTGAAAGACTTTCACCGAAGGCTGCTAACTAAGGCTGGCCTTAGCTAAGAATCAGCTTCATTTTGACATCTTTGAATGTTGCCAAGTTTTCAGCGAAGAAGCTTTTGGTGTCAGCCAAGTTTAGCTTGTTTTTTTATTTCCCCCTGAAGAAATAGTTGAAAACATTTCTCCATTTATGACAGCAGAGCTCTGTAATGCACTTTATACATGACAATGTGTACCATCCAATTAAAGCCCACCATGCATAATCTAAAATCAATGAATTTTTCAGCACCATTAAAATAAGTTTGTTAGTGACTTGTTTTGTTTTGAGTATTTGCAAAATCCAGCTGCACTTATAGATTACACAAGCAGAAATCAGAGCTTTTCAAAGAGAGACTGGTGAAATGATGGGGAAACTAGCTGTGCTACATAATCAGTGATTTACTTTGAATGTACTGAAGACTATGTTTAGCCTTTGCACACTTCCTCCTAAAAGTATACTGAATTTATAATGGCTTTATGTGATCTGCCAAGATCCCCATACGCAACAGCTCTGTAAGAGGAATATGAAAGCTTTTCTTCCTTCTTTCTTTGACTGTCCCAAGCCTTAAACACATGCTGTCAGTACCTCCACACAGAAAGAAGAAACTGGATGGCAGTGTGACAATATAATGACAGCAGCAGGAGAAAAATGTATCTGAGAGACAGATAATGAATCCAGAGTATCATCAGGTGTCATTGAGATGTGATAGTTTGATTGGTATGATTTGATGTGCTTTAAAAAGGCCTAATGATTTATTTCAAAGCTTTAGCATCCTGGAAAGACTGGCAAACGGGTCATATTTTCTATCAGAGCAGAATGAAACAAAGCTCCCCGTGACTGTAATGGAAATACTGCAAAAGCTTTTGCTGGCTGTCGGTGCAGCACACACAATAGCCCGCCTTCCTCCATCAGAGAACTGAAAATGCTTAGTCTACTCGGAGCTGGTCAGAAATGTAAGACGAGACAGATGCCAACACATACGCGAGCCTCTGTTTATTCTATATTCCTTTGCTTTTGCCTACACAGCATCTTATTGTTGCTCACTCAGACAAACCTTGACAATATAGTCGAAGCCCCCACACCCCCTGCCTCTGCCTCTTTCTCTCTCTCTTTTCCGCTCCCTGTCTACACACGCGCACGCATAAACACTCACACGTGCACACTCAAAAGCACAGACGCGTTGCGCGCTCTCGAGTGCAGAACGCGCAACAAGCGGACCAGCGGATGGAGAGAGCGAAGAAGAGAGAAGGACGGATGCAAGGCGAGGCCAGGAGCGGGAAACCTTATCTCTCCTGGCTGTCCAGCTGTTGTCTTTGTGTATTTTTGTTTTCTTTTTACCCCAGCATATTTTTTACGCGATTATTGCCCTCTCCCTTTTTTAAAGCCTAATAAAATTTCCACATCCGTCCTGATGTGCCGCTGCGTCTCATCACGATTCGTCAAGGATATGCGAAGCGGCTGTTATCACGTCGACGTTATTTTTTTTCATTGACATACAAGGATGTACTTAATGAACGATACTGAAGACATAGGACCAACAATGACAAGCGACAGGGCTTGGTGAGCTGTAGAAATCGAAGGAGGGACGCAGAGAAGCCACGGTTTGTGCAGTTATTTGCGCCTAATTATTATTGTTTTTATAGTCCATCGTGCATTTTTGCCCTTTCCATCAATCGGAGCTCTTAAGGCCTGCAGCCCGCATTACCTCCGGGCATGAAACCCGTGGGAATTATGATACCAACGTGACGCACAGTCACACAACACAGCGGGGAAGACATCGAGCCTCGACAGGACGGAGGGAGGGTGTGAGGTCCAGCGGAGCAGAGCTCTACACAGTACACTGATCACAGGGAGGGGGGAGCGGACGCCCAGTTGTTGGACACATCGTGCTAATGACTGACATATAAGCCAGCTGGTACAGCACATCAAAATTTCCCTATCGATTTTTTTTTATTATTATTGTTTGTGTTTTCATGCATCGAAAACAGAGGAGCGGTAGACAAGGGGGAGAGTTCAGCGGGTGAGGGCGCGGAGACGGGATGCGGGAGACGCAGTGAGCGCGGAGGAGGAGGACGAGGGAAACCGGAGGATTGACGGTAAGATATGTATATGGGCTATGAAGATGCACCCCGCCCCTTTGTCTCACTCCCTCTCTTCAGCTCTCGCTCTTTCTCTCTGTTCAAATACACAAGTGCACATACATGATCAATGCCCGTGAAGACAGCAGAGGTGCCTTGCTACTTTGCTGCTTCTGCCAAGGGCCATTTGATCACTGACACACAGGGATCTGATATGTTGCTGTCCAGAGACTCCTACCTCTAGATGCCATTAAACCTGGGTCAGTAGTAGGAGAGCAAGGCGTGAGTGCTGTAAAATATTCATATGCACGTTATTAGCCTCCTTTATACTCTTCAGAGGGGTATAGGCACAAATGGCTAATGACTCAGGGTGTCCAAAGCTGGTACAGAAGAGGGGGTATGCCATGGATCAGCTGAACTCATTACCACACATACCATAGTGGCAGTATCTTGTGTGCTGCCTTGAACAGTGAAAACGGGGTTTAAATGCTGATTTGGCTTGCTGATTCACCACAGATGGGAATATGAGGAGAAAAGAGACAGAGAGGAAGAGGGAGCAGACCAAATGAGAGTCCATTATCAATATTTCAGAGAGTGAACGAGAGGACTGGGTCAGTGGAGGAAGCCAGTGAGAGAGGCAGCAGTGACTGTGAGAGATGCAGAGGGAAAAATTTGGTGAATGAAAGAGAGGATGGGCTGAGGGAAGGATGGCGGCTGACAGGACTTGAGTTCAAATTGCTTAAGAAGTGTAACCTTGAGTGTGTCATACTGTGTTTGCTTCATATAATAGGCAAAATGGACAGAAATGAATGATCACCTTTGAATTATTCATATATTTGCAGATTTTTATAAGGTGACTCATCCAAATGTGTATTTATGTATGTGTATGCATGAGCATGCCCACGCCATGCATGCATGCTGGATGCTAGTGAGAAAACAAAGGTAATGAGGTTAGTTTCCATGTACAGATCATTTACATCAACCACTGAAGAGAAAAAAGCAAAGTGATTTGCTTAAACCACTCAGACACATTTGTGCACACATGCACACAATTTGGATGGATTTTCTGTCATTTGACTTGTAAAACGCACCATATTAGTTTCTTTCTGCTCAGACCACCTAAAACAGGTTCCTATCATGTCCCTTTGAATAAGTCAGACACAATGAGTCAGTCGCCCTGTTTGTGCTGTGAGCATTTCATGCAGGCCTGTGCACAGTGTGCAGAGCTGTGGGTGGATATATCACTGTAATATCAATCTTGTGATGTTAGACTGTATATCAGCTGGGATTTCACTCATGATAAAGCCGTAGAGCTGTAGCTAAAAATTATTTTCATTATCAGCTGAGTTAAAAAAAAAAAAGATGTTGGGTGTTTAGTGCAAAAAAGAATGGCAGAAAAACAGCGCAAAAAAAAAAAAATCCCTTTACCTAATATGAAATGAAGTAGCTGGATTGCTAACAATAGAAATTGTTCCATAAGATCACATATTGCAAAGAAAGGAAGAAAATTCTCACATTTGAATTTTTGGCTTTTTAAAGTGACGGAAATGTGCAATTGTTGCCAGAATATTTGCAGATACATTTTCTGTTAATAAAGCAATAGCATATTTATTATTTGATAGGTGCGTTGTTTTATAACTGATGTCAGGATTACAACAGCTTATCAGACAGTTGCACATTTTTTTCATTAGTTAATATTTTTATGTCAAGTAATTGTGGGTGACTTCTAAACAATTATTCTAAACAATTATTCTAAACAATTATTGTCACAGTATGTTATCATTTCATCAGGAGAAATATGTGGTACACTTATTCATCAAGTTGTTCATGGATAAAATTGCCATGCAGTTGAGATTAAATACCTAATAGAAAATGTGCTGCATATATTTTATGGAAAAATCTCTAACATTAGACACACTTGTATGTCTTTTGGTACTATAAACAGAATGTTAATCTTAAATCTGAAGTGCAGAACGCTGCTAGATGCACTTGGCTTTGTTCTGTCATTGCTCAGTCAACGTATTTATGGTTCTCAGTTTTTATCAATGGAAGCAGCTGGTATTTCATAACAATTATGGTGAAACATAAAAGAACACTATTGCAAATTAAATAAAATAAAACCTAATAGTAATGCAGTTTTTTCAAGTCTATGTAACCTTAAAAATTTGTAGGTGTAATTTTACATCCTATGTTTGTCTATATGTGTGTTTGATGTTGACATTGTCCTATGTGCATTTATGGATAAACTAAGATTGATGGGAATTTATTCATTTCGTTATTTATTTATTTATTTATTTATTTATTTATTTATTTATTTATTTATTCACTTATTCGTATATTTATTTTATTTTATTTTATTTTATTTTATTTTATTTTATTTTATTTTATTTTATTTTATTTTATTTTATTTTA
>JBAMHW010000004.1:25850723-25862745 GCA_037177495.1 Rhadinocentrus ornatus
TCCTGCAGTGTGTGCAAACCTGGTGAAAAACTACAGGAAACTTTTGACCTCTGTAATTGCAAACAAAGGCTACTGTAACAAATATTAACAGTGATTTTCTCTGGTGTTCAAATACTTCTTTGCAGCTGTTTCATACAAATAAATTGTTAAAAAAAATCATACATTGTGATTTCAGGATTTTTTTTTTAAGATTATGTCACAGTGGACATGCACCTACGAGCAAAATTTCAGACCCATCCATGTTTCTAAGTGGGAGAACTTGCAAAATGGCAGGGTGTTCAAATACTTACTTTCCTCACTGTATGTGTATGTGCTTTTATTACTGACTTTTAGAAAATTGTAAGCCAGTCCCTGATGGAGCCATGGGGAACTGGCAATCAGGAAACCCATGCGATTCTCCAGAGCAGCTGCGTAATGAGTCAGGAAACAGATTTCTAGAAAGGATGAGCGTGAAACTTTTAAGAGGGTTCAGGGGGAAGAGTAGTGAGTGAAAACAGACGGCTGTGTGATAGGGCTAAGTTACAGAGCTCAGAGACTTTGTTGCACAGTCACATAGTAGTGAAGTAGTAGTTTGTCATTTATGCTACATCAACCAACACGCAGGAGGAAGACCTTAAGAAGAGAGGTAAATATAAATTAGGTGGAAACAGTACCTGTTTAACTGGGATAGTGGGAAATTAGTACCTGCCTAATTAGTATTGTGGGAAGAAGTACCTGTTCTTTTACTGCTTGTGCATTTTTAAGGTTTTCTCTAACAATATATATGAGCCATTCTACTGATTTAGTTGAAATTGTAGTCCCATACCAAAGAAATACATATTAAAAAAACAATTATGTATTCAGACCATTAATGTTTAATAATGTGACATTATGATTTATTTAATTCAAAAGCATGAATTCAGATAGCATTCCATTAAATATATAAAATATCCTTCTCTTTATGTGACTTTGTATTGGGAAGTGGCTGTCCCAACCTCTAACACCTAAATTTCCAACTATGAAAATTAAATTTTGTTTTTGTCAAAAATGCTTTTTTTAATTTTATGCATCTTTTTGTTTTAATTTAAAGGGAACTTTATATATTCAAATTGATTTTTAGTTTTTTCAGTGAATTCAAGAATGCAGAGGTGGTACCTCAACTCCCAACATTTAACATTAACTCATTAGTTCAAATCCCATTCTGCACAATCATTTCTGTAGTTTCGCACCCTTAATGTGCATCCAGTATAATTACTTTTCTACTCCACCTGCACCTGCAAAGTAATAGTAATGAGTTAAAAACATATGGCAAGGAAAAATATACACTATCATGACATGTAACAAATGTGAAGGTACGTCACTCGGTGTTGCATGTTGGGATGGGAGCACTTTTTTGTACATTCCCTAATAACTATTGTTGCCTGGTTAGATTTAACTTTGTTTCAGTAAAAATCTAATGAAAATGGGAGAATATATAGAAATGACAAAGAGAGAGAAGATATATCTTATTGGAAGTATTTTTAAAGGAAATTTTTAAAGTAAAAGAATTATCTATGTGTTTGTTTTAGGGAGTTAAATGAATTGACTTTAGGAACCACTATATTGAATTGAAATAAATATACAGTATATGTTTTATTATGTTAACTTATTCAAAATGCATTTTTCTTCAACATGTAGTAGACAAATATGTGTAATATTTGTTCACAAGAACTACAACTGGACTAAGATGTGATTTTAGAGGCTGATACTCCAGTTTGAATGCATTAAGTGTATTCAGAATTAAATAAATCAGAATTCAAGGTCTGTAGATACAAAAGGCAGCCTCAGAATAAGGAAAAAAAAATGACAAGGCATTTAAACAAAATGACATGTGAAGCCAAATTTGTGTTCCCAAAACACTTTAATACTCTCTGGTTGTGGTCCCTGTCACTGTCTACTCTGAAAAAGTCATCTCTCAGTTTTTAAGCCTGGATTATGAAATTAGTGTTTTATAACTTCTGGTGAGACAGTTGAAACATTAGAGGATTTATCAACTGTTTTTATCTTCTCAGAAAAATAGCAACACTTACAGATTCAGAAAAATTATAAAGGCCTACACCTCTTTTGAGGATAATCAAAATATTCATTCAAAGGACAAGAAAAAGCAAAAAAAAAAAGAAACAAACAAAAAAACACACACACACCCTTTGAGATCTTGTGATATAAAGGGCAGTATAAATGTAATGTATTATTATTATTTAAATATCAACAACCCAAACAAAATGTTACAGTTGGGCAGAGCATATAAATACACAGAACTTTAATTCACACCCTAATTATTACCATGACATGAAATCCTGCCTCATTAAGAACATTAGGAGTAGCTTTGGTCCCCATAAGGGTTGTAATGGTCCCAACAAGGTCAGTGACTGTACCAAACACACACACACACACACTCCCAGCTGTAATGCTAGACGTTCAGTCTACACCACGGCAGCCAGCTGATTGGAATACTAAACAAGAAAAAGAAATGCAATGCCATGCATAGTGTAGCTCAGTCTCCATCCTCTGCTCTCTCTGAGGCCAAAAGTTCAGTCTATATTAAGGAGTCATATTACTGTTATTCTCTTGTAGCTCATCTGCCTGTGCCTCGCATGTTTTCTCGTAAACTTCAGCTGTGCATCATCGCCCTCTGATCACCTCTGTTTTCAGTCAGCTGTTTACCTCGTTACGTCTGCTGGGGATGAGGTCGTCTCTACATCATTTCTTTAGAATTAATGAAAAGTGGCCTAAACTCAGCTCAATCCTCTGACTCTCTGTGTGTATGGGTGTGTGTGTGTGTGTGTGTGTTAGTGTAAAAAGATTAAGACTCTTTTATGGGTCAGTGACTAGTAATGCCTCTAGCTAATTGCGGACTTAAAACATGAACTCTCACTCGTGCACTTACTCTCACTAAAACACACGGTCCTCATTCCCTGCCTCCGAGACTGTGCTATCACCATGGTAACAGCAGATGGAGCGACTATCAAACTGCATGGATTGTTCAGTTGTTATCTCTGTTTTTTTCTCTCCCTTTCTGTCTCTCTCTATCATTCAGTCCTGTTTCCACCCCGCCGTGGTCTCTCACGTGCACTCTTTCATTGTCAGTGTGTGTTATTGACTATCCCTCACTTAAACACAACCACAAACAAAGACCTAGCAATTTCCCCTAAATACTACATAACATGTTCGTTTTGCTATCAGACACAAGCCTTAGTCAATACCACGTGTCATTTTCACTTCCTCTTATGTTTGCTCAACGAGAACACAATGCAGTTCTTCACTCTCATTCTCCTCATTCCTCTGCTTCCTCCCCAGGCTCTCCTATCGCAGCTGGTGGTGTGACGTCCTAACTCTTCCTTCCCAGCATGGCTGTGTCACTGTGGTTCACAGGGGTGTGCGTGCTCACTCTGACTTACGTCTCCCCTTCCAGCCAGGGTAAGTGCAATGGCACTGATTTAGTGTCATTTCAAGCTATTTATCCAAAAAGCATTTAGCAAGAAATGAATCCCAAAACCTGAGAAGCAATATATTGGGCCAGTGTGATGCTCATTTGTGTGAAGTTATCAGATATACAATAAGAAACTGTTTTTTGCAATTGAACAGATTTTAAAATGCATTGAAGTGTGTGTGAGAAGGTTCATGCAGCTAAAATATGTTTAGCTATTCAGCACCAGGGACAGTTACAGTACAACTACCGCATGCTACTCACAACACACACAACCATGGCGTTTAAATGTGGGTTTAATCATGAGCAGTGCACACCCTGCTGTGTGTGTATCATACTTGAGCTGATACGAGCAACTGGATTAAGGTAATGGTGATGGGATTTTCTCAAATAATCCTGTTATAAACAAATCTCCTTCAAATAGAGTGTGGCCAACATATTAAAGTATAGCCCTCAAAGAAAAAGAAAACTGAAATGCTAAAAATGCCAGATTGTTTTCACCTATTTCCTGACAGTCAACCACACATGTTATCAACCCTACTGTCATAAAACACAAGAAATTGTTATGTGCCCACGCACCACATCTATTCTCAAGGAGGGTGTCACAATGGAGGTGCGATGTGACTTATGCCAACAATCGCACTCTGCATCTTTCCAGCGTAATGTTTCACACGTGCATTTAAAAGATGGTGTTGGGAGTGTTGATAGCTTCAGAACATTGTTTTCTTTAAATTTTTTCAAGCTGATAGCAAATACAGGTTTGGAGAGGACGGACAGAAGAAATTATAACAAAGTGTCTATATGACATTTGCAGTAAAAATCATTAGTGTGATTATATTCCTGTTTATCATCATTAATAACTAATCTAGCCCCAAGAACAGGTATTTAAAGAGGAGCTAACTTTATTATTTTATCATATATAGATCTCTGCATTCATCACATGGAGTAACAGTTGTTTTCTGAAACTCTCGGAGGATCTTTACAAAGCCTTAAAATACATAATGAGTCATAATGATTTCATCAGGGTAGAAATGTCAGTTAGTCATCACTGCCGCAGACTAAAATGAACCAAGTTGAAACTTTAGCAATTATATGCCTGATATATGGGAATGATGGTATCCATGGTGACCAGAAATGAGTCATGATAACTGTGGCAGTTGGGTAAACTTGTCAAAGTAACCACAAGCACAATCACTATGTATAAAATCACCGAGCAATCAGCTAGGCTTTATATTCTTAATATTGGAATAATTCTTACTTACTTTTGGCTTTGGTCCTTGATAGTAAAAACTAAAACTGCCATTCAGTCCTGGATCAAATGACTATGTAGTTGTCATATTTATTGGCTCTTGCTCAGATCAGCAGTGATAAAACATGACCCCCATTTTTGTGTCTGCCTCGCCTGCTACTGCGAGATTCAGAGCAGCTCAGAAATAAGCTTCATAACTGCATGTACACCAACCCAAGCATCTCACATTGAGGCTTTAAACTTGACATGAACACATAAGTGTGGATTAAAAAGATGCAATATATACATTTTTTTTGTCTTACATACACTCAACATACAATCTCAGTCAATTTTAGACCAATATTTTACCATTTTTAAGCACATTGATTGGTTTTATCTATCTTAAGAGTAATTCTTAGTAATAATCTTCAGAGTAAAGAATTATGTGTTTTTTTAGAAAGAAATAATGTGCATAAATATTTTGATATTTCTTCATAATCATGTTATATGTTGGAAAAATATAACACATTTTATATTTTATATTTTAGAGAAAACATCTAGGTATGCAGTATGTCACCATATAACTACCTTGGGGACCTTTTAATAAAAAACAGTTGTATCTATTAATGAAATATTAAAGCTATTTTTACTGTTAATGCTTATTTGTAAGTACTCCGGAAGGTTAACCAAAAGCATAACTTTTCCTTTGCTAATATCTGCAAAGTAGTTCAGGATGTTACGAAAAGCTTTATTTAGTGACAACTTGAATTATTAATTTATTTATTTGCAGTGGGTAAAAGAAAAAGAAAAATCAAGGTTTACTTGTAGCCATTCTAAATCAATTTCAAAAGATGCGTCTGCGAATACTGACAGAGCATCTTGCTGTGTAGGACTTGCTCCTGTAAGATAGTAAAAAGCACAATAACTTTTTTTTTTTTTTTTTTTAAAGTCAGGGTTAATGAACATTGTGCTCAATCACAGCCTGATAGAAAGTTGAAAGCATTCTTCTTCCATTGTAGTTGTCTGCAGGGCTATCCCTGGGAGCATTTATTGTAATGTATGGCACTAGCACCTTGCTTTTTGCACTGGGCACAATCATGCAGGTGTGTCTGTCTTTTAAAAATCAGCACATCTCCAATTGTGATTTAAAAAGAATATACATGCAGAAATTTAATACATGAATAGCCTCTGCACCATTGTCCTTCTTATTTTCTCCTTCACCTCCTCTTCTCATGGGTAGCGATGTCCCGGGCCGCCATGCCATTTGGGCTGCTGCGCCGGGAACTGGCATGCGAGGGTTACCCTATAGAGCTACGCTGCCCAGGAAGTGATGTGGTTATGGTGGAGACTGCCAATTACGGACGCACTGATGACAAGATCTGTGATGCAGACCCCTTCCAGATGGAGAACACACAGTGTTACCTCCCGGATGCACTAAAGATTATGTCCCAGAGGTTTGTATCTGCGGAGTTGCATGTTTTGCTGACACATTTGCGTTATTAATAAAAAAAAATATATATAGCAAAACCAGAAATTATGATGTAATTCATAAGCCTTTTGAATACCTCTTAAGTGTTTTGGGAGCAGTTAAACCAATCAATGCAAGCTTGTACTGCTTTGCATTGTGTGTATGTGTGCAGCTGTAATGTACATGTTGATTAGGATGAAACATTACACAAAGCTGGTGCTTGTGTTGTGTGTCATGTGTAGGTGCAAACGCAGCAATCTCTCCAGCTGAGGCTCTAGTGTAGCAGTGTACTCAGCAGCATTTTCCTAGAAGAAGTGATCAATATTCGGCAAGAGGGAGAGCAGGCAAATGGAGTGTCCTTTGCATCCCCTTTCCTGTCTGTTATTCATTCTCCTTCCTTTCTTTGTTTTCTTATTCCATCATCCCTTTGACTTATCAATCCATCCTTCCATCTGCTGTTCTCCAGATGTAACAACAGAACTCAGTGCGTGGTGGTTGCAGGGGTCGACGTCTTCCCAGACCCCTGCCCTGGAACATACAAGTACTTGGAGATTCAATATGAGTGTGTCCCTTACAGTGAGTATGCATCCATATATTAATAAATATACACATAATCACTTTCACTGTGCACACCCCCACACACACAAGTACACAAATTTAACCTAATTATGTCAAGATGCATTTTAGGTTGGAAGTTTATTTTTGATCTTGTAACTTTTGATGTTGACTATTTCTCTGAGAGATTGATTGATAGAAAAGACTGTTTTTTTTTTTCTCAGGAAGTGTGCGTTCATGTTGATGTTTTTCAATTGCAAAAAGAAAAAAATGGATGCAGAGAGTACAGAGAGAAAAAAAACTATCGGGCATTTTGCAAACTGTCACAAAATGTCACATGTATGCGTGGGTGAGCGTATGCAGTTGCGCGTGCATGCGTGTATGTTTTCTTTTCCAGATTCACACCACAGGAGTTGCTCTCTTTTCTCCACAGGAGCCTGATTGAGGGAAGGAGAGATTGGGGAGGTGGGGATGGGAAAAAGGAGGAGGGGAGGGGGGGGCACGAGTGAAGAAGGGAGTATGTTGGGGATTTTATTATGCTTCTTCTTCCTTTTACATGAACAAAAATGTTTGTGGTGAGAATGAGCTCCAAAATCTTTATCTGTGCAAATTTCTCTTTCTTTCTTGCTTTCTTTCTTTCTTGCTTGCTTCACTTTACTCCCCTTCTTTCACCCTCTGACTTTTCTTTCTTTCTCTCCCTCTTTTTTTCCTATGCTTGAGTAGAAGTGGACCAAAAAGGTAAAGACAATACATTGTAGCATCTTGATCTCTCCTTACCCCCAACCCCTCTTTTTTCTCTCCTTCTCTTCCTCTATCCTACCATCTCTCTCTTCCTCCAACCCTAGGACGTTGTTTCGTAGTCATGCTGGATGTTGCCCCCTTCCCTTTTTTTCATTTCCTACTCAGTTGTTTTTTTTCCACATTTTATCCATCTCTTGTTGTATCCAAAGCCGTCCTTTTATCCAATTTTATCCAGGTTGTTCACCTAGCCTCTTCTATTCTTCTCTCCTCTTTTTCACCTCTTGCTTCTGGTTGATTTCTCCGTCTCTTATTTCTCTCCCTCAATCTCTGTGCACACAAATATAAACACAACTGATCAGTGAACACTATGATGCTTTCTCTTATCTATTTCCTTTTAACACACAAGCACTAGTTCTTTCTTTCTTTCTTTCTTTCTTTCTTTCTTTCTTTCTTTCTTTCTTTCTTTCTTTCTTTCTTTCTTTCTTTCTTAATTTCTTTCTTTTACTACTCCATCTTTCCTTCTTGTCCCGTCATCATCCTCATGCTTATTTTCCCTTTTCTTCCCTTATAGGAAGAGCCCCTTATTTATCTTCATAGGAAAAATAAGACGAAATGTGTGTGATTGTTTATCCGTCTGGATGTGTGCTTACCAAGCACTGCCTATGTGTGTGAGTGTGTGTGCATGCCTATTTGCATGCCAGTGTGAGACTGTTTAGTCTACATGTGTGTCCATAGAGTTATTGACATGTGTTTGGACCAATCGTACTCGGCGTAAACTAACCTGCCCTCTCATTCACTTCAAGGCAAAATTTAGCCCTGCCTTCTGCGTCCCAGACTCTACCTCACACTTTTCTTCACTCTTTTTGCACTAACCCACATACACACGCATATATATGCACACTCACTACATACATAAAGCACACAAATACACTCACACTCCTTTCATTGCAGTGTCCCTGTTGTATTACTCACCACACACACACTAACAGTGTGTGATTTCCAACACCTACTCTTCTCCTCTGTTGCTTGCCTCTAAAGATCAGGACAGGTGTTTTAAATCTCTCTCTCTCTTTTTCTCTTCATTCTTTTTTTCTTAATCTCGCTGCATCCACTGCATCTAATTCAATCCATTTTTCATGCATTGATCCATTTTCTCCCCACATCTGCCTCCACTTTCTTTCCCCTGCTTATTCACCTCACCTTCTGCCCTTTTGGCTCTCTCTGTCTTTTTCTTTCTCACATCCTGCTTCTTGCCCTCCCAAACACCTATCTTCCAGTTTTCGTGTGTCCTGGCTCACTGCTCAGCATCCAGCCAGCCTCCTCGCTTCTGGAGGCGGAACATCAGTCAGGGGCCTGGTGTAAGGACCCCCTACAAGCTGGTGACAGGCTGTATGTCATGCCGTGGACACCGTATAGAACAGAGGTGCTGTACGAATATGCCTCTTGGGATGACTTCCGGCAGAACAGAGTCACCACTACCTATAAGTGAGTGTTTTTGTACCATAAGTATAGCTCTTTAAGTAATCAGTTACTTAGGAATTTTGATCTGTGGAAATTGTATTTCAGAAGAAGTAGTTGTAAAATAAAGTAGTTTTGACTCCAAATGAAAACCTTATCTATGATTCTGAACTGTCCAATAGCTCAGTTGCTGAAATAAATGATCAATTAACAGCTCTCAGACATCTGACACTTATTGAGATCTTAATGGCTCTTAATGTTCTTACCTGGCAACAACCAAAATCTTTATTGGTGCACAAACTTATGTGGCATAATGTTATACAATGAGTCTTGTCCATATATCAAATGACAGAAGTGCACACAAAAATAAAAAGTAATATAAATTAAAAAATATATTTTATGTAAAATTAACCATTTTTGTTCATTTACAGGTAAATAATTTTCTCTGAGCAGTTCTGAAATTAGCTGACAGCTTTTTAATTTTTTATGTCATTAAAACTAACCTGGACCCAGATGTTTCAGGCAGTTGAAAGGCAGTATCATTACAAATAAGTAAATAATCCACTGAAAGGAATGGGATAGTCCCAAAATGCCTGTTCTGACCTCTAATATAATTCTTTGACCCAGGCTGCCTAGCCGTGTGGATGGTACTGGCTTTGTGGTGTACGACGGCGCCGTGTTTTATAACAAGGAGCGAACACGCAACCTGGTCAAGTATGACTTGCGCACACGTATCAAAAGCGGTGAGGCAGTGGTGGTCAATGCCAACTATCATGACACCTCTCCTTACCGTTGGGGAGGGAAGTCAGACATCGATCTGGCAGTGGATGAGAACGGCCTTTGGGTCATCTACTCTACTGAAGCCAATAACGGACGCATCGTGGTTAGCCAGGTAGGAAGAAGAGATCAATGACAAGAGTTTAGAAGGAAAAGAGGGAGAAAGAGGACGAAAAGGGGGGCTATATTCAGGTTCCTAATCTGCTCATGTCTTCTCTGCCTTGCAGGTGAACCCATACACCTTGCGATTTGAGGGCACATGGGCCACAGGCTTTGACAAACGTGGGGCAAGCAATGCCTTCATGGCCTGTGGTGTGCTTTACGCCGTGCGCTCCGTCTTTCAGGATGATGAGGGGCAGGCAGACAGTCGAGCCAGCAGCAACATGGTGGTTTACGCCTACGACACCAGCCGTGGACAGGAGCTCCCAGTTCAGATCCCGTTCCCCAACCCTTACCAGTATATCTCATCCATAGATTACAACCCTAGAGACAACCAGCTGTATGTGTGGAATAACTATTATGTGCTTAGATACCCTCTACAGTTTACTCCTCCGCCGCCAACTAAAGGTCAGAACATAAACACTGTTGTAATTGGGAGTGCACAGTAATATGGGTGATTAACATGGCCTTCGTCCCCCAGGTCCCCTGTCATCACTGATGACAACCGTCCGCTCCTACACAGCTACAGTCGCCTTGACTCCAGTGCGGCCGTCAGCCTCACACCCAATTGGCGTCATCAACAGGGGACCCTTTGACCAGCGGCCGATTACAGCCATGGTTCCACTGACCCCACGCCCTCCTCTGCGTGTCCCCTTGGCTCCTGGCGGGCCTGGCCAAGTGAGTGGATGTGAGGGCCGGGTGGCGCGAGGCGTTCAGTGGCCCCCAACACTAAAGGGCGAGACAGTGGAGAGGCCCTGCCCTAAAGGATCTCTGGGTAGGTGTGGCATGTCTGTGTATATGTGAGCTTGCCAGTGTGTGTGTGTATCTAGTTTCCCTTTGAAATGTAGTATAATGTCCTCTCTTTGAACTCTGGTGAAACAGAAAAATGCAGAAAGGGGTTGCAGCATGTGGTGACGATGGGTTTGGCAATTTTTCCTCTCGCTGTGCAGCTGTTTTCCTCAGCCCAACCTCCCATCGCAGAAAAGCTGTTATGCAGATTATGTAGATAATCCTACGATGCCTTTTGCTCCTTGAGAATCATGTCGAATCATTTGGGCATGGATTTAGCAGAGGGGTGATGACTACTACTAGAACAGTTTTAATTTATATCATGTTTATAACTATAAGCAATGTGTGTCTATAATCTCATTCTTACACTTACACTATTTGCAGAACTAGTGTGAACAGACTAACTAGTCCTGTTTTTCATTAAACTTCAGTTAAGTTGATCTCTGAAGTTTCATATTTATGCAAATAATCATCTGTGTGGTTTTGTAAAAAGCACCAAATTGCAGACAAAGCCAGCAAGGCACTGAAAAAAAAAAATTCAGATAAGCTAAATCTTATAACTTAAAGGACAACTTATAAGTTCAAAACCAAAATGAAACCTGCAGTATTTATATTTTTGTTTGCATGCGAGGATTAAATATGCACAGAGAAACATATACAGGAAGAAACTGAAGTGACCAACTAATTTAAGTTCTACAGAACACAAGCTGTCCTTTGTCTTTCTGACGTTTGTGTCCACGCACTCTCTCTGCAGGTATAGCCTCCTATCAATGCATGCCTTCCCCAGTGGGGTGGAACTCCAGAGGGCCTGACCTTTCCAACTGCACCTCTCCCTGGGTCAGCCAAATTGCACAGAAGGTCAGTTATACACACACTTAACCACACACACACAGAGTGCAAATGTCCTAAAGTCAGTCAGGAAACAGCTCTCTCTTAAATGTCAAAACATTTGACATTACAAACGCCTCCACCTCACTCCAGATTAAGAGCGGAGAGAACGCAGCCAACATCGCCGGGGAGTTGGTCAACCTGACCCGAGGGCGGATCTATGCCGGTGATGTCAGCATGTCCGTCAAGCTAATCGAACAGCTGCTGGACATACTGGATTCTCAGCTTCAGGCTTTGAGACCAGCCAATAAAGAGCCAGCGGCACGTAATTACAACAAGGTAAATTGCTTCTGTTATCAGCGTGGATGTGTACTCGACCTTTTCTGGAAATGAGAGCAGAAATGTCAGTGATGACAATTCTAATAATTCTAATTATACATGTTTTTCTTCTTTCCAGCTACAGAAGAGAGAACGAACGTGTAAAGCTTATGTTCAGGTAAGATAGATAGATAGATAGATAGATAGATAGATAGATAGATAGATAGATAGATAGATAGATAGATAGATAGATAGA
>JBAMHW010000004.1:25862845-25884623 GCA_037177495.1 Rhadinocentrus ornatus
TAGATAGATAGATAGATAGATAGATAGATAGATAGATAGATAGATAGATAGATAGATAGATAGATAGATAGATAATACTTTTTGTCTCTCTCTTTCCTTGCAAGGCTGTTGTTCAGACAGTTGACAACCTGCTGCGTTCTGAGGCTCTGGTGTCCTGGGCTGATATGAGCAGTGTGGACCAGTCACGCTCTGCATCACTGCTACTGGATGCGGTGGAAAAAGGAGCGTTTCTATTGGCTAATAATCTCTATGAGGGCCGTTTCAGTGACAGAGCACCAAATATTGGTATGTGATCTTTCTCTTGTTTGTTTTTTTTGTTGCACATGCTGTACAGATGACTAACTCATCAAGACTCTGTTTCTGTTATTGCTCAGATCTGGAGGTTTATGTGCTAAATACAGAGGCAGACATACAGGATTTGACGTTTCCTCACTCCTATGACAGCGACAGCATCCTACAGATATCATCATTGGCTCTACAACAGTACAGTAATAATGGTCAGTGGCACACTACCTACCTTTTTGAACAAGTCAATCTCTACCTAAAAATTAGCAAACTCTAAATAGTACGGTTTCTGGAGGTTTAACCAGTCTTCATAGATCACAGTTGCAAAAATGAAAAATTATAATATGTAAATGTTTACATACATCTAAATAGATAAATTTAGATAGAGAATTTCAGCATTTTCACTAAGTCTTTCTTCCCTGTGTTTTCTCTGTAGGCCAAGTAAAGCTGGTCCTTTCCCTCTATAAGAACTTGGGCTCCTTTTTGACCACGCAGAACTCAACCTTGCGGCTGGGGCTGGGGCTGGGCCAGGGCCAGGGCTCAGATGCCGGACACAAGACCCTCATGGTCAACTCTCATGTCATCTCAGCCTCTGTCCACAGAGGCTCCAACAGAGTGTACCTCACTGAACCGGTGATCTTCACTCTCAGACACCTTCAGGTCTATTTTAAAATTTATTCAGTTCCAAATCAACATCTACTTCAATAAGTATATTTCCTATGATGTGCATAAACTATTTTGATTTATGTTATGTGTTTTCTCTGATCTGCAGCTGGAGAATCACATTGGTCCCAACTGTTCTTTCTGGAACTCATCAGGAGTTTCTGGGAGCGGCAGGTGGTCTACACAGGGCTGCCGCCTGTTACACACAAACAACACACACACAACTTGCGCCTGCAACCATCTGTCCAGCTATGCCGTCCTCATGACATACCAGCAACCTGCTGTAAGTCACGCACAACATATCAATACACAACAAGGTTTAATTTAATTTCAGGGTAGAAATCCACATTTGCCAGACTGTCATTGTCCTTTTCAACCATATGAGCCTGCAGCTTAAATCTGTTATCTGTGTTTCATCTGAGGCAGCTTTGAGCTTTGAGCATGCTTAATTTGACAAATATTGAGCCGATATTGACGAATTTTCTGTTTATTTGGATGTGTATGTATGTGTGATCAGATAAGAGCTTTGGAAAGCCTGTGATACAAAATATTACTGCTATTGTTTTGGATGGCCATGCATCAAATGTTTACAGCACAAACTCAGTTTCATCTCCATCTGCCAAGACGTTTTTGCCATGGCACAGCTAAGATTTTGCCCCTGCATCCTCTTCAGAATGTTTAAAAATCAAACAAAAAAAAGTGGCTGTTGCAGAAACATTCATTTATTTATTATATGCCACTTAATTCATTGCGGGTCGTAGGTAAGCTGGAGCCTATCCCAGCATTTTTAAGGGTACACCCTGGACATGTCCCCAGTCGCAGGGCCAACACAAATAGGGACAAACAACCATTCACTCACACACTCACAGGAAGAATTTAGAGTGACAAATTAACCTAATTAACGGTGGGAGGAAGCCGGAGAACCCGGTGAGAACCCACGCATACACAGGGAGAACATGCAAACATATAAATGGATCTTATGTAACAGATGGGGACACACACAGCTCTGTGGACCCTCTAAATCCAAATATTCTCATAAAGCTGTGCCAACGCATACTTCAGTTTTGATTTGTGAACTTTTGGTAATCACATAAATACAAATCTTACACTTTGTTTCCTTTGCAGTTAGGGGCTGGAGTACAGGAGCTTCTGGTCTATGTGGTTTCCTGGGTTGGTGTCTCAGTTGCACTGGTGTGTCTGGTTACCTGCCTTATCACCCTCTGCTGCCAGGGGGTGCCCTGGCACACAGACCACAGCACCATTCACTGCAACCTATGGGCCAATCTACTCATCACAGAACTTCTCTTCCTTATCAGTGCCAATAAAACCAAATATACTGTAAGTATTTTGTTACTGGACTATTCTATTCTATTCTGCTTTAAATGATCTTTCTAAATAATATTTAGAAATGCTGAATAGTTTTGGTTGTTCATTTTTTTATTTCACATTTTCAGGTTGTGTGTTCCATCACTGCTGGCCTGCTTCACTTTTCCCTGCTAGCAGTGTTCTGCTGGCTTTGTTTGGAGGGGGTGGAGCTGTACCTGCTACAGCGTGAAGTTTTCGAAGGACGTAACTCCAGGAGGAAGTATTTTTACCTCTGTGGCTACTCAATTCCTGGGCTGGTGGTGGCTGTGTCTGCAGCTATTGATTTCAGAGGATATGGATCAAAAACAGCGTAAGCTGATATGTGTATTTTTGTGTTTTTTTGTTTTGTTTTTAATAGTACTAATAATGCATTTAATTTTTAAAACACTTCACATTTGTAAAATAAATATCAAAGTACTACATAGTAGGAACAATAAGAATGCACAAAATGCTAAATAATAACAAATCTAGACAGGAACTCTACATATGAAGACCAAATTGCGATCCACACATGTTTAAGGTCACTTTTTAAGGGTTAAGAATCTTAACTAAAAACCAAACTAACACACCAGGGTTAGGGTTAGGCATCTTTTGTAATGTCAGTTAAGGTTAATATAAGGGGCTATATGCTTGACTGTGTCAATAAAATATTCCCATGGAGAAGATGAGACAAATGTTTTGATGCAGAGAGTTGCTTCTCTACATCTCTAAAAGTATTATGGCAGCTTCCAGAGTCTATTTTTGGAGGTTATCATTTTCCTGTGATTTGTTTTGTATTTGTCTGTGTATGTGCGTGTAGATGCTGGCTGCGCACTGACAATTACTTCATCTGGAGTTTCCTCGGACCTGTAGCCCTCATCATTACGGTGAGGGTTCATGCGCTCATATGCACATATGCCTTTTTGTAGATTTTCTGTTTAATTATGCCTTAACATCAATATTAATGAGTATATTTTTGTCTGCATTGATTATTTTTTGCACCTCAGTTGAACCTGGTTGTTTTGGTGATGACCTTACATAAGATGCACAGTACTGCTGCTCTGAAACCAGACTCCAGTCGACATGACAACCTCAGGTCAGTTAGATCATCTCATACTGTTTTATCTGTTTATTTAATGAATGTGCGATAATGAATTTTTGAGAATTCCTTTACGTAAGTATGTGCAGTGGGGCAAAAAATATTTAGTCAGCCACCAATTGCGGAAGTTCTCCCACTTAAAAAGATGAGAGAGGCCTGTAATTTTCATCATAAGTATACCTAAACTATGAGAGACAAAATAAAAAAAATAAATCTGAAAATATAGCAAAAGAAGAAGCATTTCAACAACTGTTGTGAGAGTGGATTGATCATGCTTTCACCTTGCCACTGACACAAGAAGCATCGCCATTACAAAGAAAAATGAATTCATTCAATTTCATTTCAATTCTGGAAACAAAGGTCTCACATAATTATAAAAAAAAAGCTGTAAAAGTGTAAAAAGAATGGGTTTTGGATCAGAATAATAATACTAAACCCTGACTGCAGCTCTGCCTGTCATGAAAAAAGAAGCTAATACAAGTTTCAAGGAGAAGTAGCAGTAGTCATGGGCTAGTAGTGAATAGTGTGTGCTCCCTTGGCAGAACAAGCAGATGCTAGTGGCTACTGGACACTTGGCTCGGGCCAAGTTCCAGCTTTTGGGACTTTGGTGTTTAGTCACATAGGCCAGTCCTGGCACATAGTGGATAGTGACCACTCACTTAGCCTGGGGAGCAGCCACCAGCTCCCACTATAGCAACTAGCCAACTTTTCCTTGTAGCTTAATAGCCTCTCGTTTCACTGGCTCCTCACAACACATGATAAATAATTTTACAGCTCTACCTCAAGATTGGAGAGTCCGGATTGGATCTTTCCATCTTCTACAAGAAATAAGCAGGGTTTCATGACCTCCCATTTCTGAGGCTGAAAAGGTTATTCTTCAGAAAGCCATAGCATTAGTCACAGAGTTGTTGGCTGATTTTTCTCATAACTGGTCTTATAACACAAAAGCTATTATTTTTATCATATTGGAGGGGAAATTTAACTTTTATTATTAACAATGTATTTTGTGTCCTCCTCCTGCAGGGCCTGGGCAGTGGGGTCCTTGACACTTCTGTTCCTGCTGAGTGTCACCTGGTCCTCAGGCCTGATGTTCCTATCTGGTCCATCCCTCCTCCTTGCTTACCTCTTCTCCTCCCTCAACACTGCCCAGGCGCTCCTCATTACTATACTACACTGTACGCTCGCTAGGAAGGTCAGTCTCAGTGTACGCCAATCATTATGTAATTGGAAGTGTCTGTAACCGCCTATTATGTGACTAAACCTATCTTCTGCATGGTTGAATGTCATGCACAGGGTCAGAAGGATTATGGCCGCTGCATGCGTCTCTCGCAGTGCTGTGTAACTTCAACATCCAACTCTCCAGACTCGGTGAAAGGTGCTGCCCTTCGCTCCAACAGCCGCTACACCAGCAGTCAGGGTCGCAGAGCCACTGCTAACAGACAGGTGCGCAGCAATACATTATCTTTCGTAAAGGCTTTGTCTCTATGTCTAAGCCAGTTTTGATTATATGTAATATTTCTGCTCCAGAGCCGCATCAGAAGGATGTGGAATGACACCGTTCGCAGACAGACTGAATCCTCTTTCATTGCTGCAGATGTTAACAACACTCCTACTCTAAACCGAGGTGAATTTATTCTGTTTTCATTTTCTTTTAAATCACAAATTTGCCCCTGATGTGGGTAAACAATGTGGTATTCATTTTTATCCCTCTCTCTTAATCATCAGCTGCTTTGGGAAACCATTTCCTCACTAACCAGGTGCTGCAAACTCATGCTGGGGCTTCTCCATATGACACAATGCTAGCCCAGGGATACAATCAACCCTTCACCGCTACAGGTACATCTTATGACAGTTTCCAGTACTCAGTACATCTTTAATTAGCATTCTATACCTATGCATTGCCCTTTTGTTGTCTTTAGCTGTCTTGTTATTATCTGTATTGCACATAAAAACCTGCTTAAAAGTGTTAGGCTCCACTCAGCACCAAAATGTGTACTTTGCATGCAAAAATTATTAGGCAAATTGTTTTCTCAGGATTAACTAAGTTGTTAAGCAACTGTAAGGACCACCAGACTTTTTCTGTTTTTGTACAGTACGATTGTGCAGAATTAGATATTTAAATGTTTGGTGTGAATGTGACAGTTGTGAGTTTGTTTCCTCTGCTGTTTGCTTTAATTGTTGTTTTTAAATGTTTTTTTTGTTGTTATTTTTTACACTTTCCCTCTCTGTCTCTCTGTCTTAACGTGGACCAGTAGGAACCTTCAGAAACAAGCAGAGTATGAGCTTTTCCCTGTTCTGCTCCTTTAAATCCACTCCCTTTGTGCACTGTAGTTCAATTCATAGACTGTGCAGTACTTGCACCCTGCAACCTTACACAACTCATAATGGTGTGATGCATTTATCTCATGTGACAACATAACCAGACATTTCATCAAGAAATATTTTCAATACCCAAGTCTTCTTGGCATAGCCCTATCTTCAACAGGCATACAAACACCAATCTATGCTCATGCATTCATTTAATCATTGACATGTTTCTTCTTTCATTAATATTTTGGGCTTCCTTCTCTTTCTGTAATTGGTATTTTCTTGTTTGTCCTAACAGAGGGTGGTGCGTCACAGAGCCAAGAGTCCTGCGGGTTGGACAGTGTGTGTCTAAATGGAGGTTATACCCCTAACACCTTCACCCTGCACGGTCTAGGGACAACGCCTGGGTCCCGAGCTGGTGTGGTGGGTAGTGCTGACCTTCTGAGGGAAGGAGGAGTTGGGATAGGGGGGGATGACATCTCTCCAGGCCTTCTCACACCACATGGAGCCACAGATCTAGGCAGTGGAGGTGGAATGCGTCGCAATCTGTCAGATGCAGCTGCACTGGAGAAGATGATTATCTCAGAGCTGGTGCAGAGCAACCTGAGGCCCTCAGTTCCCATGCCTGTTCCTCCTGAACGTTACGGAAGCTTGGCAAGGCCCCACCACCATGACAGGGCAGCTCTTACTCACACTGCCACTTTAACTCGACATGCACAGCCATCCCAAGAGGGCTGGGCTGCCACTGTGCAGCCAAACTCACGGCACAACGCACAAGAGGGCTGGGCACATGCAAGGCAGCACACGCTAGACACTGAATCGCACTCTACAACACGTGGACAAGATCACGCCACAACACCACGTATACAAGATGGCTGGTCACACGCACATGTTTCTGGAGATTCTGATTCCCGTGAGCTGCTGAAGGATGGGGACCGGTCACAGCTACAAGGTACTCTGAGCCGTCGTGGGCATCAGGACAGGCAGCAAGCACGTCCCCCTGATGTTCAGGCTCGGCCTTACGCCACCCTCAGCCGCACCCCATGTACTCTGTCGCGCCACCGCAGCACAGTGGAACCAAGTGGAGTCACAGACAGAGACAGGGAGAAAGACAGGGATCGTTACCGGGACAGGCCCCTCCCACCTCCTCCTCCACCTCCTCCGCAGGAATCGGAGCCTCTGTACAAAGCTCTCGAAGAGCCGCTGCTGATAAAACAGAGAGATGCAGGCATAGAGGCATGGCGAGGTGTCCAGGAAAGAGAGAAGGATGAGACATTTCTGCTGAAACGAGATGCAGTGAATGACGAATGGAGAGGAGGAGTTGAGAGGGGAGATGAATCTTTCACCTCTCAGAAGGAAGACGGCGAGATGGATGAGTGGAGAGCTGGCATTGAGAGGGGGAGAGAGGAATCTCAAATGTTGGATAAGAGAGAAGGAAGGATAGAGGTGTGGCGAGGAGGACAGGCAGAGCAGGAGGAGACTTTTATAACTCAGAAGAAAGATTTCGGAATGGATGGGTGGAGAGCTGGGATAGAAAGAGAGAAAGACGAATCCTTGTTTCTAAATGACAGGGATGGTTGGAGAGCAGGGTTTGAACGAGACAATGAGAAACAGAAAGATAGAGCACTGGATGTGTGGAGAGGAGGGGTAGATTTGGACAGGGAAGAATCCTTCTTGTTTGAGAGCAAAGATGGGGGTCTTGACGGAAAGAAGAGAGGGAAAGAACGAGGGTCTCTTCGGTACCATGGAGAACGACAGGATTCTGATGGCTTCACCCTGCCTTTGACTCCTGACCTTGACCTGGACCCCGATTCCTCGCCTATCTATGCCCGAGATTCAAATCCGTCCCCCCTCTACCCTGCAGATAGATGCTCTCCGCCACTCAGCATCTTCCCCCGAAACTCTCCCCCAACAAATATATTTGCTTCTCGGGAAAATAACTCCCCTCCTACCAACCTCTACTCACGCCACTCCCCACAGGTGTACAGCCGCAGCAGTTCTCCTCCGCGCTTTTACACCCGCACTTCCCCCCCAACCCTCTCGTACCCTGACAGCAGCCCCGAAGGCCCAGAAGAAATAAGCCCCACTGGTGGTCAGCCCCAGCGGCCTGCTCTGGAACTGCCCTACAGCCTGGGGCGACCCCCACTAGGTCCTCGGCCCAATCACCTGCAGACCTTCTACCAGCCACCACCGCTGGCTTCCAATGGAGAGACAGGGTATTCAGCAGAGCCCACCTCTGAGGGAGATGACGGACAGATGCAGCGAGTGACGAGTCTGTGACTAGGGCGGTGGTGATTGGGGAATAGATACCAGGGAGGAGGAGGGAGACGGTGATAATTTCTACAAATAATGATGTCCAAATTGATGGAAACTAGGAAAATGTTGTTGAAGATTATGATGATAGACTACTTTCTTAAAGGGATACTTGTTTTTTTAGGGTTGTGTGAACCACTTATGAAGAGTCAGTGTCTTACTTGCAGTAGATAGCAATAAGAGGACTCTCACATTGAAGTCGGAAAGGAATTCTGACATTTGGTTATATTGAAAATTTTTGCACAGCATCACTTTTCAATAAGTCATTCACTTTGTCACTGTTTTCTCAGCTGAAGTATCTGTGTTGCTCCATGTGGCACACCATTGCAGGCACATTGGTTGCACAATGTATCCTGCAGTTAATCGGCTATGAATTAGAATTATGTTTGTTTTTTCCCTAAAATGTATGAGAAAGTAAAAATGAGCTGAAAACCTGGAGAAGCACAAACACTTAATATTGTTTAAAAATTTGCGAAAGTTACCCCCAGAAACGAGGTATCAAGTGGTAAGACACAATTAGCAGCCACCATGCTTACAATGATGCAAATCAATGCAGTCATTCTTTAGAAGATAGTGAAGCTGTCTGAAACCGAGGGCATTCTGACAGCTGTCTTCTGCAGGGTAGACCTTGACTACTCATAGCTACCTCACACCCCCATTAAAAAAGAAAAGGAATATCCCTTTAATAACTATGACAGTATCAGTGATGGCTCCTCCCTGCTTCTATCTCCTGATCACCACGAGATCTCTCCCCTTCCATCTTTTGTTACTTTTGTATGACTGTAATTCATTCATAGCTCCTCCTTTTTGTCTTCCTGTCTCTTTTATCTTTCTTAAAAACCTGCTGTGTCGCCCCCTCTCATTGGTGCTTATTCTAATTGGTCCATCATCTCAGTTTCTCTTGCTTCATCGGCTGGGTGTTGCCCCTCCCTGTAGCAAACAGTGTGTCAAAAAAGCACTTGTGTGTTGCCAAAAATCCTCTCAAAGAACATCTGCATGACTTTATTGTGGCTTTACAAAGCTACATACCGTAGGAGGACATGCTGAAGTGTACATGCGAGTGTGTGTGCATAGCTTGATAAGCATGTGTGTGTGTGTGTGTGTGCAAAAGGATGCGTATATGTGTGCGAGAGAGAAAGTGTGTGTATATAAATCATTATTGTATAACTAATGTATCACATTGAAGCATTTTATCAAGAGCTACCAGATGGCCTCTTACACACATCCCCTCTTTCTGATTTTGACTCTTGATCTGTCCTGTTTCACATAAAGACCAAAACTTCTGTCGTCCCCCGCAAACCTGCCACTAACTGTTCGCGGTGGAACTTGTTGCCATGGAGTTTGTCATAGCAACTGAACACTTGACTGCAGAGCCAGAGATCATGTAAAACCTCAGAACTTTTCTGCAACCCCCTGGGATCCTTGTACATATCGACCTCAAGTGTTCTAATTGTCTTGTATTGCTATTGAAGTTCCAGTAAACATGTGAAATAAATGTTCCTGTCTTTCTGTTTGTGTGCACACAGAGAGATGGAGGCATTCTGAAAAATATGTTATATTTATATGAGAAAACAAGACAAGAAATATTGATTAGCTGCATAAAACATAGAAAATCTGAACCGAACAGCTGCCAGAAACAAGAGGATACTCCTATGCTGTATTAGAAAGCACCAATAAATGTGGCTTTAGAAATTGACTAAAGACAGAATTGTTATAAACACTTAGGTACTTTACAAAAACCAAAAACAACTATTATGAACCAAGAGATACAAACTGTTCAGCGCATTATAGCAAGCATGATTAAAGATTTTCACTAAGTCAGATGATTATTTATCTAAATTTGAATGAGCGTTAGAATTTGGGTCACATGACCTGGTCCTGGTTAGATGTTATCATGTAGTCAGCCTGGTCTGTAATCAGGGACACTAGCGTGTGGGACAAGCTAACTGGGGAAAAAATAGGTCATTTTTAGTGAAAAGAATAATTGTGACTATTGTCTTAATATGCTCCTAGTGTTTTTCAGAAACTTTTTAAAATATATGTATTTCTTAAAAAGGTCAATGTCTGTTATTCTGATTTTGTTTCAAACATGTTTACATCACAGCAAAAATAATAATAAAAAAGACTTTTATTGCACAGGTACACATTATGATAGTGTAGCTATTTTTTTCCTTAAGTCACAGTGGGCTCATTTATGGTGAAATACAGCCAAATGGAGACTCCAGTGATAAAGAAGAAAAAATTAAATTCAGGTATAAGAGATGGATAGTCAACAAATGAGAAAAGTTGACAGAAAATATGTAAGGCCTATACATTGACAGAAAAAGTACTTTTAAAGTAAGATATATGATTCAAGTGGCATGGGAAAAAGAATGTATTATTTCTCTTAATCAAATAAACACATTTTTTCAACAGTTTGACTCATTTTTACGTTTTCACAGAAAAACGTTAAGAACACAACTGATAAAAGTCAAAGATGAACTAAATTTATACAATGAAAATGCATGGGTTTTATCAAAAGGGAACACAACAGCAACATTGATCACATTAATGGATGACTTTTTTCTTTTTTTTTGTGCTTCCTTTTTAAGTGGCTAATTCTTTATATATTTCAACCAGCTAACTTATTAGGCTCACTGGTAAAATCTCACAAAAATCTGTTAGAACAGTTTAACCATATATTGTACTTTTTGCATTTTTATCTTTGTTGTCACCATAAAAAATATCTCTGTTAGATTCATTTGGATTTCACAAGGGCAGCCATTGAAGTGTCTAGTCTGGTGTATAGACACTGTATAATTTAATATACATTATAAGAATTAAACTTCAAGAAGAAAACAGGTCAAGAAAATTTGCCTTTTCTTATACATCAGTAACAACATCACTTCTGCAGGGTCTGTTTAGCTGCATTTCTCTTCTTTCTCTCTCTTTCTTACCTTTTTTTTCCCTTTGGTGTCCTCCCCACCACCCCTTCAGCCAAGTGTTTATCAATGTTTAAAAGAACAAATGATGGACAAACACTATGATGGAACTTTTCCCCAAATCTAGGTAGAGTCTGTAAAATGCCTTCGGGAACTGATATTTTCACTGCCTCCAACTGTAGCATTCATGTGTGGACTTGAAAATTTTTGACTTACAACATGAGATTCATGCGATCCTATCTCCTTGGTTAACATCACAAAAATGCACCAACGTACCCTTTGTTTACATGGTAATGGATGACTTAGTCAATGTAGGTCTGGTGCTAACCTTGCTAATAGATTTTTACATTGTTGTTTATAAATGTACAGTTGTAGTCGATTATATTAAGCAATAGGGGGCAGGTCTTGAACATTTTTAATAGGGGGCCAGGCAGGGGCCCAGACCAGGAAAACTTTGGCACAAATGAGACCTTAAAAAAAAAGAAAAAACAAATCTACATTTTAGTAAATAATAAAGTGATTATTAAAACTAATGTGGTAATCTAATGTAAATAAAGTCAAGCAAAATTTGTATAAACAGTTAATATTTTTTCATCGACAATTTCTTACATAGGATGATTCTGAACTGTATAACTTTGATCAGTGCTGCACATATTAGTATTCTTGGCTAGTTAACTTATTCTGTTAAAACATTTGGTAGTTTTATGGCTTTTACATCCTCTTCATAAGATGTATCCAGTTTTTAGCCTGAGGGTTGCCGGTTCGATCCTCGGTCTGTTGAGTTCATGTTGAAGTGTCTTTGAGCAAGACACCTAACCCCAAATTGCTCCTGATGGGTAGTTAAGCGCCTTGAATGGCAGCTTCCGCCATCAGTGCGTGAATGTGTGTGAATAGGTGAATGTGATGTATAATGGAAAGCGCTTTTGGTATCATTCCAGGTACAGGAAAGCGCTATATAAATACAGACCATTTATCATTTCACAAACAAATATTAACTCCCATGTAGGCAACCGCAAGATGATGCTGTATAAACGCAGCATTAAGATCAAGAACGTGGTAGTGTTGATGTAAAACAACATAACAGAACATCACATAGAAGTACATTAGATGCTAACACTTGCATTTGATGTGTACCTATGTAAACATCAGTTTAGACTGAATACTTAATAGAATTCAACTGTCTGTTTTCTAGCATGGCACCAGGGGTGGCCAGTCTCCCTCCAGGGTCACCCCTCTGGTTTCGTCCTTGATGGAGGCATCAGAATAACAGAAAACCATTAGAATGACTTCATCTGTATTCAAAATAAGCCAACTAAAAAAAGCATACACATACCTAGAGCTATTAGCATCCATACCTTTCCTTTAATTATACTTGTTTATACATTTTTTAGTCATACCCTTAACTACATGGCACAATGTACACCGAAGGACAGACTCATCCTATCACATCTATTCGTGCAACCCATTAGGAATCAGTTTCTCTCTTGCTAACGTATTTGTGCTTTTCTTCAACAACATTCAACAAGTTTATGTAAAAAAAAAATTACTACACAATGTATCCTGTGTTCATAGAAAATATGTTACATCCTAAACATTACAGAGTAGTAATTCATAATACTAACATGGAAATGAAAAAGTGCTTTTACAGTAACATTTGAGTTGTAAAAAATATGTATTTACAGGTGATATAGCGTGATAGTGGTAGCTGTGTTCAGTCTCACTGGTAAGAGTCACAAGTACAAAGGTTGAAATGCTCAGTCTGCTTATACTACACATATGCTGAGTTTTTGGTCGCTTCTCTTTTTCTTTCTATCAACAATCACAGTTTGTGAAGTTTTTCCTTTTTGAGCTGCAAACAGTATCTCACAAACTTTACTCTCCCACTTTCTCACACATTAAAAATACTGAGGTATGATATTTGATTTCACAGGAAATGGTCTCACATTCTTCAGATTTTTTCCAAATCCAAACCAGATTTAAGTAGCAGATGGGCATTGGTAGGAGGAGGTGAGGTCTAGCAGACAGTATGGTTGGGTGACAAGAGGGTGTCTGGGGTTTCAGTTGGAGACAAATCTGATCTGGAGCTTTTAAACATGGATGAGATGTGAAAGGCCTGGGAAAAAACACAAATGCACACCCAATATGAGGCTTAAGCAGACTCTGACATGTGGATATGCTCTGATGCACAAAAACAATCAGCAAGGTATACTGACCACCCAGTAGGCAGTGAGAGCTCCCTGTATGTAGCCTGTTAACACATCGGTCGGGTGGTGCCTGTAATCTGAGATGCGGGTCAGACCTATGTAGATGGCCAGCAGGACCAGAAAAAACTGCAGCACTGGCTTCAGAAGCCGAGCCCCATGCCATGTCAACCGGGCCTGCAAGTAAAACTATAAAGAAAGATGGTTTTAGTGCACTGGACAACACAATGATTGATCACCAAGATCATCTCCCTGGAGCTTGAAATGGTGATGATGGCTGTCGTCCATTCTCTCTTTAATATCTTCTTTTAGGTCAAATGATCACAAACAGTGAAAACTACTCATGTAAATATCATCTTCAATTTGTCATCCATCTCTCCTGCTGTTTTCCTCTAGATCCATGATCCTGTATCGACATCGCTGTTTATTACTTCCAATAGAATGACACTTGATGACACGCAACATTAAAAAAACATTATAGCGCATGAGAAAATAAGTGTGTAGGCAGTAGCATGTAGATATAGTGTAACTTTGTAGCATGCAGACCTAAACAAGGACTTTTTAATGTAATCCTAGCTATTTGCAAGTGAGAGTGCATGAAAGAACTGAGAACCGTGAGTTGGTGGGAAGTAGGAAAGTACCATGACTAACGGCTTTTGCACCAAAGGTGTTTTGAAGATCATAAAGGTCAATGAACTGATGCCTGCCACCATTTCCTTCAGACTAAGTAAAAACTAGATGTAGAAACTAAGCATAATAGGAGATGTAGAACATTAATATGCTGATTAATTAAATTGTTATCGTCATTTAAAGGGCAGAACAAAAAGTAATTGTACTTTTTTTTTTTACTTCTCTCTGTAATGAGATTGGGTTATCCACTGCCACTTCAAAGGCTTTTGCATGCTGCTGCTGTGCTTTGATGAAACCCTGATTTCTATAACTGATGCATCATCTAATGGAATATAATAGAGCAGAAATTATGTTTTTTGGTTTCTGCTGTTTAAAGTGTAAAATTACCTCCTGAGATAAAGTTAAAAGCTACATAATGTAGTTTTTCTGCTTAAACCAAGCACAGCCTTTTTCTGACTAAATGGAAAGAGAAATTGTCTTTGAACATGTTTTTCTGTCATTGACTGAGCAGAAAGGAAACAGAGATAGAGAGTCCTGCAATGGAAGACAGACCATACCCTCACAGAAAAGGGCTGGTAACAGTTGGACAGTTGCCACAAGGTGAGTAAAAAATAATACAGCCGAAGCACTTTGAAAATGACTAACTTGTAAGGTGTTAAACTGACTGCAGTGTCTAAATTGCAACAATCGTGTTTCTTCCAAGAGCCACAGAAGAGCAATATTTATTTAAAATTGCGCCTAATCGGTCTGTCACTGTTCTCTCATTATCTAAAAGAAAACATTAAAAACACACGTGGCAACGTCTGGCAAAACCTTCAGCTTGTGCTTTTTAAAAATGGCCTTTTGTGGGCTTTCCAAACTACATCATTCTTATCAAGATGTTTGCTGATAAATGAGTTAAATTTTCTAGTGAGGATGCATTACAGGATTTCATTTGATGGCTCTTTATCAACAGTCATATCTGTGCAGGTGTGAGTGCAGTAAAACATCACAAATAATCTGCTGAATGGTACTAGAGACTTTCCAGACAGGTTACAAGCAGGAATTCTAGCACTGATTACATTAACTGTCATTTCTTTATTAGATGGAAGAGGAAATGACTACCTGAACACATCTTATTGACTTCTCTTGGTTTGTAGACATGTAGAATCTTAAGAGTAGCTCATAACTGTTGTGTGTTGGAACAAGGTTTATGCAGTTTTGACGTTTGTATCACTTGACCTTTACAATGATTGTGTGCAAGCAATCGACCCAACAGTCTAATAAAAGGCTGTTATTTATATATAATTTAAAATCTTGTAAAGAAATCTTTACCTTTCTATCTAAGCCCTTTTCTCACCAGAAATGGTGGTTAAAATGGTAAATAGATTGCTTTTATAGAGACCTTTTCTTGTCTTGCTGACCAAAGCCACAGTCTAAATACACCAGTTTTTATCCAATTAAAATGTTTTTGAGACCTCAGTACTGGTAATGGTTTGCTGTGTGTGTGGGAAAGAGAGAGAGCGAGAGAGAGAGAGAGAGAGAGAGAGAGAGAGAGAGAGAGAGAGAGAGAGAGAAAGAGAAGCTCTTTTTTTCCTGAGGTCTTGTCACAGAGGTAAAAGGTCTAGCAGGGGTACCCATGACATTCCTCTCCCCAGCAACACTCTCCATCTCCTCCTGCCACTGTGACTTTGGAAATCTGTATTCCTACATGTATTTTTTAACTCCTAACCCTAAACATTTCTATGAGAGAGCTGATTTACAATAACATGAATTTTTAAGAGGGGCATAAAAACGTCTTAATGTGACTACTTTTACATATTTAGACATTTCAATGTCCAAATGTAGAGCACCAAAGCTCTATACACACATATGCATACACAAACACACACACTTATACACAATGGAGTTGAGTTGTGAGACAGTGAGGGTGAGGTCACATTCCCCCACTGTAAAACAAAGCTGTCTCTGTTTGTCCCATATCTCCCTTCAGTCCCTTTCCTCTTTCATTCCCTCACTTTTTGCTGCTAACGGGGCTGATGATGAGCCCCTTTGTCACTCTTTCTCTCAAAGAATTGTAGTGTGTGATGGTAATTGGAAATTAGAAAGACAATCAATTCTTATTTGCCAGTGTGAGTGTGTGAAAGAGAACATGGATATACTTACCGCTAAATAGAGCATAGTGTACATAGCAAAAGAGGCATGGCCAGAGAAGAAGGACTTCCTACAAAAGTAGAGAAATATTCAGATTAAAATATAAAAAAGCAAATTCCATTATTAAAAATACACAGAAAATTGGCTTCTTCTCCACACACACCTGGCCTCCTCCTCTAATCGATGGTCTGTCTGGGGACAGGTCACTGCTGCAACATAGGTTCCAGGCGTGCAGTTGAGTGACGCATAGGTGATGCCACAGGCAGACAGGAAGTGCGGTCTCAGCCGTCCCACACTGAGCTTGGCCATGTTGGTCAAAGACTGGCCAATACAGCAGCCGAACAGGAAGCAGCCCAGCTCCTTGTACAGACAGGACACATATAGGTTCCTGACAAAAGCCTTAGAGCTGACGCTTCGGAAGCGCACCCGATAACACTCCCCGAGGGCGATCTGTAGATAAAGATGTAATCAGAGAAGTCATTATTTTCAATTCATCCTCCTACTGTAAGAACAAGTAATGGTGTGCTGGCTGCTGTAATGAGTTGATGAAGATGTTGAGAACTCACTGTGAGGCCAGTGATGATGATTCCCCCGGCAATAAGTAATTTGTCTGGTATGGCTTCACTGTGCAGATATGGATAAGTGATGCTAGGGTCCCCACATATGAAGCCCCGTCTGTAAGGACTCACAGCCTTCAGCTCACATGCAAAGAAAGGGATAGATGCTGAAAGTAGAGAGGAAGAGAAAGAACAATCCATAATTTACAAAGTTCCTGTTTTTATTAGTCAGCCTTTATTCTTATAAAAATATAAAGATGTCATTTGATGGCAAGATTCCAAACTTGAAAGTCCTGAACTTTTAATCCACACACCAATGTGTGTTGGTGAAATCTTTCTCTTTTTTTTGTTCTTTTGCCACAGAAAATACTCCTAATCTGCCTGAAATACCTTGTTGTTAGTATAGCATTTGCTTTAAATACTTATCTACACTGTCACACAACATATTTGTAAAAGCCTGCCCAGAGGCTTGTTTTGCACACCCGTCAGGTATCGGCATTTCTGGCACCAGTCAGCTGACCAGTAAGAGTAGACTGTTGGCAAAATGGAGTGTTTAGACAGAAGGTAATAGAGTCCATAGATTCTTCAGTATAAGGGTCTTGGAACCTACAAATAGATTTCATGTGCTACCAAAAATGTTAACGCTCCCTAGTTTGTGCTGATGCAGACAACTTGTCCTTGCATCCTCATTCACCAAGACACTAAGTACCATCTTAATTGCAGCTGAAAACAGAAATGTTGGAACAGAACTACTCACATAAGGAATTTGACATTGGGGAAATAGGTATATGAGAGATTGTTAAAAAATTAATAATTTTCCAGGAAAATAAGGTGGAAACCCTGACTCATTCTCTACACAACAATAAGGAATGTGAGGAGTCAAAAAACTCCTCCACTGAGATGAAAGGGATTCAGAGAAGCAAGAGCAGAAAGATCCCATTTCCTGAGTGAATGCAGGCTGAATCCATAGAGACTGGAAGTAAAAGAGTGTGTTAAGTAGAGTCGGGCGATATGGCCTAAAAATAAAATCACCCATTTTTTTCTAACCAAATCCGATTTTAATCTATTTTTTTTCTTTTCTTTTCAAAAAACATAATTAACCTTATTAAAAACATTTATTTTGTACTGCAATTCCCGTCCTGCTTTCCAGATCACTGACATTATTTACTTTCTTTTAGCTGCATTCCTTCATTCATATAAATTATATGAATATATGAATGCCAGCTAAAAGAAATTAAATTAAGTCATAATTTTTCCACCGTATAAATGACTTCATTTCTTGCATAGAAATATGCAACACAACTGCATCCATGATCTCTTTCCATCTGGATCCTTATCATACAGGATCCACTGCAGTAATAATTCCCCAGATGTTGGTCGTCTCTTAACGAGAGTTTGTGGGCTGAAGTTGACTTCTGCATCTCGTAGAGAGCAGCATTTCTAACTGCAGTTATACGTAGTTAAATCCCAGGCGTGAGTGACGGCTCACTTCAATGTAAATATGTCAGACAAACACCGTTCAGGTATGGAGGGAGGACTAAGTCCACTGCTAACTAACTAAGGAAAAAAAATCCCAATTTTCAGAAAAATAAATCTCCAGAAATGGAAAATTTGATTTATTGATTTTATCGAATAATCGCCCAGCCCTAGTGTTAAGGAAGCTCAACAAAAAAACATTTTGAACTGCGCATGTGCATGAAAGTGTTTCTGTCGATGAGGAAAGAAAGAGGGGGGCTGTTTGTGACTCCTGTTCAACTCTTCCCAACAAAACAAAGAGTAAATGCTGCAGCAGACCAGAGCCAGAACCAGCCTCACACTGTCTCTGTTTGTCTCTGGATGTCCTACTCTCTCTCTTTCTCTGTCTGTTTTGCATGCCTGCACACAGAAGAAAAAGGGTGGAGGCGAGACAAAAGAAAAGAAACTGAGACTTCTTGCGGGACTGCCTCCCTTTTGCACATAACCAATAACCAATCTGTTGTTGATACAGACTACTTCACAGTCAAGTTTTTACCAATTAGCCTCCATTGCATAAACGGTCTCATATAGGGACCATCTGAGTATGGGTCAACAAATGTGAGTAATGGGCAGGCACACAAATGCACACATAAACACACACACAAATGGATTACAAATTTATTTATACCAAATTGAATTCCCCTGGCCCGACTATACCCTGAGAACTACAGGTTGTCATGGAAACTGTACAAATCCCCGGGCTATGCACAAACCAGCTGGTACAGAAAGCTTGAGAGCATGGGTGAGCAGAAAGAAGAGGAAATGCATGTACAGCAGATGCAGTAGATGGAGAAAGTGAGAGTTTCTTTTTCACCAAGCTCTCCAAACTTGGAGTTTCTATGTTAAAGGCCTACAAGCCTGTTTATCATGGTTTTAACTGCTGAATGCCTTTAACTAAATAACTCTGACTAAAGCAAATGAATAACAACTGCAGCAACTGATAATTTCTATTTTAAAAAAAAGAAAAAAGTTTTAAAGAAAAGTACAACTTTTTTGTTTTTGCTCAAGAAAAACAGCAACGTTTTGCCAATTACAAATTGAAATAAGCAAATATACGGTATGGAATACCTAATTAATCAATTATATTTGTTGATGTAACAATTTAATCTGCAAGAAATAAATCCTCTGAGCCCATCAACAGCCAAATTGCTACTGAGACTGACATCAGGCTCCAAAGTGAGTACTCTGGGTTCTAGGTAAATAAATTGCATGAACCCACTAATTAAAATGAAAATGCGTATTTCATAGTCTGACATAGCATAAAAACAACATTCAAGGTCTTCTTTGACATACATTAAAGAAAAACCGATTACAGAAC
The DNA here is from genome assembly GCA_037177495.1 of Rhadinocentrus ornatus. Taxonomy (NCBI): domain Eukaryota; kingdom Metazoa; phylum Chordata; class Actinopteri; order Atheriniformes; family Melanotaeniidae; genus Rhadinocentrus; species Rhadinocentrus ornatus. The sequence goes on from JBAMHW010000004.1 coordinate 25,882,132, forward strand.
TGATGCAGCATGAAAGCATTTTTTCTACAAAAATGGATAATTACATAACAATATTAGTCTAATGAAAGAAAAGAGAGAGAAAGATCAACTGAGATGCCTGTAAAAGAAGTAGTAGACGTTATTTACCCAGGAGGAGGCAGAGGAGGTCTAAGCCGATCAGGAGTTTTCTTGTGGATAACGCAGGACCACTTATTTCTAACAGTTTCTTCCCACTGCCATTCTTCATCCCCATCCCTGCTGCGGCCAGGCTGCTCTTGTTGTCTGAAAGTTTAAGCTGAAGATCCGCACACGGAACGGGCACACCGGCTCTCTGAGCCCCAAAACTATCAAACATGACGACTGTCTGCGGGTTGAAGCTCAGAGTGAAAAACTTCTTGGCATCGGAAACTTGGCAGCGAACTTCTCTCTCCAAACGGATACTGGAAGTGTACGTTCACAGCTTGGCAGTGCATTTAAAACCCTCCCGGCGGCACCTGTTGACGTGCTGCTGCGCCATCAGAGTAACTAGTTTTTACTCGTTTTGTGTCAACGGAGTCTGCAAGGCTTGTCTTGTCTTGTTGCAGCATATTCGTCACCTTTGGAATATGGCATGTTTGCGAAACGCACTGACTGAGATAAGATCGTTCCCGCTCACTCTCTCTGGCTGTACTAGGGATGGAATGGGAAAGGAAGAAATTTCCTAAGTCTGATGGGGCGGAAAGTGCCCAAAGCATCAGACATGTGTCACAGTGACTGTATGGACGGAAACAAATTTCTCCATCGTGACCTTTAAGCTTGCGTTTGATGGCAAAAGTAGACATATTGTCTAAAAAGGCTTTCAAAATACATTTAAATAAATACTTTTAGAATTACTACGTTTTTTGGTAATAATCACAAGACAATAAAGGGGAACTCTGATTTAATTGGAAATTGTCAAAATTGGTCAAAATTCCTAGCAGTAAGTAAAGAAATGCAGGTTTTAATCAAATATGTAAATAAAGTTTAGCACCTTTCACAGATAAAAACCACAATGTGCTTTATTATTGAACAAAACATAGAGCAAAACCAAAACAAACAAAAAAATAAAAACAAAAAGACTTTTAAAAAGTTCATTTCTGGGCATTTGTTTTCTTGAACTCTTAAAAAGAAAAGAAAAAAATTTTTTTTCGAGATAAGTACATAGATTATTTCACTTTCTTAAGAAAAAATGCCCTTGTTAACTCGAGATAATTAGATAGTTAACTTGTCATTTGAGTCATTTAAATGGTTGGTTTTTTAATTCTATAAGGTGGACCTTTACAAAAGTCACAACATTAAAATCTAGAAGGAATATATTTATTTAAGTTTTATATATCTAAACTTAGCACAAAATTTTGTACCAGCAGCAATGCCAATTGCTGTTTTACACTGCGTGGCAAAAAAAAGAAAAGAAAAACCCAAAACAAGTTATTTAACCCAAACTGATGCAATGAGTAGCTTCTAATTTCTTTAAAAAAAACATGTAAAAAGACACAACCTGTGGTCGTGGAAAAAAATCTTATGGGGTCGACAATCTGGAGGAGACCAACAACAGCGACAGGCGAAACTCATCGCAACCTTCGTGAAACCGAACACATGTATGGAAAGCCGTTTTAGCCAAAAATGTGCGTCCAAACGCGCCTTCTTAGCGCGTTCTCGACGCGTTCTGAGAACGTTCACGGCGCGTTTTGAACGCGTTCAGAACTCGCTCAGAACGTGTTAACATAGAAAACGTGTTAATTCATGGTGAATTTTTGGTGAATCGCTCCCATTGGCTGAGACTCTGGGTTAAGCCATTTCACTGACAATTGTGGGGGCAGGTTACAGACTGCTGAGCGGCGGAGCTGTTATTCCGAAAATAACCAGCAGATTGAACCATCCCGCCATTAACAAAACACATGGCGGAGAGCCCTTCTATTTTCAGTGGAAATTGCTATATTTTAAGATAGATGATGACTTTAGCTTTGTTTTGATAACTTTTCTAGTAACAAATGTACACCGCATTTTCATGGTATCTAATATATGGTTTGTAATTTTCCGTTTCAGTGTACATTCTTTCAGGTCTATCAACGTAATTGTAGGAGTAAACACTTATTTACCAGGTAATTCCAAACAATAACGCCAGGATGAAAAAACATTTGGTATTTTGATCTTTATTGTAATTTCAATAAATGAACTGTGGTGGTACACAACGAAGGTTTAACTTACTAATAACGTCATTCTGTTAATATCCACCCCCTTATCCATTTTCTTTTGCTTTTCCCGGCCGGGTCATGGGGATGGAGAAGAGAGGCATAATGGGGCAGCACCTCGAGGTGTTCCCTTACGTCATCCTCGTGTCTGAGAATTAAGTATTTCAAACTGTGACTTTGAGCAAAACAACAATGAAAAAGTTGCTTCCCATTCCCAACGGGCCACCAAATTCAGATTCAGATTCAGATTCAACTTTATTGTCATTGCGCATGTCACAGGTACAAGGCAGCGAAATACAGGTT
>JBAMHW010000004.1:25889498-25903184 GCA_037177495.1 Rhadinocentrus ornatus
GAATTTGAAAAAAGAAAAAAAAGTTTGCAAAAAAAGCGAACAGGTTGGGAGTTTGGTTTTTTTTTTTTTTTTTTTTTTTTTTTTTTTTATTATGTCATTTTGACCAGTCAGTGAGTCATTATCTGTACCGCTTATTTCATGACGGGTCGCGGGGTAAGCTGGAGCCCATCTCAGCATTGTATCAGGTGAAAGGCAGGGTACAGCCTGGACAGGTCACCAGTCCATCGCAGTCATTTTGACCAATCAACATTATTAGTGACAACTGAGAAACACAAATTATTTTTTCTGCACACAGGTGTCAGTGCCAGTGTCACGCCCTCACCTGGTCCAGCCAGGCACCACAGCTACCACACCCTGGATCCCTCTTCAGTCACAGCCAGTCCTGCCGTTCCTCAGTCATCACTACCCTGATCCTCCACACCTGTCCGTGATCCTCTCACTCCTGTCAAGCCTAATCAGTCACACCTGTCTCCCATCAACTCAACAGTCCTTAAATTCCCCAGTTCCACGGTCTTTCCCTGTTGAACATTAACCTATGCACCCTCCTGGACTTGCTCACGCCACAGGTCCAGTCTCTCTGATCAAGCGCAGCCCTTTTGTCTTTAGTCTAATAAACAATTTCTGTTAACCATTATCCTTCCTCCGAGGAGTTCCATGCGTAACAGAAGGTCCGACCGCAACCGAAACGACTTTCTCCACAGAGGCAGAAATGATGGGCTGGCTGGAATGGCATATCTCCAGCCTCGAGGAGTCTCGTAGATCAGCGTGACCAGCTCCCAGGCTCACGTCCCCTGTGTCGCCTCCAGCTCCCAGGCTCAAGTCCCCTGTGTCGCCTCCAGCTCCGAGGCCGAGAGTCCCGGCCTGGATGTCCGCCCGGTCGTCCTCGGCTGTCTAGAATTCGGCCCTGGGGGGGATTACTGTGCCAGTCCTTACATTCCCCAGTTCCCCAGTTCCCACGCACCCTCCTGGACTTGCACACTCTCCATTCCCGGCTCCACAGTTCCAGTTCGTCTGAGTAAGCTCAGTCATTTTTGTTTAGTCTACAATGATTTCCGGTAACCATTGTCCTATCTCCAAGGAGTCCCATGCGTAACAGCCAGGCAGACTGATCAGCCACACCTACGTAATGCACCATGATTGTGTTTATTTATTTTTGACAAGCAGACCAATCAGGCCACTTTTGGGTCCAGGCCAACAGCAATTTTCCTGCTTCTCCCCATGGACCAGTCTGGGCCTGCAGTTACCTAAAAATGAGAACTTTCACAGGATCTTGCTGCAAGCCCATACGCATTCTTCCAACTTTAAGTGAAGCCATGGAAATCAATTTCTCAGATTTCTAATTTTTCTATAAATAAGCTTGGTTCTGAATTCCAACATGCCAACTAAGTGAACCACTCAACCTGTACAGCACTAACCCACATGACTGATGATTGGTTGTCTGAAATTAATCAAAGAAACATAGTTGGTTCTGTATTTTTTATTTTAGTGCAACTTTTAATGTAGTAGATCACAAATGTTTCTTTGAAAACACTCAGCTTATGGTTTTTGTGCAGAGTAGAATATGACATAACAGAGCATAGTTTGTATATTTCAATGGCAGTTTTTCAGGCACAAAGAAATTAGAATGTGGAGTTCCTTAAGGTAGCTGCTGAGGCCCTCTCCTCTTAATTTTTATTAATGATGTACCTCTGGTATTAAATCAACAATAATGTACGCTAATGATTCTACAATATATGTATATATGCTTGCTGGCAGTTTGATTTGGTTAATATTTAGGACTCCTTATAAGACAAACTTCCTCTATTTAAGTCCAACAAGTCAAGCTATTGGGTATTACCCTTGATGAACAGCTAAAGTGGTCTTGTCATATCAGTAGAAGTGCAAGTAAAATTGGAAGAGTGGTGTCCACTCTTAAAAGATGTGCATTTTTATGGCTGATCACTCAGACAAATTATACAAGTGTTGGTTTGTCTCATCTTGACTTGTTTCATATTATCTGTTGTTGTGCATAAAAAAAATATATGCACAAACTTCAGTTGGTGCAGAATAAAGCTGCATATTTAGCACTGCATTTTTCATTTAAGCAAGCATTGATTCTATGCACTAAGCTTTTTCGTGGTTAAAAGTTAAAGACAGACTGTCCACCAATGTTGTTATTCTTGATTGGTTTGTTTTTATTTATTTTTTTTCTTATTTTTTAGGTGTGGGGGGATGGGGAGTGTGGGATGTTTTTTTGTTTTTTTTTTGTTTTTTTTTTTAAGTTGTGGCTGTTAAATTGTATTACATATTTGTTTAAGGGGAATTTCTTGCATTATTGCTTGTATTATGTGTGGACCCCAGGAAAACTAACCGCTGCCTTGGCAGCAGCTGATGGGGATCCTTGATAAAAACAAACTGCATGTATTACAGGCAGTAGATGCTACTTATTGTAAGTGCTCTGAGACAAAGTCATAATGAAAACTCAGAAAGTTTCAGTTTGTGTGTCATTAGCATAGATGTACTGACAATGGGGCTTGTTTGGTTGCAAACTAATAATTTGATGCAACTTTCTCCAGTTTTGAGCTACAGACTGTTATACATTTAAACTATCCTGCACACTCTGATCTAGTATATGCAAAAGCACCAAAAAGATATTACAAAAGACTTGTAGAGATCATCACAGGAATGTGATTGAATAATGATTAGTTCCTGATTGTTGGTGACTGTAACATTAATGTAAAATCTTTGGCCAAAGAATTTCTTAATTTTGTTGACTGATTCAATCTCACTGAGTCGGTGGCTGGTTTATAGGGGCACACACTACCTTGTGTTATTCAGTTTAAGATTTTCAGTCCGCAAGCTTTGGGGTGCTTAAATTTGGGTTATTTTTCTCTTTAATTCTCAGTAACACTTCTCTGTTCTCAAGTTAAACCAAGCAGCTCGGCACATTGTGTACATGATTAACCTCTTGACAGCATTTAGCTTTTCCACTGCTTCGAATGACTGTGCTCTCCACACTGCATTACCATTTTAATCTCAGCTATGATGACTTAGTAGTTGGAAGATTTATTAGACTCAGTGGCTACTTTTAAGATTAAATGTCCTAAACCAGTGACAGAACCAAAGATGAAGGATGGTTCTCAGGCTCTGAGATGCGGTTGTAGATGCGTTAAGAGAAAATGGAATAAGGATCATCTTTAAGCCTTTTTAGACATTTTAAGAAACACAGCCTTTTGGAGTATTGTGGAAGTTGAATAAAAAAGACCAGTTCTTATCAAATCTTGTGTCAAACAATAGCCACAAACCTAATTTTCTTTTCAGCACTCTCAATTCTCTAATTAATCCCATTGTTTCCACTTGTATTGTGCCTCAACCTGCAATTTTTTTAAAGACAAGATTTCAAATACAAGATATTTTCCTTTTCTTCTGCCTTAGGTCTTACCATCCACCCACCACCCGTCCATCCATACATACATTTTGTATCTGCTCCTTCCAATTCAGGGTTGCAGAGAGTTTGATATCCAGCTGCTATCAGGCAAATTTTACCCTTGTTTCATTTTACGTTTTATTGCTGATTTTCATTCAGATTTTTTTATTTACTGTTTATACCAGTACCAAGTTGTACAGCACTTGATCAACTGAGGATGTCAACTAAGCTGACAACATGCATTTAATTTCCTAATATTCAAATTTACTGGAGAAATGTTTTTGTAGCTGTTTTAAATATTGCTAGAGAACCTACATAGCTATTTTAAAGAAAAATAACTTTACATAATGACAATGCTAGTTATATGTTAATGTTAGTGACCGTATTAACACTATACGTATGAACAGCAATAGACACTTCCTGTGTCTTGTCGGACTTCATGCATCAGCACACTTCCCATTCAGCAATAACCACAAAGATTCCCTAAACACTGCCAGTAGAGCATTCTTACCCGCTCATCACATGTAATAAAAATAGTTTTTGATTGTGATGACTTAAAATTCCACAGCAAGTCAGCAGTCATAATGGTGGCTCAAGTGTTTATCACCTCGTCCTAGAAAAAAATGTGCATTTGCTGTAGCTTTCCCCCCAAAAAATATCTAGTCCCAGTTATGTGAATTCATGTCTACATTTTCAGTTAAAATTTTATCTGCAGTGGTGTTAAAGCGAACACTTATCCCACCAAAACATACTTGGTTGTTGAGGCTGTTCTGAGATAGATGTTAATATTTTTATTAGTTTGTAATGACAAACATACCAATGCTAAGTGATAGAATGTGTTACACATGCAAAGAAGAGAGACACCCCAAGTGTTAATGATGTAGGTGTCATCTTTATTAATTTAATTTTCTTTGATCAATGCCTATTTTTAAAATTAGTCTGATTGTACTTTGTTGCATCTCCTTATTTTCTTTCATGTATGGCAGAGAAAATCATCCACCTAGCAATCCTTGCAAATTATTCCAAGATCCTGAGGCTATATTGTTTCTATAAAAGAAAAAATAGTTGTGATTTTAGTCTGATATATTGAAAATTTTTCTTGGGAGTGTTATTCTGCAGCAGGCATCTCCATTCTTGGAAAAGAATGTTTTGTGAAGAAAAAGTGCTTTGGTGTCAGAACTCTCCGTTTTGACTTGCATCAGCCACCCTGGTCTAATAGACAAATGCAGACACAATGGTCTGCCCGGTGCCGTGTGTAGACAGGAATGCTTACTTGACCGCAGTGTTTGTAGTGCAACAACCTCAGCTTGCACCAGTGCCTCAAAGGTAGAAAGGTAGTCTAGAAAGGCTTTCTTTAAAGTGTGGTTTGACATTTTGTTGCCACAGTTTCTGAAAGTGCAAGCCGGAATACGTTTTTTTTTTGTTTGTTTTCTTTTGCTGCAGTTGTCGTCAGACCTACTTTCAGAGGGCAGCTACCTCTGCTCCTTCTTGTGTGCTGACAGTTGTGTTCCTGCAGCAGCAACTCACCTCAAATGTTATCTCAAAGCAAGATATTTTTGTTTAACAAGAATTCTTTAGAGATCCTTTCAATGATTGTCTTTTTTATTTATATATTTATTTTACGCTTTTAAGAGTCTGAGACTTTTACGCAAGTTAAGTAAACCAACGTTACTGCTCTACAGTTTAGCAGCATATCAATCTCACTCAATATGAAAAAAGCTCCATTGCATTGCCAACATACTGTGAGTAGTCTGAGTTTAGGCCAAGCTGCATTGTGTGATTGTGAGCCAATAAATTTGGTTACAAAATCATTGTGTAAAATAATATCAATTGTATAGTGATAATAGCTTCTGTTTTGTGGGCTAAAAAACAAATATTTTACTATTTTATAGGGTTAAAAGACAGATCGGCATTGTTCCTAAAGAAAAAACCAAAAAAAAAACAACCAAGAAGACCAATTTGTCTTTTAACTTGGCGACGATGTTTTCGCTGTTTTTAAATGACAAATTCTGATCAATTGTAATACATAAATACTTGATGATGATGATACTTGAATAGGATGTAACTAGTTCAAGTGCAACCCCTTGACCTAATCAAAGTTGAGAATTTAGATGGTTGTCCTTTGTCTTTGGAAAACATGTATCTGGATTTCATTACATATGGCACAAGCTTAAGTTTAGTTAATCAGAGTAACCGTGGACGAGAAATGGTAACTTAAAAACACAATGCATTTACATGCATACTCATACAGTATGTTTATAAAGCTATCGGTGTGTAATTATATCCCAGAATTTGGAAACTTGGAGTACTCTAAAAGACACCTGGACTGTTGAAAAATCAAGACATTACTGATGATGTCATGCTCATGCATCAGAAAAACTCATTTTGGTGAATTTAGAGCTCGCTCTTTCAGGTAGTATTAATATAAATCTGTGTGGAAAATCTCCCTGTCTTATCCTCAGTCTCATCTGTTTCACACATGATGTTGGAAATCCCGTTGTAAACTTTCTCATTAGGTGACGAGGTTTTGCCTAAACATAAATAATTTTAAACAAATAGATAGCATCTGAGTTACTAGCTCCTCAAACAGGGCTACAGTGGAATCAATTTTCAGCCCAGAAATTTTATATTTAAGACCAGCCCACCTCTTTCTGATGTGGAGTAAATTGGATAAATTAAACATCTGTTCATTACTTACAATTCTGTAATTTATTTATTATGAAAATAAAGACATTAAAAGCCTGATTTGCTGTTTTAATGCACCAGATTACAAAAACATAGACCTAAGAAATTAGTTTGCATGCTTTTATAAGTCCCTTTATGAATGGGATGTTCCTGTTTCTTCTGCCACAGAGTATCAAATATATTTATTGTAAAATTATCTACATCTTCCTAAGTTTCTCTTTATGTCTAAGCTCATCTTCAGATTTGACCGACTGAAATGCTTTTGATCAAGTACACAAAAAAAAGAAAACATGATTATTCAGTATTATACAAACATCTAAAATGAGACTGTAATTTAGCTGTTTACTGTGATGTTTAATGGACCCCACACAATTGTTCAGTTTAACCATCAGGCAAAATTAATTAGATTTATTAATGTTATTCATCTATTAAATACTTTTTTGCCGTTTTTCTTTAAAATCTCACAGTGCTGTTTTGTTCCAAGTATACTGAATAGTTTAAGGCGCTGGTCTAAGTGATCTACGCCAATCTTACCTGACTGCTGAATTGAGGTGAAGTCATCTCAGAGACTCTAAGCTGAATGCATGCAGTTCTTTATTGTAACATTTAGTTATTTCATAACCATGTTTATTACTGCACATTTTAACAAAATAGGAAGCCTTAGATTGCAGGGAACTTCTGTTTCAACATCAGCACCTAGCAAATCACTTGCCCCAAAACCAGTGACTGTGCTACACATATCCTAAAGCTCCACATGTTCTCCCTCTGATACCTGCCTGCAGCGCCAATAGTCTCGGAGTAACGTCAGTCTCCGCCCTAGCAGCACGTGTCCTCCTCTCTGTCCGTAATCATAACCTCATCACCTCTGCTTCTGTGTTATGATTTATTCGTTTAAGGATGTTTGGTTTTCACACACATCAAACTGTGCACCGGCCCATAGTTATGCAGCTCATCCCATCGAACCTCCACTCCGGCTTTGGCCTCAATTCAAGTTTATTTCTCACTTCGTCCGAGGCCTGAACGTCGGTGTGGGGGGTGGAGAGAAGAGGAGGAATTCCCATTCCCAGTAATACCAGAATCAGAAATGTTCTACCACACATGTTCACGCGCCCTTCTTTTAATCAATCAAATGTCTTCCTATTATATCATCGTTATGACTGTTGTAGCACCAATATCTGCTTCAGGGCTGCCTTCAAAGTCTCGAGAGGAAGATGAGACTTTGTTCAATTGTGTCAGAATATGCTGAGATGAAGCCTGAGGAACAGTTTTCTCTCCCTTTCGCTTTCCACACACGTCTCACCCTCTGAGGAGCACCTGCGCAATAGCAACAACAACTGCGGAAAGTTTGCGCTTTCTCACCTCCTGTAAAAGTAGTCAAGGCAGTGTGTGTGTGCGCGCGTGTGGAGGAGGAGGAGGCAGGGAAACCCATGACTTCCGTTTTTTCCTCTGCCTGAAAGTGTGAAGCGTAGTAGCTTCACCATATAAAACCCATCATGGTGTCTAGACTCGTTAACATTCACTCTAAGAGCTGGACCACCACAAGACCCGAGCTGTAAGATAACGGACAGACCACTTTGTGGAGTTTAACAAGCCAACTATTGGACCTATATCAACTTTAACAACTTGCATTTTCCTGAAGTTCAGACACCATCCAGCGGATTAATGCCACATCAAAATACAGAAGTGGACGTCGAGTCTCTCCAGAAATGCCACCGCCGGCGTGGATGCTGTCTGGATGTTTTTCTCGTCACGTCAGTCCTTTTTCTGTTTGCCGCAGTCGCCGCTCTGGCTGTAGCCGGAGCAATGGTCGTGAAGGGGCTGCAGTCCCAACAGCGGCCTTCGATCCAGATGCCTGAATTTGGCACCGCAAGTTTGATAGGGGGCACACCTTCTCCAGCGTTCAAGGTAAGCAAAGTTGTTTATAACTACATTTTTGTTATAAAACAGCTATGATCTTGTGCTGGTTTGCCGTATTCACTTTTTAATCCATGCCCTATTTATTGTTTTTGTCAACAGATGCAGAACTTTGCTTACCTGGAGCCCACTTCAACTTCAAGTAAGTATTTGATTTGCACGCAACACAAGTTTTCCTACAGTTTTAACGTAAGATTAATATATATATATATATATATATATTGTGACTTTAATAGTGTAATAGCGCATTTTCTTGCACTCTCTAGCCAGAGACATAGTCATTTTCTAACATCAGAAATAGCATCCCTTGGACGGAGATTTTTCATTTGCATCATCTATAAATGAAAAACAGATTACATGGCCAGTACGTTGTCTTGTGTAAACATTATCTGAAGTATACTTTCTTTCTTTTTTCTTCCTTCAGTTGAGTTGCTGAACGCCACTTTGAACTGGACTCCAGTCCCTTATGGAGAAGGTACCTCTTTAGGAAACAACTATGAATTCAACAACGACCAGTTTTCCCTGAAGCCAAGGCGGGAGGGGTCTTACTTTATGTACATAAATCTTAAAGTCACCTGCATAGCTAAATGCAAAGCAAGCGTCCTCAACCTGAATGTGGCCGACAAGTTGACTTGTGATGTGGAACTTCCAGCACATAAAACATCTGTGAGCAAGAAATGCTGGACTGTGAGCCCCATGCTTGGGGAGAGTTTAGTCATCAAGATGACTGTTCCAGAAGAGGGGCTACAGAACTGGAAGCTGGATATGCCTGGATCAAGTTTTGGGATGTTCCTTGTAGACTAATGTGGACTTTGTAGTGCATACTGCAGTTAAAAAGATGGACATGTGCTTGTGACCTCAGGTTGTGACTGAAGAGCATCACATTTTTGCGTGTGTGTGTGGGGTTGTATCTCAGTGCTCAATATAGTGAAAAAGAGCAGGTGTTTGTGACACTCGTAGAGTTATGATGATGTTTCCTTCCAACTGGAGATGCAAGATACCTTGAGATTTTATGGTGGTATCTCAGGCGAATCTTAAGTTATGACAATTTAAACAGGATATAAAAAAGACTTTAAACAGACCTCTATGTGTAACTATGTTTATATCTTTTACAATATATTTATTAGATAATATGCAGTTATTTATGTACAAGTATTTATAATGATGTTGCTATTTTAAATGGAAAAATGTATTTTGATGTAGATGCCACTACATTTATTTTTTTCTGTATGTGCAATACACTCTGGGTTTAGTGTGACTCTAGTTCTGATTTAACTCAATTTATAAATGGGGCATAGAGTTGTATAGAAAAATGTGTGGGTCACCACCAAAAAACCCCAACAAGGGTTTCATGTACCAAAGAACCACTATAGTCAATATTGGACACTTAATCTCTGCTGGTAAATGATAAGTTACATTAATTAGTACATCTTTGTGTTTCTTTTTTTGCTGGGGACAAAGTACATTCAGTATAAGACTTAAGAGCTTAGAAATATTTTGCTCATAAAAATTATGTAAGTCCTATGGACAAACTTATCAATGTTTAATGTATTGTATGTTTTTCATCGTCATCCCTATTAAACGTGGATATAAGGAAAACATTTGGTTTTGGTTTGGAAATTGAAAGGTGTCTGAGGTGGAATGAAACATTTATGGGTAAGGGAAAAGTCCTCTCGTCACAAAGCTCATGCGGGAACTAGATGCACATCACATCCTGTTTATTTATCAAACAGCGGTTCAGGAAACAAAAGGCAAAAAAAAAAATCGAGGCCAGCAAATAAATGCACGTACGCTCTGTGTGTTATATAAAACCAGAGTAAAGATGAGAAGTGAAAAAGAAAAGTATTTCCTACTTCCATTATATGGTGAATCATTCCTTTCATTTTAACACTTTACTAAAAATAATTTGCTTACAATTTTGAGGTGGCGCGTTAAACTACTGCCACATTTTCTCAATTTGCATTAGGCAAAGGAGAGATTAACATTTTATTTGTGTAACTAAACTAAATATACTTTCCAAAATTAATCCCAGACTAGCGTTTTAAACTAGTCTGGCATCAAAGATAACTTCCTATTGACTAGAAGTTATCTTCTCATCAACAACTTTAGATCTTTCCATATAAGTGGTTAAGATGAAATGTGAGAATTTTCTATGAGGTACCCACTGAAACCCATCATGCCTTTGTTGGCAAGTCTGAACTTAGAAGTTCCATCTCAGACAAGAAAAGTAAGAAACAAAAAAAACCAAAAAAAAACAACCCACAAGACATGTTTGAAATTTGAGTTTTCAAAGTGCATTTTACATCATTCTCCAAAATAGTCATCTTTTACAGTGGATGCATCCTTTTTGTAACTTTTATAAAAGAAGAAAAGTTTATGTATTGGCTTATATTGGTTTGTAACCATGTAACATGGCTATTTATTGCAAAACAGCAAAACAAGCTGTGGGCAGCTGTGTTTTTTCTTTTGTTTTTGTTTTTTTATTTTCTGCATTGCTCTGGCAGAAGGTAAAAAATGCTTGATGTCAAGCCGTGACTTCCTGCTCTGAGGTGCATCTATGCAGCCGCATAACCCTCCAAATCTTTTGCTCACCTTAGCTTTATGGAGTGTAACATCAAGTTTCAGGTCAGCACTGAGCTGTGCGTCCCACAACTTTACTGTTTCCGTTCAGTCTAACCTCTTTCATGGTGTAGTTTTCTCATGCAGCCGGCATCTATTTTTTACACAAAATGCTTAAAAAACAAATGGAAAGTGAATATGGTCAGACAGCGGACTAGTTGGTGAATATAGTAATATATGGTAATATAGAGTATTTAGCTGATAAATAGCAAACTGAGAGATAAAACGAGTTACATTTAACAGGTGGTCTTTGCTTAAAGCCAGATGTGTCGATAACTTATCTATTAGAAGGTTACAATATATTATTTCTGTGTCTAAAACATGTTGGTTTTTGTCGTTTTTAACTACAAGAGGTTTCCTGGGTTTGTTAACCTCTTGCAGTACAGTAGAGGCACTTTTTAATGAATCAATTAATTTGATTTGCATAAATAGGCTTGTGTGGGTAATGCAGTACACAAAGTCATTCTTGTTTTCACACATTTCAGCTGTTGCTCTTTAGCACATGCATCAATGCACTGAAGATTGCAAGTAAGTAAATACAGAAGTAATGAATCTATGATTTAAAGTACAGTGCTTGAAAAAAAGTTGCCTAAAGTGGTGATCTTCATGTTCTGTCAGTGGCAAGGCAGATTAGTAAGACTGAGTAAGCAGCTTGCCACACAATGAAAAACTTTGAACAGCAAGCTAATTTTCTGTAAAAGTCTTTATCTCATCTTTATAACAGATATCAAAAAACATCATTTCTTACACTTTACTACTGTAGCACATTAAAACGCAGTCTTACCTCTGTGGGTTGGATGCTGTCAGGATTCTTTGCACCAACAGAATGCCACAGCACAAGTTTGTTTACTCTTTCTTTCCTTTCCTATGGCATAAAACACACACTGTGGCATCCTGCAGCTGCTGTCAATCAAAAGCATACAGTGACACACCTTTCCAGAGGGCTGATAGTGAAAAAAGCATGTGAGATATTGTTCCAGGGCCTTTTTATCTCTGTTGAAAATAAGTTAATACTATTGGCAATGAATAAAACAATAAACAACTAAATGAAAACTATTGTACGCAGTATGTAAAATTGGGATGACAAACAGTGATAGGTGACATTTCTAATAATCATATCTTTCCAATCAGGAAAACTATGCAATTTATTTAAATGAAAATAACTCCATGAGTCCTTGAAACAGGGTGGATGTGACTCCCCAGCTCCTGTTTGATGTGAAACTGTTTCTAGGTGATCACAGCAGACTAAAACTGATTCTGCAGCTCCAGTACATTCATAATGTTAGCTTCATAGCATAATTGCCTTAATCACATTTTGGGTAAATAATGGTATCTGACTCACTTCTCTTCTAACACTGCTGATTCACTGTGCATAATTGCTTTTATGGTGACTGTGAATAGGGAGGTCTTCCTCCGGTGTAGGGATCTGTTTGCAGCAGCTGGCGTTGATCCAGGTGGTCCTCTCTGTGGTCAGGAGCACCTGGTATGGGCCTGTGAACCTCTGGGCCTTCTAAATGTTTCCCCTTATATTTTTTTTAACCCCTATCCAGTAATCTGGCTTCTGTTAATGCAGAGTCTTCACCAGTGGAGGTTTCTTGTAGAGGCCTATGTGCTTGCTCTATTCCAAGACCAGAGGCCTGCCAAAGAGAATCTCAAACAGACTGAGGTTCAACCTTGTCCAGTTTTCTCATCCCCATGTAGGTCAGGAGAAGGTGCAGAGCTGTCAGCATGCAAGGCAGAGAATGTGAAGGTCGAGGAGTGAGTGAGTGAGTGAGGGGGAGACAAGAGGAGGAGAAATAGGGGGGGATAAGGAGGCGGAAGGGAAAGGAGGACGACCACATTATGAGAGACAGTGGAGTGAGACAGACAGAAGTAAGGTCAGCAACCCAAGACAAGTTCAAAACTGGCTTACCATCTGATTTTAGAACTGTGTCTGTGTCGCCAAAGCGCACCAGCTTCATGAAAGCAAGATGTGGACAAACAAACATTTCAAAACACATAATTGACTTATACTCAAACAATTCACAGGGTAGTATCATATTTGCACATACCAATAGAAACATGTCAAATATTTATTATTGCATCATCTGCTTGTTTCTGTAAAACTGAAAAGACAAATTATTATCAAACAACTAAATTCTTGTACGACTGAACCCTGAAGTTGACTGCCCTGGCACCATCCCTGTGACACCAATCATCAGCAGTATGATGGCATGAATTAAACAACACATGCACTTGTGTACATGGTGATACTATCCTGCAGTTCGATTTGTTTTGATTTCAAAATGTATGTACACATACTTTGGAAAAAATAAGATTTAGTGTTGATGTCTTCTCCCATAGTCAGATCCATGTCATCAGTCCTGCTTATCAGGAAAGTAAAAGGTGTATTATGGTGAATGGCATCAGAGTTAACAGCATTGTGAAACACAGCAATCAACCCTGTGTGGAAGCAATTAGGAACAGGGTTCTTTTGCTGGAAGGAAAAGTTAAAGGAAACATCTTCTGTGACATCTGTGTCTTCATGTCAGAGTCACAAAACTTTGTCAAAGTCACATCACTCGTTCTGTGTAGAAAGACCAAATCACAGCAGGTAGATTTTCTCAGCATTTATGAGGATCTTTTAAATAAAATACAACATTGTTTGGAAAACATGGATTTTTTTTTTAGATTTCTCATCATTGCTTTGAACCCCAAGATAATTTGGACTTGAAACCAGTCTGAATTTCAATTAATATGTGTCCATTTTCAGCCAAATTTCCTCAAGCAGCCTTTTCTGTTTTATTCTTTTACAAATCCTTTTTTAAACAAGAGAATCAGTTTTAAATATCAACGAATATCAGACCATTGTGAAATAGGTTTTACTTTCTCCCAGTACCTCTCCATTTAAATTTTGTTCATGCACTTTTCTGTGTTATTGTTATTGCAATTATTTTATCCGCATATACATACGTTTGTTGTATTATTGTTTAAGGCTTTCTTTCTTTTCAGCTCTTAGATACACCTTATGGTGCCCCTGGACACATCATCAGTGATGTAACCTGGGATCACAGGGGGTTTCG
>JBAMHW010000004.1:25903284-25917201 GCA_037177495.1 Rhadinocentrus ornatus
TTCGGGTCTTTCAACAATCAGACCCCCTCCTCCAGGCGACCCAGCCAGGGCTGATCAGGCCCCAGCTTGTGCCCAGGCCTGCTTGCCACGCCTCTCCTCTCCTGACTCACAACAACCTTGACGCAACTAAGTGCAACTAAGCTATGGAATTACTAGTTTCCATATAGTTATATCGATTCATATTTAAAAAGGACTTTCTTTAATTTGCTTTAATTTCTATTTATAAATCACCATCCACCAGTGTTAGGGATTTATCTATCTTGGTGGAACAATAGATTAAGCCTTCTGCTTGTATTCTTTTAAGCAAAACAGCATGCATTATTTTTTTTTTTTCTGTTTCTTTTTATATTTTTCTTGCTTGTTTGAGACTGTGATCCCAAAGGACGATGTTATCCATTAAATTTTCCAATGAACCATGATAACGGAGCAATAACAAAGAAAACCATTCCAATGTATTTGGGTGCGACTGCAAAGAACCCCTGAACCCCAGAACTTTCCATGTGGCAGGTTATGGTTCCACACTGGTCAAGTTATTGTGCAGCCTTTTGAAGACTAAAATAGAAAGCTGTTTCAGATTCAACTCTTGTTCAATATAAGTTATCGATATCAAGGTTTTCAAAACCTAAACTTTATCCAATTGTGAGCAAAATTAAAATAATCAGGACCCAGAGACATACGAGCGGATTTAGTGCAATTCATGCACATACTTAAAGTTCTCAGGAAATCATGAGTATTGCAGCCTGTGCATCTCAAAGGCACAAAAGCAACCATATATATGATTAAAATTTTTAATCAGAGCTTATGAATTAATTAACCATGAACCACCCTTTGCAACTATGCCTGACATTTGCCCCTTTTAACTGCAAGCCAATGCATACAAATGTTTAGTGGTAACTAATCTTCTCTTGAGTAAACTTCATATGTCCAAGGGTCAGTAAATGCAGCATGTATCATGTTATTCTGCATCATTTCTACCATGTTCTAGATCAGGGGTACCCAAAGTTGGTCCTCAAGGGCTGCTGTCCTGCAGATTTTCTAATGTTTCCTGCTTCAACACACCTGACTCAAATTAAATAGATCCAACGCCCTATTAGGTTTTCCACAATGACTCATCAATTTGAGTCAGGTGGTTTTGGAGCAGGGAAACATCAAAAACCTGCAGGATTGTGGCCCTTGAGGGCCGGAGCTGGGCACCCCTGTTCTAGATCATAATGCAGATTTCATACAGCATCATCTCACCAACCATCTACACATCATCACATGGTGATGATGACAACTGAAATTAAGTAAAGGTCTCATTTGTGCCCCCCCCTTTTTTTTCCTGACCAGTGCTCCTGCCTGACCCCTGCACTGAAGTATAAGTCCTTTCTACCACTACTGTGTTTGAGAAGGGCCCCGCCAAAAACAATACTTTGTGGTGAGCATGTGCTGGTATGAACCATAAACTGCTAGATTCCTCTTTCTCACCTGAATAATTAAGAAAACACTACAAGAGAGAGTGCACTAGTGACAGAAAAGCTGATTAACTGATCACTGTCAACCATAATGATTCACGGAACAACAGAAGACGGAGAGGAGCAGACACAGAGACGACCAGAGAGCCTCTAGACCAGCCAGATATGTGCACAACGCAGGAAAAAAAGTGTGGGTGTGAAACTCTATCAACGTGACGTGTAAGTGTTAAAACATCATAATCATTCTCAAATTCATCTATAGAGTCAACAGGTCTTCTAGAATCTCGCCTATAGAAGCTTCCATGTCCCACCGTTATAACGGAGAAATGACGGATGTATCGGGCTTAGTATACGTCAATTGTGTTAAAAGTATTTAGGCAATTACTGACATAAATTAGTTATCGCTATTGATGCGTTGTTTCTGACAGCACAAATATATGTGTTACATATTTTTATGGCTGTAGTATTAGTTGATATGAATATTTAGGCTGCATATATATATATATATATATATATATATATTTATTTCTTCCCACTCCTTTTTGAACTTCTTTATATTATGATTTGATGATGCAATAATTATTATTATTGTTGTTTTTTTCTTTTTTATTATTTTCTTTTTGCATATAGTTTCTCTTTTGTTTGTTCAAAATCATATATTCATTCATTCATTCATTCAAATATTGTGAAAGTGATGGTAGAATACTTAGGTGACATCTCAGACAGAATGAGATAACAGTCAAATTTAATTTCAGTATTGACACAAATTGAACCAAGTTTTCAAAAATGCATAACATACACATTTCCTGTAACAGGTTTGAAACAGAAAAACTAAGCTACTTAGTAATGACAGAGAGAGACAGTGTAGTGTGTGCTGCATTGGTGGTAAATTAATAAATGTGGTAGTTGTCCTAAGTGGAAAAAAAAAGCTCTTCTTTAGGAGTTACCTTTATCTTGTTCTTTGGGAATTTGTGGGATGTGATTTTCCTATCTCAGAAGTTGTTAGTAGTATTTGACATGAGTGTATGGCTTGCTTTCACACATCAGAAACAGCTGGTGAGTAATTTAGGTTCATTTATTTTCCTGTAACCCAGATCATGTGCAATTTGCAAAGTTGTTCCTGCTCCTCTAACTTGCGTCAAGCCTTTTTTTAAACTGCCAAACAAAATGGGAACTGTCACAGAAAATTACTTCACATGCAATAAGTGGTCATTCGCTCTACATGGAGATTTACACACTACCATACAGTCTATCAGTAGAAAAACTAAAATTTTATTGCTTGCTAATCTGTTAGCATAATATAAAATGCTGAAAGTGAGGATATGTTGTGCCTTTTTTGTTGTTTATCTGCTGTCTGACGGGAGGCAGGGTCACAGGGTAAAAACAGAAAACACACACAAAACCCCTTGTGCTCACACTCAATCTAGAAATGTGCAAAATATTTTTATGTGCAGAAAACATGTCTTGAATATGATCTTGCATCATACTACCTCCAGTGCTGTAAGAAATGTGGAACACCTGATTGGCCATAATACTCATACAGAAGAATTCATGCTAAGATTTGCAACAGCACTTTTGTGTGTTTGTTGCACTGAGATGCACAGATGTTTATCTATGACCTGTGGCAGGAAGTGACCCAAATATTTCAAGTGTCTCTGAGGCCATTCTTTCCACTCACATCTCTGTCTCAGTGGAGATTTAATTACCTGCTGCCTTACCTGTCTACATGTTTTGCTGTGCTGTGCAGTCTTATGTTTTTTACTTTTTTATTATTCTTCATTTTTTGTTGGGCTGAAGGTGTCATGGTTTGCCAAACCTTGATCTCTATTTTTTTTAAACATTTCACCGTCTGTGAAAGTCTTTTGTAAAGTGTGAGAAGAGCTGAGTCAGCAAAAGAAAGCATATCTACTCTTTAAGCCCCTCCTCCCCTTCCATCATTTCTCAACTCCTACTCAACCACATCCTGCTCTTTACACACACACACACACACACACACACACACACACACACACACACACACACACACACACACACACTGAGGCATGTGAGATGTTGCATATCTGTAGACCTGCAGCTTTGTTTTGTGAGGTTTCTGTGGTTTGTTTAGAGTGCTTAATGCATCCAAGCTGGTTCCAAACAGTAGTTAAACAAAAAGAAGAAGAAAAATTAACTGCCATGTCTCATCGCTGTTTACCAAAAACCTTTTTTGAGCTTGTCATGTGTCCTGTTATCTGTCTTGACCCTGGAACAGATGATGCTCCACATTTTGTTTAATAAGAAGCAACATTTTATTCCAATAACAAAATAAGTGCTAAAATAACAGTTAGCATTATATTACCTGAATATCAGGTACATCTGATCACAACTACTTGTTGTTTTATATAATTCTGAAATTCATTCATCATGTACAGAATTGAAATTTGTATTTTGTACACAAAAACACAGAGCATGCCCAGCAAAGTGGAACAAAAACATTTCCATATTTTCCTATTTTCCTATGGAGATATCATAAAGGCCCCTATGAAGTTTTCAGTATGTCCAAGACGCATGTCCTGTATTTTGTCCAGTGTGACAAAAATTCTATCTCCTTGCTGCAGTTCAAAAATCCCTGCCAGGAAACTGCTCCACAGATCTTTCCTCTCTAAAGGCTTTTTACTCGTTTCCTTCGTGGTCCTGCAGAGATTGCTAGAAGAAACACACCAGAAGTGTCACAAAGAAACTCTGACATTATACAGGTAGAGCAAAAATAAATACATTTATAAAAGTAAGGGGGGTGAAATGCAGGATGGAAGTAAAAAACAGTAAAATCACTCACTTTTTTGACTTCATGAGTTCTATGGGTGTACCGTAGGCGCTGGTGTTTCTCATGACCTTGTGTTCAATAAGTGAGCAGTTCCCTACAAGATTTAATTGCAATTTGGAGTAAAGGTAGTAGTAACCTGGCTGCTGAACTATTAAAAGACCTTTGTCATGGGTCATATTTTGAATGACGGATTCACCAGCGTTTTCCCATTGTACTACATTGTCTTTCCCACTGCTATGAAAGGAACCTGAGATAAAAAAAAAAAAAAGAGAAAAAAAGATTAGTCTAAACAGAAATTAAAACACACACAAGCACACACAATATACAGATTGTAAGTAAGTGTTGTGAGGAGTCTTACCCAACAAGTGAGCGAAGGGCCTCCGTTGTGTCTGAGTCTGCAATGAGGGAATCCAACTGTACTCTGTTTAAGAAAGAAGGATCAGATTGGTAAGTTAATCATGCAGGTGGTTCATTAGTATCAGAAGATCTCTTGGTAATTTTACCTTTCTTGTTTTTATAGCTTTCTTTGAAAGGAAGTCATATATGTTGTACATAAGGAGAAAATATTACAGTGAGCGAGAGTAAAACATACCCACCTTTAGATCCTACTTGCTTTGATAAAGTTCCATCCTAAAAAAAGAGAGGGGAGGTTAAAAGCTGAAGATTTGATGCAGGCACGTGCAACTCCATGCCTTCATGTAGGCTTATTATGTACACACATTACCTCATTTTTTTCATGTGGTGAAGCATTGGACAAGTTGTGGCATAGAGGATGACCATTACAACGATTAAATGCCTGCTGGGAAGGAAAATAAGTGTGAAAGAAATAAGATGTGAACAATGTATAAAAATATTGGTGTGGGTTTGGAAGTAAGACAACTAAAGTTTCAGCAAGAATGACAAGCACCATATAAATAGCAGCTTGTCAAAGGATCTTTGCTATTAGCTTTTTAAATCCAAACAAAAACACACGATTTAAACTATAGTATATATTAAATAATAAACAGGTAGTGTAACATGAAACAGCCAGGTGTGTGAAAAAAACAACAGCATTATGAAACCATCTTAGAAAAAGTGAAGTTAACATTGTGGGTTGGTACTTGAGAGAGAAAGGAAAGGGAAGTAGAAGTAGAGACAGAGCCCAGCTGACAGATTTGTCATTATTGACCGGCAACTCAAACAGCAAGTGATGACCCTCTTACAGACCAGTAAACTAACATGTCAACATGTGACGCAGAGGAAAAAAGGGAAATTCAGCAGGAAAAGAATTTTCATTCACTCCAAGCGCTGAAACTTCTTCCGTCACTGAAGCAGGCAGATATATTTAACTCGTGTAAGATCGGGACATCAGCCTTACCTCAGTTTTTTTGTAAAGATTGTAGATTAAACACCCCTCAATAATGATTCCCAGCATGGAAAATCCGACCAGTAAGAGAAAAAACTTCCAACCATCCCTGGCCCATCTCATTTTCCTCACACTGGGAATGGCAATGTGGCTAACTTGGCTGTCAACCACAAACACCTGGGGGCAGGTATCAACACCTCCCTGCGACATGCCACCAGGTCACAGCACCACCCGAGATGTAAGGGCTTAAAGCCAAAGGAGTGTGAATACTGAAA
This sequence comes from Rhadinocentrus ornatus, assembly GCA_037177495.1. Classification (NCBI taxonomy): domain Eukaryota; kingdom Metazoa; phylum Chordata; class Actinopteri; order Atheriniformes; family Melanotaeniidae; genus Rhadinocentrus; species Rhadinocentrus ornatus. The sequence continues at coordinate 25,909,162 of JBAMHW010000004.1, forward strand.
GAAAAAAGGTTGTATTTAAGTAAAGCAAACATTCAGGAGATAGAAATGTGAGAGATAAATAACAAAAAGATTCAAATTTTCTTCAGAAGTCTTGTGTGCTCTGTTTACAGTAGACACATGTAATGTAACCAGCTTCTGGGAAACAAGGTGATTTCTACATACTTCGACAATTTAAAGCAAGACTTGCAAAAAAAAAAAAACAGCAGCAACAGGTCCAAAGAAACAAAAAAACACTCCTACATCTTTTTCATATCATCCTCAAGGTACTTTAAGTAGAATTACCTGGATTTAAATGCTTCTCCACAGCTCAGTCCACCATCCAGCAGCACTGAGTCGTTCTTACACTTGCCGGCTGTCAAGTGTCAGTAATATTGCTTTTGAAGCAAGGCTAAGGAGGAACTGAAGATGACATGAGTATGAGGCACACAGAAAGACACAAGAGAGAGAGAGAGTGAATGTGTGTGTTTAGTGTGAGGGACACTCCCTGTTGAACATAGTTATCATCCAATAGCCGACACTTCCTTTTCTCTCACTTCAGTTTCTCTTTCCTTCAATTTCTTTCTTTTTTTTTACACTTTCACTTTATTTTATTTCAAATATTTTTTTCTTCCCATTCTGCAGCTGTTTTTTTTTTTTTTTTTTACTTTCTAAACTATCTGCTGTCTCTTTGACTAGCTCACCTCCTGTATATGCTTTTGGCTAATGCTGATGCTGCTAAACTAAGGGTAGAGTTATGGACCAAGCTGTTCAAATCAAATCCAGTTTTAACTGCTATCGCAGCTGCACTATCACCCACACTGCCAATCACTTTTGCTTTGGCAGAACAAAGTTATGCTTCTCTCTTCCCACACTTAGACACCAGGGCTTTTCGGATTATGTCTGTTAAAACATCTCATTTGAATCACTTTGCTGTTTTCACTATTGCCAACAAAATCACTATGCTTTTTTAAACAGAAAAAACCCGCTGTGATTTTCAGATAGTTGAAACGTTGCAGACGGTGATGCAACATCTCTTTTGCGTGTTTCTTCACGTCATTGTTCTGTTTAAGAGTTGCTTCATTTTTCCATCATAGCTTTTATTGCAATTAGTTATTGTTTTCACTTTATTACTTCTTACCAGTGTTTCCTCTTTCTATACAGTGTAGAGCATGTGGACAGCTGAGCAGAACTTACGCAAAAAAGTCAGTCTGGGTTTTTTTTGTGTAACGTTAAATTAACCTTGTCAGTTTTCTTTAGCTTTGTAATAGTAGGGGGCAGTTTGACATGATAAACTCCATATGGTGAAACTACACAACTCACTCTGACTTTTTTACTGCCCACACACTCTAAATGTCTACTTCACACACACCCCACACATGCATACACACATGGAGAATATCTGAACTTTGTGTTCAGTGCAGATAAGGATGCAGGGAGGACAAATGAAAATCTGCCGTATAGGTGGGTTTGAGTGTTGTTTCTGTGGTTCCTGCTTCTTGAATGTAGCATTAATGAGAACAAGACAAAAGGTAGAACCCCAGAGGTCATAGTTATTGCATAGTTAAGAACGCAGTTCTAAGAACTGCCCTAGTTCTATGAACGGCCCTTCCCCAGGGTAACTGTTTCATGTTGCATTCGCACATAAGTTGGGGTCGGTAGCGGGACCGATGTGAGGCAACAGTCTGCGACAGTGACGTGTGACTTTTGCGCCACACAACAACAAAACAAAACCCGCGAAAAATAACAAGAGCACACCATCAAGCTAATATGGATTACGAAGAGATCACCATGATCATGCTCTGCCTCTTCAAAAGCTCTCTGGATGTCCTGAGTGGCGTAGATGGTCAAAAGAGATTTGACCTCCTCGTCGGTCCATTTGTCGCTGGCTTTGTCCATTGTCGTCTTGTTGTCTGTAGCTGAAACCGCAGCGGCAACAGTGAATTTTAAAAATGTTGGAGTCACAAGAAGTAGTAGTAAAGAAGCAGAACTCCGATAAGGGGCGTAGCAATGGATGACCAAACACCTACGTCATGAGGGTTCCAATGGAACCACGAAAAGACCCTGCCTCAGAGCAGGAGCTAAAATGGTTACAGGAACAGAGGGTCTTTAGCCCTAGTTCCTAGATGTCGGAATGCGCGAAAAAACGACCTGGTTCCTGAAAAGGTTATAGGAACTGCAAAAGGTTCCTACAGTCAGAAAGGGGCTAATACAGTATATCATTGCAAATAAAGCAAGGGGAAACTCATGTGGGCCAGTTATTTAAAAAAAATTTAACAACCGCATAATAGCTATCCGGATTTGGGAATACCATTTCTCAGGACGGCTGATCCCAGATTACTTTTACCCCAGTTTTTCAAAGCAACATTGGATTGGATCACCCTGATCCAGAATCCTGTTTATCGCGATCACCAAATCAGGATTTCCAGCATGTAAATTAATGTGGGCTTCCAGCTATGTGAAGAACAACAGGTAGAAGAGCCGATATGGGGTTACTTTAAGTACTTATCACTTTGCGACAACACACAAGAAATAATGAACATCCACTTCTATATCGGAGTCACAACCAATATAAAACTAATCCGTTAACAACTACATTGTAGATATTTCGGGAACGTCTTAAATTTAAAAAAAAAAAGTGCAATGTCCCTCTCTGTGACAATGTTAAAGGGATAGTGCACCCAAAAATGTGTTGTTTTTTTATCGCTGTTAACAACGCAGTATTAGGTAGGGCTGTGCGATTAATCGAATTTTAATCACAATTACGATCTGGGTTTTCAACGATCATAAAAATAAAATGGTCCGATTATTTTGCTCCTTCAGTTTACTCGTGCTGTTTTCAGTTACAAATCGAGCACCACTGGAGTTGCAGTGCTCTGCTGCAGACTCCTCCCACAGTTTCCAGCCGCTTTGGTTTAATTCAACTCGAGATGCAAACACCTCTCAAGTGGGCTGGACACACGGGAGGTAAAGTTGCATTCATTTTCTATGGTACCTGCGCGAAATGTTGCGCTCGTTCATGTAGACGTGCACACGGGGGCTTACGACGAGACACTAAAAAATAGAAAAATGTTACATTTTTGTGAGTCGTGACTAAATAATCCACCAGCTCCCAGAGACAGACAGATAAACATAACTTGTTTTCTCGCCAAAGACCAGCGCTCAGTTAACACAGTGAACCTGTATTTCGCTGCCTTGTACCTGTGACATGGGCAATGACAATAAAGTTGAATCTGAATCTGAATAACCTGGGATTTAAGAAACTCATCAACACTTTGGACAAATGGCTTCAATGCCTTCTCCTCACTATTTTAATCGTGTCTCCCTGCCCTGTATGATTAGGGCCATGAGAGTGTTGTGAAGGACGTGGCTACAGTCCAATGTTTTGCGACAGCTACGGACCTGTGGTCAAGCCGCACCTTAGACCTGAATATGATGCGGATTTTAACGTGAAAACGGAATGTCTCCAGTCTGATTTATTTTCCTTTTTTTTTTTTTTAATGGCTCTTTTTCTTTCTCTAATTGTGTTACATAATTGAGACCTCAATTTCAATCAAAATAATCGTGATAATCATTTTTCCCATAATCAAGCAGCCCTAGTATTACGTAATTGTGATAAAAATCACAGATACTGTTTAGTTTATTTTAAAAATGGAATTTTGAGGATAAAAAATGGCTCATAATGCCCTCTACTGGGTAAAACCAGGTCATGTTTTTCGTGACATAGGTTTTCTACGTCACGAGAAAATTAAAAAAAAAAAAGCCCCACCCTCCAGATGCAGATAAACCGGTCCTCGCCTTGCAGGCATAGAAAAGTGGGTGGAGTTACGCAAAAAGTAGGATGTGTAGATACACTTTTTATTTTTACCGTCTTGTTCAGCATCCTAACATACAGAACGGCGGTCTGTGTGGCTTATTTTGCTGGACAGATTTGCTCCACCAAGGGAGACATGTTATATAAATGGCTGCCCTTGATGTTTGGAATATTTTTATTATATTCTTCTTTTCTTTAGTCTTGATATGTCAGTGCCGAACCTGACACCCAGGGCGATGGTGAGCAGGCCCAGCGGCACATGGCATTGTCAGTGCAACTAAGAGCTGTGGAAGGATTTGACTAAATTCATATATGTGAAACTTCACTTAAAATTTTATTTGCTATACTAATATGCTATATAGATAACACTAATCTATGAAAATCTTTTGTTTTTCATCTGCTTCTTCTACAGGCAAAGTCCTATATTCATAAATATAAATTTTCGGGTCACAAACAATTTTTTTTAGTTTTTTTCAGGCCCAAGCAAAATAGTCCGAGCGACAAAGTTCAGGAGGGCGGCTCGGAGGGGTGACGACAGCCGGCTTGGCTCTGGAGGTCGGCCAGGAGGCTGCCACAACAGCAGGCTTGGCCCCAGGGGGGCGGCCTGGAGAATGCAATGACAGAAGGTTTGGCTCCGGAGGGCGGCCTGGAGGCCGCGCAGACAGGAGCTGGCTCTCAGGCTGCGGAGGAGGTGAGACCGTGTAAATAGTGGCGGCACATGGGGAGAAGACCTGTGCGCTGAAGAGCTGGGCAGGACCTGGGTGCCGGCGTGGGACTTTGGAGCGCTGGCAATGTGGACCGTGGAGCTGGTGGCGACGGTGCAAAGCAAGGCCGACTTAAGCCTTTCCTTCTTCTGGCCACTGCCGCGGTCCATGCAGACCCCTGAGAAGTGTTGCACCCGAACGGCGTTGTCCTTATCGCCAGTCTGGACCCCCAGAATGGCGACCTCTCAGGAGAATTGTTTGTCAGGGTGGCACACCACTCCAGCCAGCTCACCAGTTCTGATATACGGGTTGCCCTCTGTGTGACCAGTTTCATCTGTCTGCTGGGTCCACGTCTGGTCAGATCCTTCTGTTACGTGTTGGCGGACAGGAACACAGGAACAGAAAACCACTCACTACAGGGATGAACCACAAGGATCTGACAAAGACAATTGAAAATCATGGGGTAGAGTATATACACAGAGGGCACTGGCGTGCACAGATAGAGGCTTGGTGGTGCTGAAGCACTTGCCCTTGCCATCGTGCTGAAAAAGTGCCCTTTTTTTTATCAGAATTATTTTTTAATATATTGTGTATTGTATGTGCCCCACTATGTTGACACCCCTTACACACCCTTACACACCCCTTACAAAGCCAACGAGGTACATTGTAAGCATGTGCATTGTGCATTGCAGCAGCTGGACCGGCTGCGAAGTTACCTTCCACCACTCCACCTGCCACTACTCAGCTAATGCTGAACTATTTCGAGGGCACCTTTTGCTCTTAAACTGAGCCTGATACCAAACTATTCATCCCTGTGGTAAAGTAGCCTGTCTGTCTCATTACAGCCTAAACAGCTGAGTCTAAATTAGCCGACTGCCCGCTTAACGAGTTTGGCACTAGCCAAAATCAGTGGTACCTTGCCAAATATTAGGCTAAGTGGTCACTACAAACGCAGGTATTTTGGCTTTTTCTCCCGTGAAGTTTTCACGACGATTCATAAACCACATCGCACAGCGTTCTCCAGTTGCCCGTCTCTTTAGTCACAGATTGTAATAATTTGACAAATCGTTTTTTTCTTTATTCCAAGCAGCATTATTCTAAGCAGTCTATAACACTATTGACCTCGGCTTTTATCAATTACAGCATGACTAGAAAAGAGAGATTAAGAAAACAGAAATTAAAGGAGCTACACCAGGCAGCTCAGGGAAGCAGCTCTCTGCTGGCCTGGATGAAGCCATCAAGCAGCAAGGAGGATGATGAGGAAAATGATGAAGGAGAAAGGTTAGAGCCAAGACCAGATTCATGTTAACTATTTTAATATTAACTTTTAGCAATAAATCTCAATATATTAATTAAAAATTATTTAGAAGCACTCTGCAGCTGTAATTTAAACACAAATGCCAGACAGAACAGATGAAAAATGAATTGAACATTTTACCATTCAATCTCAAAGCTTGCATATCTGTACTGGATCATTTCAACTCTGTCATACGTCACTTTAAAGATACAGCCTACTATACATACTGTATGTCCCATATACATACAAGAAATGCCATAGTACATTTACTACATAACCTTTTCTAGCATATTACAAAAACTTTCCAGACAAAAACACTGGCTGGCTTGTGCTTATATTTCAGTGGGGCTTTAACAACTTTATAGAAGTGGTTATGTTTTGTTCACTTCCTGTTTGCTCAAATATCAGCATGCTCTTTAACATGGGTCAGTAATGATAACTGATGACGACTGGCTCCGGTTTACAGAACAGCTTTAGCAGTGGGGGATGTTGTGGCAACAAACGTAATTGTGTGTAAGTCAACGTCTACAAGAAAAGGTAGTCAATTTTCTTTGAACTAGTGAGTTTCAAGTTTATTTTGTTTGTTTTGACAAGACAAGAAATAAAACTACAGCAAATATATTCAACTGGACAAGATTATATGTATATGTATTATAGGATTAACCAACCCACAAGACATGTCTTAACTTTTCATCCTTAGTAGTTTAAGTTCAAATAACTAAAATTTATTGAAGATAAATACCCAAATCAGTTTTATATTAAGACCAACTTGCCTATTTGATCTTGGGAGAATATAGTAAATACATATTTTTTTGATAAACACACAAAAGGTAGAAACAATAAAGTTAGCTTGAAAATTTGCATTTTAGTAAAATAATAAACTTTAGATCAAATAATAAATTATTTTTTCTAAAGATTTTTATGAATTTTTTTTGATAGATTTCCTCAAATGTGACGGACTGGAAACCTGTCCAGGGTCTACATTCCCTTTTGCCTAGTAGCTGCTATGCTCCAGTTTGCCCCTGCAAACCTGCATTAGAATTTGTGGATATAGATAATGAAGGAATAGGTGGATTCACATTGGCTCATACTTTCATTCTTTTATGTCCTTATATTTTACAGATTTTCTCAAGTAATATATATTTTTATTTACTTAACAGAAGTGTAGGGACACAGAGAAGGGGAAAAACATACAGTAAATAATCCATCCACAAGAAACATTACACCCAGGCCATTTACATGCCTGTGGTATGCAATCTAATCACTAATGTCTTGGTTTACCCCCACCCCCTCACTTTCAGTTAAATTATTACTATTTCCCTTTTTTGCAATACGAATTTCCCTTCAGCAACAGGAAAAGAATTCCCTTCTCAAAATTTGTTCCATTTCCCATATATGTTGTCATTAAGGCATTGTGTCTATGTGTTTCTTGTAGGTCAAAGAGTTGTTTGGTAAGTTAAATAAAAGAAAACAAGGACAACAGAAAAGGGTTGGATGTGGATAAAAGGGGTATGTCTCAAACTACATTGCCATTGTCTTTGCATATTTGCTTTGCTTTGTCCTGGGGTGATACTACTTCATACAGAATACTTGCATCTTAAGTGTAAATTTGATTATCAAATCTACAGCATAATAAAATCTAGTTTTTATCAACTTCGACTCTTTTTAAATCAATCGGATCAGAAGAAGGCTATCCGTGCTTTTATTAGCTCCAGATTAGACTCATTTTTCGGAGTCTCCAAATCCTCCCTCTGATGCCTCCAACATGTGCAGAATGCTGCGTCTCGTTTTTTAACAAACTCTACCAGACGGGAACACATCACTTCGATTTTGCAATCGCTCCACTGGCTTCCAGTTTCTTTTAGACTTAATTTTACGATTTTAGTGTTTGTTGTTAAAGCCCAACCCCTGGCTGGGCCCAGGCTCTAGAACAGACTTTTCTCCGATATGCACACTTTAACTGACCTGGGGCTTTTTCAGTCTAGACTCAAAACTTATTCATTCCGACTGGCTTTTAATACTTAGAAATATTGTGATGTTATTTAATTTTAGTGTATTTTAGTGATGTACTTTTTGTTTTTATTGCATTTACACTGGTTTTACTGAAAAGCACTTTGATCACCTTTGTGTGTTGTAAAGCGCTATATAAATAAAACTGATTGATTGATTATGTGCTTATTAGATACACCTTATGGTGCCCCTGGACACATCATCAGTGATGTAACCTGGGATCACAGGGGGTTTCGGGT
>JBAMHW010000004.1:25918637-25939243 GCA_037177495.1 Rhadinocentrus ornatus
GAGCTCCAAGAGAATTACCTGCTTGGTTGCTACTGAGGTGAGGACAATGTCTGGCCTTAATGTTGTCTTGGCGACCAGTTCTGGGAACTTCAACTGCTTCCCCAGGTCAACTTTAAGCTCCCACTCACGTGCCGTCGCCAACAGGCCAGCGGATGTATTTCGGGGAGCCACTACAGGCTTCTCTCCAGCTCTAACAAAACTGATGGTGTTCCCAACTGGGCGAAGGCTCTTGCTGTGGCTGATTCCACTGCAGAGAGCATCCGCTGTGTAGTACTTGTGGAACAAATAACACCAATAATGAACCTGCTTCACAAATTTTTACAACAGATACAGCAGACACAACATGACCGCTATGTATGCATTATGTAGCCTTCTAGCCTCCGTAGTGATGTGGTCACATTTGCACATCACACTAATCTCTGCTCACTCCTCATTCCTCATACTCTGCATGCTGATAGTGGGTTTACACACTAAGAGATAATTTTGTTTAGGTGTTTATGTGTGTTTCTGGTACTTTGACTGTTGTTGTTTGTTTTTTATTTGTTTATTTATTGTTGTTTTAGTTATATTTTAGACGCTCATGATGAGAATTAACTTAGTTTTCATGTAAAACGTGTAGGAAATTCTCATTTTTGTTTCTGAACAGGTGTTGGTTGGTTGTCTGGTGTTAGTTTGGATTAAAGGGTTGTTGCCTTTTATATGTTGTATATTTGTCTCCTCTTTCTTTTTTTTATTTTCTTTTGTACTTCTGTTCACTATTCGCCTTTTTTTATGTCCTCTCCGGTCAGGTCCAGCAAGATCACGTTAATTTTATAATTAAAAATAAATAAATTCAGAGATTTAAAAAAGAAAAAATCTGATTATCAAGAGAAGCCTAATACCCATAAAGCCTCCCTTAGCAAACCTAATTTGTTTGGCACAACACAGCAGCCAGAATATCATTCTGCTGCTACCATACTGGACAGGACAAGTTTTTTAAAAATGCACAGTGGTCACTGCGCCATCAAACATGTCCGGAATGTGGAGATTTAATGTTGAAAGGTTACAGAGTGGGTCTTAAATGCCCATGGGGCTGTAGCTAACATCCCTGGATGTGACTACAAGAGAAAAACTTTTGACAAATCAAAAGGATTGATAATATGAGTGGTAACCAAATAGCCCACAACCTGGAAGGTATTAATATTCGCCCATTGTAATTTATCCCCTGTGGGATTCACACTCAGGTCATGGGAGACAGATGCCCTGCCAACTGAGCTATGCAGCTGCCATATATAAATCAATCAAATTAAATAAATGAGTAAACACAGAAAGCTTACATATTAATTCTGTTCTTTTCAGGAAACATTAGGAACCTTATTAATAAATGTAATGTAACGTGAAAGTGGATTATTTTTAGGGCTCCTCCTAAAAGTGTCAGCTGAATATCTTTAGGGGAGCTCCTCGGCCTTTCAGCTCCCCCGTAATTTGAACCCTGACCTCTTTCTTGGCAGAGAATAAAAAGCGAGACTGGAATTTGACACGATTCATATAGACAAGTCACAAAGCTTTTGGGAGAATGTCATTTGGACAGATGAGACAAAACTGGAGCACCACTATGTTCATAAATGCTAAAATGAAGGACACCAAGAAAAGAACACTGTCCCTACTTCATCACAGGGTATCTTGAATCTGTGCAGGGTACAATACAAGACTATCAAGGCATTCAGGAGCAAAATGAGCTGCCAGTGTCAGAAAGCTTGGTCTTAATCGCAGGTCACGAGTCTTCCATCAAGATAATAAGCCAAACCACACAGCTAAAAACACTCAAGAAAGACGAGCAAAATGAGACTATTCTGAAGAGGCCTTCTATGAGCCCTGATCTAAATACTACTGAGTATCCGTGGAAGGAGTAGAAACATGCTGTCTGTAAAGGCACCCTTCAAACCTGAGATAACTGGAACAGTTTGCTCACGAGGAGTGGGTCAAAATACACTTACAGAAATCATTTGATTGCAGTGATTGCATTAAAATGTTGGACAACAAAATATTAAGTTAATGGTCCCCTTAATTTTGTCCAAGCCTGTTTCATTAGTTTTTGTTTTTTTTGTTGTTTTTTTAAATGATTCTGTTGTAACAACAATTGAAAATAAATGTCTGACTTACATAGGTTAATGTTCAGTAAATTTTCAGTTTCAAGTTATTTCAGTGACCATTGTGTTTTGTTGTTTTTTTTAACTGAGAGAAACAGTTTTGTCTGTGTCTGTAAATGCAATGAATCCAAGAACTGATAATTTACATGGAATTGTACCAAGTCTGATTCCTGCTAAATCTGCCCCATTATTAAACAAATTAATTAAAAAAGGAAATTTGTGTTTGGTCAGTTATTTCTCCCCTTTAATTTACGAATTCCCAACCTATTGAGTTGTATTGTACATCTTGATGAACACTGTACAAGAACACAAAACACTTTGCCAGCACTACCTGACATAATTTCTTTCCTCAGACCATCACTCTTATGAACATCTGAATCTATCATTGGGAATAATAATCTGACCCAAAATCACCAATAATCAATATAATTTCATTTCACTCTTGCAGTGTTTTTTATCCTGCTCACTGTACATATTGTAACATTATCTGGCTGTGAATAATAAATTTGCATACAGTTAATGTATCATCCAGAATCCAGTATTTATTGTTTATTCCATGCACTTATACCTCATTTTCTGTTTCACTATTTTGTACCCACTGATTCACAGGTCACATTAAATTTGTATTTGTATCTTCTGCATTTTCCCTTAGTATTATGTGGAATTTGTAGTATTTGTGTTGTTGTCTTGATCTGTATGTCTCTTGTAGATATTGTAGAACATAGAAGATAAAGAACAATGGAGTCAATTTCCTTATATGTGTGCACATACTGCGAAATAAAACCAAATTACAAGGAATTACTTGTAAGGATCTAAGGATAATTTTTCTGTAGAATGAGCAACACGCTGAACATGTGTGTAGTGCCCCCTACAAAATGTGCCAAAATCCCCAGCAATATTCTCCTGGTGGTATTTGCTCTGATTCCAATCCTACCAGCTGTGAGTCAGAATGACTTATATCAGATAGCATTTTACTTCAAAACACATAAAACAAAAGAAAACAAAAAATGTCCTTATCTTATTGTAAACAAGTTAACTCACTGTGCAAATGTCATGACACAAGGTAAGAGGTGGAGGGCCCAAATGCAGGAGTCAAACGCAGGAGGTAAGTAGATGGTGTACAAAGATGACTTTAAACTATTTACTAACCGTTGTTACTAATGGTTTTACTAGATAAAAGAAGAAGTTACATAATCCGAGAATGTGTGACAAGAAATAAGGGTAAAACCTAAGTGAACAACAAAGAGGGAGGAAGCAATGATTACACTGAAACTTGAGAAGCTGTTAATAAAAGAAGACATTGGAAACTAGGATACCAAAAGACACATTCAAACACTGAACTCAAAACTTGCAGACCATGACAGCAAATGTAGCTGCATAAGTACAGTTATTCTATCAGGTTACTGAACTAAATTCAGTGGTCCAAGTTATCTGATATGGTTTGGTTTAATATGGGGGTATTGAAAGACATAAGCATTGGAGAAGTTCCCTTTTTGTGCTCAAATAAGCCTTGAAAATTAACCAGAATCCACAACAGCAGGATTTTCCCCCAATTACAAAGCAGCTATCACTTATACAAAATGCACTGACAGGTCACTGTGAAAGATTATCCATACTATATTTCAAATTTAATAATTGTAATTTAAGAATAAATTGTGCTCTTTTAAAGTGATAGGATGTACAACCATTTGTTTCAGAAGATGAAGTGAGGGGATACACAGAGGAACAGGATTTTATATGAGGATAATTTCTGTTTTAGGAAATCACTATCAAGTAAGGTCTGTTTTGTTTATGAAACTTGAAGTGAAAGCACTATCAATACCTCATACTTAATACAATCCTTTTTTGTTGTGGGTATGGTTGAAGTTACTTTTTTTGGAAAACGAGTTAAAGTTTTGTTCTGTTTTTGAATTTGTAAAGAAATGCATGTTACTCAATGTAACACTTCAGCTACAAGGTCCATTTGAACAGATCATCTTGGGGCCTTTAGGAAGTGGTGTAGTATATTTGCTTTAGAATTGCTTCAAAACATAAAAATGTCAAAGATCATAGGTCTTTATTTTGGATTCTACTACTTTTGTCTTATATTTAAAGTTTCGAAATATTTTCTGCTGGTCATTCTGTATGTTTATGTTGGTCATTTCACTCAATAAGTCATCTTATACTTGTCAAAGTTTACATTAATTGGCAGCAGTTCATTTTTTGCTGCAGCTCTATGTTTCTGTATGAATCTCAGCTATGCAGTGATTGGACATGTGTTGCTACTCTTCCTCTTCTGATTGGGCAGTTGTTCTCGAGCCTCCAACCAATTACAACATCGCAAAGTTCACAAGCGGAAGAGGGATGCGAGGGAGATGGCTGAACTTAGATAGCCGTATGTGCAAAATTACTTTACCATGGATGTTCTCCTGATAAAAGTGAAGAACAGAGGACGGCTACTTAGCCTTGCTGTAGTCTTTTTGTGGTGTGCCGGCTCCGTGTGCTGTTTTGGACAGAACCTAGACAGCGAGTTTACGTTTCTGCTGCCAGCCGGAAGATCTGAGTGTTTCTATCAAGCAGCCATAAAAAATGGTACGATGGAAGTCGAATATCAGGTAACTGTGTGTGGGGGGCATTAAACGCAACCACTCATTGTCTTCTTAACTGGTTACATATTTCTAAGAATCACGTTATTGATTAGTGAAAGCTCTGTTGATGGCAAACCACTAGCTTTAGCAGCTGACATGATTAGCCTATATCATAGGCTAATCATATCAGCTGCTAAAGCTCCTTTATTTTCCCTCCCAGGACGTAGATTAAACCAATTTGGAGCTGTTTCATAGATCTTTAATCCTGCCCCACATTCGGATCATTTGCAAAGCCTCAGATCAAACTGTTTATCCCTATCCGTGTAGGGTTGAAATAAAAACGTATGAGAGCACAAAGAGAACAATAAGACCAGCAGGAATAATTTAGTAACAAGATTACTTATACCAAAATATTATCAGGAATATGAGATAACACACCACTCATTGTAGCAACGAGTCAAATAATTAGCAGACTGAACAGATCCTAGTGCTTCAGCCTTTACACTTCCTGGTCGAAGTGATATCCTGTTTCACCAAAAGGATGTCAAAAGAATAAACACTACTCTAAACTAATGTTCGTACCATCCATTGATCACAACTACATGATGTAATATAGATACCAAACTATTTATACATCAAATCAAACTTGCAATCAAACACTTGTCATGCAGTACAATGTGCTTTACAGAACAAAAACAACAGTTTTTGCATCTTAAAAACACAAGCAATCACACACCAAGTTCATCACAAAACAAATCAAAACACATACACACCTAATCATACTTTCTCTCTCACTCTCTCTCACACACACTCACACACACACAAATTGTCTCCAACTTGAAAATAAATAACAGTATAAGAGACATATATCTTGACACTGATTAACCAGGTGAGGAAGACTATAACCTAGAGGTCCATCCACATCAAGAGCCACCCCACCCATGGCTTAAGAAGTTGACGTCACAGGCACCAGACAGATCAGGTCCATACCACAACCATGGGGTTGCAGTGCTGGGCCCCAACTTCCCAGACAAAGACAATCACCCCGGCAACGACCACTCAGTCAGAGCAAGCATAGCTCCCAATGTGGAGGACCCCATGAGGAAAGCACTCGAGTGGAAAAAATGAATAAAAACAATGTGCAAATTAATCTTAAAAACAGTAGTGACAAATAACAGTTCATATAAACTATTCACTTGGTTAAAATAGATAAATAATAAGGCAGAATTTAAAAGGCTGCATGAATAGGTAGCAATTTAAAAAATAAACATAGTTAAATAAATAAATAAATACTAAATTTAATTACTAAGTAAAATTGGATTAGTTTAAAAGTAGAAAAGTGAAAAATAAGAATAAAAATATCACAAATCCTAAGTAAACATAATCACATGGCCTGAAACAAATTAATTTTGCTATCACAGCAGTTTGAGAACATTTACAAATAAAATTAACATCATTGCTTTGAAGAAGATAAATAATCAATACTTAAAAATGATTTATGATTAATTAAAGCACTATTTAGGCTTTTCTTTTTTTAAATTTAGGTCTAAACTTTAAAATATTCAAACTCACTGTACATTGAACACATCATATAATGGTAATGTTTTATGATTCAGCAGCTGTTTGTTAAGTGGGAAAGTCTCAGTCCCAGAGATGTTATTGCTCTTTCTTGAGAAGGGCCCATGCAAATGTTTGTCTCAAGGTGTCCAGGAGTTTATTTATACAACTGACTCACAATTGTTATATTAAGTATGACTGTAACTGCAACTGTGGCTTTTAATTTGGAAATTAACTCATTTCTAAGCCGTCTCTGCTGGACAGTTGCATTTAGGACCTTGTGATGAAATTTTAATGAGCTATAATGATTTGATGAGATTTTTCAGTTTGATGTTTAATAAACAGATTACCAGAGAAAATATGTCATGTATGGCAGCCTTGTTTTTCTATTGTTGACACTCACAAGTTGCATGTTTGGCTTTGTGTATTCCCTCACTTGTTAGTCCACAGAATAATAACCACTTTGCAACCCAGGAAGTTTAATTTTCCCGCGTGAGCCTTTGCTTTTTTCCCTAGTTAATCCCGAATAAACCTTCATTAGGACTGGAATTATACAGAGAGAAGACATTTCTAATTTACAAACCAAAGTTTGTTTAGTTTATTATGAGAGCCTGCCTAAAAACCTGCATCAGTATCAAGCATCACCAGTGTGTTGTGCTAACGTGTTTTCCCACTTCCTGCAATCACATTTTCTTTAGTACACCTTTGTTCATTAAAGGAAACAATGCTCTCTTTACCATTCCTTGCATCATAAGCCTTCAAATGCTAATAAATTTTCATGAAGTCATTCTCAGTGATTCATTTAGCAGCACATCTCCTTAAAATGTCATGAATTTAACTTACCACCTTCTCTTGATCTCATGAAGCTTTCCAATGAGGTTAAGGAAAACACCAACATTTATTTTCTTTGAGTACTGAACTACAGCTAAAAATTTGTTTTTGTATTAATTTATAAACACATGCTGTCAGAAAGGGCCTAAAGACCAATTTTAAGTGAGATCAAATAACTTTTTTTTTTTAGAAAATGTTCCCCTTACCCCTTTGCATGCTCATGGAGACTTAACGTGTAAAGCTTTTGCAAAGTTTCAGATTCCCAAGTCTGCGAAAGTGATTTATTCTCTCACACATATGACAATGCTTGTGAATTGCCTTAAACTGCTTGTTTTAGTCCAGCCTATCCTCCAGGAAACAATTATATTACCTTGACACACTTTGTAACTTGTTTGGCACATCTTCAAATAAAGAGCTTTTTCATAACCTTAAAGCTGAATAACCAGAGTAGACAGGCTTTTTGGAGGTGGGCTTTAAAGAGACGGGCAATATTTGAGCAATATGTGTAGTTATTAATATTTGGTTAATACTTTGTTGTACAAAACCTCTGTTAAAATCATGTTAGGAAATTATCAGGTAAAAATACATTCTTCATCCCCCAAAGAAAAGTTTTCTTGTGTGTGTACTTTCAGGTGATAGCAGGTGCTGGTATGGATGTAGACTTCAGCATCCTTTCCCCTGAAGGCATCCGGCTTATCATTGAGTCCCGCCGCTCAGATGGAGTCCATGTGTTAGTGGCACGGATCTTTCATCATATTTCTCATAACTGACAATGAGTTTTTTTTTTAGCTTTGTGTGACTTATTATTCCAGGGTGGAGCCTACAGTGGAGGGAGACTATGAAATCTGCTTCGACAACAGCTTCAGTCGCTTCTCAGAAAAGATGGTGTTCTTTGAGATCATCATCGAGGGACAAGGAGGAGATGTGGGTGGAGATGAAGAGTGGCCAGGGTTAGAGGAGCCTGATGGAAGCCTGCTTGAATACAAACTGGATGACATCAGGGTGAGATACATGATTTGAGTCTAGAAATTGAAACAGAAGATTAACTTGTTTACTGTGATCTGACCCATAAGAATGCTTTTTTTTTTCAGCACACATGACTAAGCTGGGAATTAATTTCTGACATCAGTCCTGCACATACTGTCCTACTAAAGGCGCAGTAGTTCACATGTGAAAATAGCTCTAGAGAAGCACTTTTGACTAATATTTGAATAGTATTTAGTGTTACTTGGAAAGAAGGAAACTCTTTCCGATTAATTTTTATTTTGTCGTCACAAGATGTAATTGAGCATGGGGCTGAGAGCCACAGACAGGCTGAGGGAAGTGGGAAATTATAAATTGCACACTAACGCACTGTTGGTTTTGGTATCTTCATGGGACTTGCTGACGATTTGGAAAATGAACAGCAGTGCTCTAAAGTTATGAACATTTGAGAATTTTGTATTTCTGCATAAATATCACATTAAACATTGTACAATTCCTAATAGATGTATTAGAAAGATTTAGTAAACATATGAAACAGGATAATTAAACTAGGCTTATATCATTTTATTTTATATATTAAAAAAAAAAAAAGAGGGTGCAAAAGTAGTACATTCACCCTCTTAATGTAAGTACTATACAGAAAAACCTTTTGCAGCAACTTTAGGTGCAATTCTCTTAGGGTATGTATGTCTTTATGAACTGGGTACACCAAGCCACTAGGTTTGTTTCCTATTCTTTAAAACAAAACAACTCTTTCAGGCTGGATAGGTTGTGGTGGTGTACATGCCATAGATTCTCAGTTAGAGTGAGATCTGAGCTTTGACTAGACAGTTGAAACACATTTAAAAGTTTTCCCTTAATTCAGTCGAATGTTGCTTTAGCTCTACATTTAGGGTCATTGTTCTGCTGAAAGGTGAACGCCCCTCCAGGTCGCAAATCTCTGAATCACTGAAAAACCATTTTTCTCAAGAATTTCCCTGCTTTTAGTTCTATCCATCATTCTCAGGATCCTGAAGAGTTTCTCAGCCTTTATAATGGGTATAGAGAAATGCAGGATTTGTGCCAGACAAAGCATTTCTTTGATAGCCAAAAAGTTCAGTTTGTGTCTCTTCTGACCAAAGAACCCTCTTCTGTATCTTTCCTAAGTCTCCCACATGCCTTTTACAAACATCTGTGGGCAGTAGTTTTCTACTGGCCACAGACCAGCCCAACTCTCTGGGAAGTATAGCGTACAGTGGTGTGTGGAGACATCCAGCAGTCTCTGCTGTGGTGCTTTCAGTTTTGTCAGGGTTACCTTTGGTCTCTTCATTTGCTCTCTGATTTAAGCCCTCTAAGTTTTGATGGACGGGTTGAATATTCTTTCCATTTTGTACTGATTGATTTAATGGTGCTTTGTAGAATTTTCCATCTCTGAGTCTCGGTCTTTTTGCAACAGGTGTAAATATACTGATATCATGTGACATGTAGATTGTACATAGGTCCATATGTTTGTATTACTTCTAATGGTAATTGGGAGTACTAGAACTTATTTTGATGCTTCATAGCAAATGGGATGAATACGTACGCATTCACCACTATTTATCTTTTTTCCCCGTAATTACTATATAATATTATTACTATTTTTGGTAGGATTTTTTTTTGTTTTTGTTCAAAGCCCCTCAAAAATCCGTTAAAATTGAATTGTTATAAAAAGGGGGTAGAGGAGGGCAAATAATAATTTTGTAAGCCTCTGTAGCATTATCTGGTAAAACAAATAAAGCTACATGTGTCTAGGTTTTATTTTTATTGTCAATCTTTCATGTGTATCTGGACAAAAGTTTACCATCCCCTAGAGTTAAATATTGCCCATAAATTTATCAATGATGGTTTCATGAGGCAGTGTTACAATTTGCCCCCTGACAGGCTGACATTTCACATGAAATCAAAGACAGAATTTTCAAACGGTTCAGCAAAGGTCAACATAAAATATTTGTTAGCTTGCAGTCCTGAAACGAAACTTATCCTGTCATCTTGTTTCTTCTATTTCTCTTTGACCAATCATGTCTATTTTTGCATCCCACTCAGGACTCCATGGAGTCCCTGCACAGACGCTTGGAGCGCAGCCGGCAGATGCAGACAGTGTTGCGGGCTTTCGAGGCGCGAGATCGAAACCTTCTGGAGGATAACCTCTGGAGGGTTTCATTCTGGTCCTGTGCTAGTGTGCTGGTGATGCTGTGTGTGGCCCTTACCCAGGTAAATGAATCCATGGCAATAACGCGTTGGCTACAGCTCAGTCTGTCACACCACTTTAAATCCAGCATCTGATTTGTTTCTGTCTTTTTGCAGGTTTACACTGTGCGCAGACTGTTTGATGATAAACGGAGGGTCTACACATAGATGGCATCGTTTTGCAGTAATATGAGACGGATTTGCAAAGAGAACTGTTTGTGAGGAGTAATTAAATATCGTTAGATTATGAGCAAGAGTAAGTTGATAATTTAATTTCTTTTAGTGCCTTAAAAGCCAGATCTAGCCATGAATCAATGAGAAATGCATGTTGTACAGCTGTTACGCTACACTTCTGAAACTGGTTAAAGGTCTTGGAATTTCTTTTAGAAAGCTGACACTACTATCAGCAAAAGGTAAAAGGTCAGCTATAAGACTCCATTATGCTGGTTTACAAGGGGGAAACAATGTGCAATAGCGTTGTTGGTGTTTGTTCTTGTGGTTTTGACAGTGTACAACTTTGCCCTCAAATCAGTGGTTGAAGTGTTTCCTTGGTTCTAGCTTTGCTGATGGTGTTTTCATTTTGTTCCCGTTTGTTTTTTCAGAGGGTGCTGATTTCTTTTTATGTGCCACTATAAGTCTCTCGAGTAGTTTTTTTATTTAAATAATTAATAATACAAAGTAAGAGGAACTCAAAGTGTGATTTCAAATATTGTCAGTTTCCTTCCAGAAAAAAAATATAGCTATATGATTCAGGTGTGTTAGGACAACATGAGCATACTGGTTGTGTTTCTGTTCTTTTATCTTTTAGACGATCAAATGAGGTTTTTTTTTTCTGAGAATGAAATTTTACAACAGAATATCATTCTCACCATTTTTATCTTTTTTATGTTTTTGTTTTTTTAAACTAAAACCATGTTTCTGAAATCTGTAAGATGTTGGAAAAATTCATGTTTTCATGAGTCATTTCTAATAATAAAGACGTTTTTTTTACCATGAGTTTCCTTTGCAGAATAAAGACATTTATGAGAATGTGATCAATTCTAGCAAGACAACTCATTGCTCCTTCAGCATGAAATCTTAATGTTGTTGAATGGCCATAAATCATTGAAGCAGAAACATTATTTCGTTTGGTACAATTTTATGACCCTTGGAAAAACTGAGAAATCACCCCACACACACACACACACACACACGATAGAATACACCATATGACCCATATGACAGACGTGCTGTTTTGAAGATATAGGTGATGTATAAAAAAATATATATCTAATATACATACATCTAATTCAGACAAAAAACAGACATTTAAAAATGTAACCAGGTGTCAACATGAAATGAAGTTAAGCATAAATTGCAGCGGTTGTCATCAAACTTGAGCTGATGTTTTGAATTTGTAGCTCATTTGTGCAGATGCTTTGCACATGACATACTCAGACTGATAAGGCAACGTTCAAATGCTGCTCTGCTGGGAAAACCTGCATGCTGACATTTACGTTGGTATTTACATCATTACAGAGGAATTACTTGAATTCATGTACAGTCACAGCTCTTTTTGGATAATGTGCCAATAAAAACTTTAGCAGGGGTTAAAAAAACAAAAGGTTTTAAGTGTTCAACTTGCCTCCAAAATCCCCAGGTACCAATTTGTTGGGACTCGAGATTTGTAGAAGGCAGCCCAATCTACAAAGACCTCACCCCACAACTCACAGGGCCCAAAGGATCAATTGTAAAATGCCTTAGATTTTCTTTGTCCACACCCATGACTGATCAGGGCTCTTTTGGCAATGCGAGGATGACCTTATTAATTATTAGGTCATAATGTTATGACTGATTACTGTCCAAAAAACAAGCAGCAGATGTGTAAATTACTTTACTAGGTTTAAAGCTGATACTGTAAGGCATTTCTTTTCTAATGTAAATCAAGAGTACACAGATATTTAACAATAAAATGTCCATGGCCTCGAGCAGTGGAGTCTTCCTGGCTGAGCGTAAGAATCTGTTATGTGAGGTTTCCTCACCAGTGGTTAGTGCGAGAAGGGACTTGTCGCGGTCGCCTGTGTAGGAGGATCATGAACAGTAAATTTCCAGTTAGTTTCTGATCCTGCAGAAGGAAATCAGAGTAGAAATGCATGCCTTTGTTCTTTCACTGCAGAGTACTATAAACAGCCCAAAAGCGACTAACATCATCCTTTACTGCTGGTTGCCATTGGCAACCTCAGTTACCATGGTGACCGCAGCACCATCACATCACACATAAGGAAGGTCTTGCTAGGCTGCACACAGAACAGTGAAACATTTCTGCTATACTCAACTGCGTTTTTTTTTTTATCATGCAAATCTAAAAAGTCTTGCCCTGAACTCTCTTGTGTATGACTCACACTGTTAGCATCAGTGCGATGGGAAGGACCACCCTGTACTGCCTTTTTAACAACATAACAACCACATAACAACCACAAAGAATGGTTTGGAAGACAAATGAAGGACAGAATTTTAGCAGAAAGAAGAGGCACCAGCCACCACACCTTCTCTTTTCCATTCTTTTATTCACTCCACCTCTTCAAAACAGACAAGGCCTCCTACATATATTTATATATATCATTTTTTATTATGGCTTTACTTTCTGATGTAATTCCCAAGTAATTTACATAAGATGCACATTTTCCATTGAGGAGGAGCAGTTGAGGGAAGCACCCATCAGAAGATGTTACACCAGAAGTCTCAGTGCTGCAACACCTCCCATCAACTTCCTGCCTCCCCTGTCTCATGCTAACGTGCTCTACAAAAGAGATACAATAAAACGAAGAATAGTTTACTGGAGTAAAACGGAACTGAGTAATTAGCAAAAATATTGACACAGAAATTTGATTTACCAGTCTATACCCAAAAAGCTGATTCAAAGCTGACTCATTGAGGTGCTTAGTGTATAAAGTTACTGACAAAACATTAGCAAGAAAAAAACTAACAGAAATGACTTGCCATCGTAAAAAAGTTAAGAATCATGTATTGTTTTAAGACATGTTTCACTTAAGAAAAATGACTGACAAGGTGGTTCATAATCCTCACTATAATAATCAAATTTGTCCCTTTTCTCTATATTGAATGCTTTCATGTCATTGTGTAATTGTTAAAAAATATCTACAAATTAAGTCACAATTACACACATGGTGCTTCTGAAATGCACAGACTGAAACAGCATCAGATTACAGTAGTCTGTACTTACAACAAGAAAACTCATTTTAGTCACTAATATCTCTGCTTGAAAGAAATATAGAAGTGTAAACAAAGCCTGTATGAGCACACAAAAAAAACTAAAAAAAACTTGTTTGTGTCTAGTCAAGCAGGGAGGGTTCTGAAGGACGGATGACAGTGGGTCTGTTGGGTGCAGCCGGAGGTCTTCTGCTGCAGGGAGAGATAGTAGAAGAGGGGGAGAGAAAACATGCAAGGAAATATATCATTAAAAAGTCATGCACCAATGGCTCCCAAACCACCAAAAACTAGAATGTACAGTAAAACTCTTCACCAGCAGCCGCGACTGACAAGCCGCTTAAAGCATAAGAAGGTGTTGCATGCTGGGAATGGAGCGATATCTTGTTTCCTGTGTTTGCTACCATAGTTACCTGGCTACCTGGTTTCGTTTGGTTAAAAAGTTGGTTAAAATTAGTCATAAGTGATGATGAGACAGAGGGAGAGAGAAAATGAGAGATAAATGGGATCTTAAAGGGGGAATTAAATCAGGCTTTTAAGCAACAGGATAAACAGATCCATATGTTGGGTTGGATTACTGAATCTGAGCCCATCAAGTTTCTGCACACTGCAAATTGCATTTACTGGCAAAGTCAATGCACTTAGCTTGAATTTAAAAAGTAAAAAAAACATCCAAGAAAGCTTATAAACACTTTTAAAGTAGTTGGAGACAACGTCTAAACCATCAAAAAAGAAAAAGGCAAAAAAAAAGAGGGATAAAAAATCTGATATGTAGACAATTTGACCTGTGGAAATGTAGCGTTAGTGTATTACTGAGACAAGATTATTATGTTTGTTTTGTTTATATCAATTGTAGGGAATATCGGTATATTGCTACTGACTGAAATGTGACTTTATGGGTTATTCCAACAGTGTGTGATTAAATTTGAAGCTTTTCAAGGTTATTATCAAGATCTACCTACAAGACAGACAAGCTCCTCACAGCATGGTCTGTAAACAATGACCCTACAACTACCCCAAATTCAACACAGCATACCGTCAGTTTAACAATTTTTACATCAAGCCCATGAAGGACATGTGTGTGAGCGTGTAAACATGTTATACCTGGGTATTCCTGGCGGCAGAGCTGGAGGCACACGGGCCGGTCTTGATGGAACAAGAGGCACAGCAGCAGAGTTGGCGTCGCCTGGGTAGGCCGACGGAGGTCCTGGTCGAGAGGGCACAGGTGGAGCCCCAAATGCTGGTGAGGGGTTTAGAGGTGGGGGAGGACCAGGGGTGGGCCCCCTCACTGCTGGGGGTCGATTGGGAGGAGGTGCCGTTGATGAGGCAGGACGGGATGCCGGGGGAGGACTGTGACAAAAATGATTTCATTTTAATTTGGGTAAAAGAACGACCTATTTACAGAAAGGAAAATGGGAAACAGGTGCGGCAGTTTACTGAAATATGTCCAAACATAAATGGAAACGCAGGTTATGCGACAAAAACAGAATTTGTAAAGTTGTAATGAGCTTGAAAGTCAATATTTGGTATGACCACCTTTGTTCTTCAAGTCTAAATCCTTTTAGAATAGATGCCTGTAATCTTCTTCAGTAGAGTTCAGGAACAGTTTATTAAGACATTTCAAAGCTCTTCTTTGGATGCTGGCTGCCTTTTGGTCTGCTCTCTGTCAAGATGATTTGACACTGCTTCAGTAATGTGATCTGGGCAGGATTGGTTACTCCATAAGACCTGTTGCCATTTATTTCCAGTCCAGTTCTTGTGTAATTTAACTTTCTGATAAGGCTTCAGTTAACAGATGATTCCACTAAAGGATCAAATGAATCTCACATGAACTTTGAGAGAACTGTTCCCAGTGATGTCCTTTTTCCTAAGGGCGTCACTTTAAGACGTTGTACACTCAATTTTTCTAAGGGCACTCTCCAAACTACTCTGATATGTCTGGTTTAGGCTGATAACTTATTGAAAATCACCTTGTTGGTACAAAAATACCATTTAATGTCTGTTAAACTGTGTTGTCAGTGGCACTATTTGCAGATGCACCTGAGTCAATGAAAATTATTATAAGTCAAAGTGACCAATGAGATACTTTGACACAAGTTATTCATTCCTATAGTTTAGGTGATTTTTTATGCTTTGCTTTCTTTTGGGATGCATATCTGCATCAGTTTCAGGTGCTGTTCAAATATCTTTGACTAACATTCTTCCAGCTCTGCTGACTAAATTCTCCTTTTTAAATAGACTTTTACTCATAAAGAAAAACATATTTTGAAAGAATATGCACGTTAAGCCTCAGGCAACAATTCCTTATAATAAATAGTTATTAGATGACCTCTAGTGGTCATTTAGAGTAATAACAGTGACATAAAGATCATCTATTTACAACTGAGAAAATGACAACTTCATTACACATTGTCTCTAGATTTTAACACCTGAATGTGTAATAGATTCATATTTAACTTTTTTTTTTTTAAATGTAATTCATAAAGTATTTCAGTGTTTGGTTGCTTTTTTCGTTGTTTATTTTATAATAGTCACCTAGGCTCTTTGGCAATCCAGGTGTCATTTACTGGTGGAGGCACTGGAGTGGAAATGGTGGATGTGCTGATGTCACCGATGATGACAAGAGCCTCTTTCAGAGCATGATACATCCTCAGCATTTCATCTCTCCTCTGAGCCTTCTCTGCGGACTCCTCCATTAAGCTGCTCTGGTCCCCGGCAGAGTACAGGTAGGCCAAAAGCTCAGAGTGGATGAAGTCCTTCGCCTGGACATGGGAGGAGCAAAGAAAGGTCTCTGATGTAGTTAGGAAAAACAGAATGTACACTATTAGCCCAGAGTTAAACACACAGATTTATTTATATGTAATTACACTTTCTGCTGCACTAAAGGCTGATAGAACTTTTTGGTTTTTGGTTTTTATTGATGGTCAGTAACGTGTGTCCACAGCTGCTGCAAAAACAGAGCAAAAAACAACGACCATAAATGAAAACTCAACAGAAAAAGAAGCGTACACTGTTGATCATGAGGTGCATGATGGTCTTGGGCATTAGGTCTCTGATGGACTTGTTGACAATGCTGATATACGAGTCCACAAGGTTGCGGATGGTCTCCACCTGGCGTTCCAGCTGCGGGTCCATGGAAACCGTGTCACTAGGATTTAATGCCTCCTCGTTTTCAGCCTGGACCAGATGCAGAGAGAGAGAAAGGGACATAGAAACAGACATATGACAATGATTCATCGAGAGCTCAGAAAAATGTGTCTGAGTATGATTAAAAGAATAAATGGCATCACTATTTTCTGACAGTCTCAACAGCTTTGATCAGTTTACACATGAGGAATCTGTTTTTAGCATGTTTGTCCAGGTAGTAACCTGAGGTGAGCCGGGTATAAAACAGTTGTATCACACACTTCTGAGCACCAACCAGAACAAAGTAGCACTTGATGTTATTTTTGACTGCTGGTTGGTTGCAGTATCTCAAATCTGATTAACAGACAGACAGGATGAGCTTTGAACAGCTTTAGATGTGTGTCAATTAACTTTCTTCATCTTTGGTTACACTTTCCAAAGTTATATTCACAACCTTTTAAAAGTGAATACACTCTAGAGCACCTGATCTTTCTCTGGGTATACACCAGCCCTGAGGAAGGAAGCCTTCCAGCTGTCAACATCCTCCTGAGTGTCGCAGGCCAGTTCGATCTGACGCAGGTCTTTGTACACATTCCTGAGGCGCACGTACACACACAATTAAAGATTCAAAACAAAAGAGCACAAGAACATGTGATGTTTTAGAACATCAAGCCACACACACCTCTGTTCAGTATTAAAAATGGCAAAGACGTGTTTGCTGGACATGAAGCCCTTTTCCACATCTCTCAGCTTCAGGTTGTCAAGAGGCAGCATGTACTTCTTTTCTTTCTCCTGATGAAACACCCAGTGATGTAAAAATAGTGAATCAATTTCCTTCAAAAGCACCAAATCATCAAAGTAATGCCAAATGAAAAGAAAAAAAATAAAGTTTTCTGTTTCCCCTGAGCAGCTTTACCTCCTCATCTTTGTACCAGGAGAGAGATTCAGCAGTCAGGACAAACCAGTAGTCTTTGGACCCTCCCTTCATGATACTGATGTTAATGGTGAGCCAGCCTCTCCGGATGACCTGCACACAAGAGTCAGCACATCAGCTTACTGCGTTACACATCTCACATCCCAAAAGAGTATCATCTACTGCACAGCAAGGAAACAGAACACTGGAAATATCTACTTAAACCTCTATATATACCGCATATTCTCTGGATTAAAAAAAAAAGCATTGCTATTATTGGTCAAATTAAGGAATTACTGGGCCAGAGAGTTCATGTTTTCACTTATTCTCTGAGGGAAAAAAGTCTGAGCAATATGATGCCAATTCATCCTGCCACAGTTCACTCACATGCAGCCGAAACCAGTCAGTTGTGCAGCATCATCTCCTCTAATAAGCAGACAATTTGCTGTGAAATGCAAAAAAATTTTTTAAATGTTTCTCACACCTGCACAATACTAGAGCTGGCCGAGACCTGAGTCAGTCCTGAGCAGTAGACACTGCAGTGAACAGTGCAGTTATTCTGTGACTGTTCTTCTTCATCAGCTGTATGATGCTACTGTGGAATTCACAGATCAGCCCTGCACAAATAAGCCATGTGTGATTACCAGTAATCACAACCAAAATCTTCCTCTCCACCTGTAAAACCCGTTTCTGTAGCATCACAACAGACCGACAGTTTGGTCAACAGTAAGGACGTGTGACTTTTTATTTCTGGGTGTTCTCAGCTTTCGGACATAGTACATAACCGTACATTCATGTTGTTTATTACTGATTCTGTTAGTTTATTTACACCTCTTTCTGTAAAGTCCTCTGAGACAACTTTGTTGTGATATAGGGCTATACAAATAAACTTGATTTGATTTGATAAAAATATTATTGTAGCTGATATGAAATGTTTCAGTAAAAATAAAAAAGCTTCAATTTAATATGAATTATAAAAAAATAAATAAATCAAAACACACAAAAAAAAATCCAACATCTGTAATAATTAGAGTAGTGCTTTTTAAAATCCGTTGCCAGCCATTGGTTCAGGAGAAATGTGTACACTGCGTTTTTAAATTTATTCACTTTGGGACCTGATCTAAAAACTTTGCATTTTTGGGCCCATAAAATACCGGTTCATGTAGACGAAACCCCCAAACTACATCAAATCTATACCAGATACACCTAAGCTTCTCCGTGTGGACGTGGTATTCACACAACAGACGGGGTAAATCTTCTCTGTATCCTTCTCTCCAACACAGAAACAAGAACCTAACGTTATTATAAGTATTCAGGTGTGTTAACATAGTTCCATTTAAGTTCATGACGAAAGATTTTCTCTCTGTAGGAAAATACATGACAGCATGATTTAGGCTTGCCAAGTTGCATCTGAACAAACCAGGAGATCTCCGGACCAACCTTCTTTGAACAGAGGAGACAAAAGTAAAAATGTTTGACCATAAAGTACAACAACACAGAAGGAAATCTTAAAATAAATTAAATAAAAGGTGCTGTAAGGACCAAGTCAAAGTCCAGACCTCAACCTGAATAAAATGCTTCAGTGGGACCTAAAAAGAGCTGTTCATTAAAAAATGCCTGGAAACCTCAATGAACTGTCTATGCTAAACTTGTCTGCAATCATGTAAGAGCCTGATAATGTCGTACAGAAAATGATTTCAAGTTACAGCTAAATTTGGTTTTAGAAGATACTTGATAAATAAAGACACACTGCATAATGTCAAGTGTTGTTGCTTATTTAGCTCATTTTAAGTTATTCAGTTTATTTGTAGTGTTAATTCACAACAAAATTATTATCAAGGCACTTTAAAGACACAGGCCAATTCAAACCAGTTATTACTTCCATTCATTATCATCCAAATTAGCTCAGGCATTCATGAAATAAAATAAGCTGTAAACTGGCTGGGATGTTAAATGATTTTTTTCTTGAATTAAACTTCCTAATCACCATGAAAGTAATCATTTCCAGAGCCAGACAAAACGAAGGTGCATTTGATTCTGAGAGTCATTCACAAAAAGGCATTTTACACCTTTAAAGTGCTCCTTGTAACTCAGCAATATTTTAATGCCAGTAAACCTTAGTTTAGAGTTTAGTTTAGAGTTAGTTAGATCTCACCAGATTTACCCTTCTGGTGGGAAAAATACCTATAATCCAGACATGCTCAACATGCACAACTCTTATTTGTTTCTTAAAATAGAGCTATGGTTTCCATAATAAGGCTTCACTTTCATTTCCTTCTTCTCCATCAAATGGCACAAATCTTGTTTCCCGACATGGTCCGAGTGACTGTTGACTTTACCACCCACCTAAACAGGAAACAGGTGGCACAACGCTTACAGGAATCTCTCCACGAGCCATTAAGAAGCGGGAATACAGTAGGAAATTTAGAAGAGGTAAACAAAGAAAAGTGGCATCGCGACAGAAAACAGCATGATGATATGAAGCAAAAAAAAATTGTAAAAACAAAAACAAAAATAGAAGAAAGATATGGTTAAAAAAAAGCGAGAGGAAGAAAACAATGAAACAGAAAGAATGGTGCAGCAAAGGTATGAGAACCGAGGAGCAGATTCACACTGGTTCTTTAGTCACCTGATTGGGCATGACTCTCTTCTTGGTGACATTAGCAGCCGTCCTTTGCTGGGCACTGTAGGAGAGAAGGTTCAGTAACATTTATTAACACCAATCACAGTAACTCTGGTATAAGCTACAGAAAGAACTGCAGAAAAGGGAAAGACAGTGGATTAATATGTGCTATTCTTAACCTGTTCTTAACTACACAAAAAACAGATAATTTTTTATGTTGTATAGCAATAAAATATCACATCATTTGGGTTTCAATTGGTTTTACTCTTGGCTATAAACTATCAACAGAATCTCCACTCAAGAGTGGAGAAATTATTTTACTGGGCAGAACTGGGCCCTCATTAAATTATGGAATATTTTTTTCAACATTTAGACAGCTTCTATTTTGAACACCTGTCTATCAGCTAGAATTCTGACCCTCAAAGACCTGTTAGTCCGCCTTTAAAAAGTCCACCTGCACT